>VFFE01009035.1:2209166-2388053 GCA_008921705.1 Burhinus oedicnemus
GGGGGGGGGGGGGGGGGGGGGGAAGATAGATTTTTTTGAGGTTTCTTTTGAATGGAAAAGAAAATGCAAGCCTGGCTCTCCCTTCCCTTGCCCTTCTGTAGTCATTCATCCGCGAGGGAAGGAAGATAGGGGTCCTTTGCTGGCATAGAGCTCAGCTGCAAAAACGTTCTCAGAACAGCATTGCTTTGAGCCAAATGAAGAGGTGTCCTGCAATGCTAAACAAGCGTTTTTGGGGTAAATGAATAGGGCAGGTGGTGGGCAGGGCCCTATCCTTTTTGAGATCTATTTTAAATACTTCCATTTATGCTTTTAGGTTTAGCACTGAAAGGAACCTTCAAACCTCTTCCCCCTCAGCCACACAGGCCTGTGAGGCAGGCAGAGTAAGGAAGAAAAATAATACAGAACTTAAAAAAACAATTAAATACAGCTGCTTGAGCCTGAAGTGGCCAAGACGCAAACTGCTACTTCTTCCTTAATTGGGCATCAGCAAGCCTGTGGCTGCTCTAGATGCACTCCATCAGCACTGTGCAGCAGAGGAGCACCGGAGGGTTTACCTGTTGTATTCAGAGACAGGGAGCCAGTCCTTGGCATCAGGAAAGCAGAATTGAGGGATAGCCTTGAGACGCTCCTCTGCTTCACGCATTTGCTTGGTTGGTCTTTCTAGCTGCGGGGGAGAAAATTGAGGTTCAGTCAGTTACTGTTAGTGCCAGCTTCACAGCAC
Organism: Burhinus oedicnemus; assembly: GCA_008921705.1. NCBI lineage: Eukaryota > Metazoa > Chordata > Aves > Charadriiformes > Burhinidae > Burhinus > Burhinus oedicnemus. The sequence continues at coordinate 2,209,888 of VFFE01009035.1, forward strand.
CTCTCGGGAGGGGGAGTTACTAATGAGCTCTGTAGAGCAAGGGCCCATCAGCTTGCTCTTTATTTGTGCTTGGGAGAGTGAGGCATGACCCCAGGACAGGCTTATAGATGCTAGTACAATAGAAATAATCACTGCTGGTTTGTTTGTTTTTTTTAAATTGCCCAAAACTCCCTTGTTGCACAATGGCCACTTAAAACATAGTCCTAACTCAAATTCCTTTCTGCTGCAAGAGCACAAGAGAAATGCCAGAGATCAGCGAAAGTCTTTCCATTGACTTCAGTGAGTTCTGGAACAAATCCTAATATAGCCAAAATGAGTTAAAAGTGAAATATTTAGAAACTGAATTTAAACACAGTCTTTAAAGCACCTACCATCAGGCCAAACTCTCCAGCACTCGAAAAGATAAATTTGTAAACAGGGAAAGCTTTCAGTCACCTTCTGTATACCCTTCACTTTGTAACAGATCACTTTGGAAAATTATGAAAGCTGAATGATTAACCTAATTTAAAAAATAGATTTCTATTAATTTTCCCACTTACTCACTTTATTGATCTCAGCATGAACTGTACATAAGAATTTTTATTTTACCTTGGGAAACTGATATGTCACTTCTGGGAGGTAAGTGTTTTTAGAGGGCTTCTTTTTCAGTGACACTACCACAAAATACTCAAATAACTCCCGTTCCTGCCATTCAATCAGCTCCAGTTCCAGGGTTCGATAACTTGGAGCCCTCTTCAGCATTGACTGGATGTGTACTAGACGCTGGGTATGAGCTAGCATTTAAAAAAAAAAAGAAAAGAAAAAAAGAGAGAGAGACAGATTGTTACCTGGGACTGTAATGTGTATGTGTACGCCACAGCCATTCACAAAGGATTTTCAATTTGCCAGTGTTTTATTCCAAGCACGTTCTCCTTTCAAAAGCAAACCTTCATACTGTACTCTTCCTCACTAATTGCACCCATAAATCAAAACTCTCTCCAAGTTCTGAAGTGATGCAACACTAAGTCACTGAAATGATTTGCAGTTCGTAACTGTTACCCTGCCAAAGGTCTGCTTTTTCTTTGCACACAAGACTAGATTATAAACCGTTATGTGTGTGTGCAAATGCACCAGGGTCTCCAGGGTGACACATCTCAGGCCTGAATTGGACCTGGTTTACATTGGTGAAAAGCAGCTCCGTGACCTGTTCCTACGTAACACAAGTTTATACTAAGAACCACTGAAGGTGTATTTTCTCTTTCTCTACAGCACAGGCATAGTCCATAAAAGCCATGGAACAATCTCCAGGGAAGAGGCAAGGGAAGGAAAGGAAAGAGGTGTGAATTGCCTCCTGTGGCATTGCTTTGTTTGTGCCAATTTGATTGTGAGACAATCTTAGATTCATGGTCGCATCCAGTCCTGATTCAAAGATATGTCTTGATCCAGTGACTCGTCACTAGACCTCTATGGTGGACTAGTCAGTAACATCATTTCCAGTTCTGGTAGACCAATAAGTGAAAACAGATAAGTAAAACCAGCTTCCTGCATGCTCTTCCCCACCTCTTCATGCCAGGATCTCTGTGCTATGGCAAATGAATTGTTAGCAGCACAAGTCAATCCCTTAAGGCTATATTCACTGATGCTGCCCACAGTTTGCAAAAGGCAGACTGTCCCTTGTGGTAGGGAAATAAAATGTCACAAGCACTTGATCACAGCAGTAATTAATTGACAGAAAGAAAGGGAAACCCCTTGATGACCAGCCATCATACAACTGGTTCAACAACAACACAAAAATAAAAACTTATTTTAATAAAGCATTTGGGTCTTGGTGTGACTGCACAACTAGGGAAGCTAAATCCCAAGAAATAACCTGCCTTGTCCTGCCTTGAGATAGCCCCACACTGCCGGCCAGTGCTTTGTACTTGCAAGAGGTGAAGCCAAAGAGCCCACCCCACCCTTATAGATGGGGACCCAGTAGATCCTGTCATGCTACACACAACTGGATCTTTGGCTCAGGATGCTGTGAGAACATCAATGTAAGTATACGGTCATGCGGGAACAGTTGGTTAGGGAGCTGTCGGAATGAAGATCCTCCATTCCACAACAATGGGGGAAAAAGCTTCCCAGTTTCCAGTGAAATAAGAACATCCTCCCAATAACAAGAGAGAGGCCAGGCCCTGTCTGTCTTCTTTCATGGGCTACGAGCAAAAGCATGTATTTTTTGACACAAAGAGAAACAGAACTGAAAGTGCTTTGGGGCTGGTACCTGTCTGCAAAGGAGTGATGAGTCTTTTTCCACACAACGCTGTACAATGTTGCATACAGCTTGTTTTGGGTGGTCTTACCATGAGCTATCTGGAACAAATCTTTTCCCCTAAGACAATTTTTTCCAGCAAGCTTTCCTGCATGAACAGTAAGCAGGTGACATCCGTAGTAGACAGACATGAATGCTTGCCCCTTATAACCACAGCTCCACCCTCTTGGTTTTTTCTTGCCTCGCTTACTAACAACATGATAGGTTTTTAGTAATAAAATCAGTTGTTGCTGCCTTCAACTTTTTTATAGTTCTCTCCGTGTATCAGGACTCTTGAAAATGAGGGACTAATTTACTGGGCTGGCTCAAGCAGAGTTTGTGCAGGTGCTGTGCACTGATAAAGGAATTTCTACAATTTGGAGACTGCAGACCTATAAAAGACTATAAGAATTGCCATGCTGGATCAGACCCAGAATCTTGCCTCCAGCAGCAGCTAGCACTAAACACTTGAAGCAGAGTACGAATAAGAAGAGAGCATATTTATCCAATCTCATCCCTCTAAGTTTGCACCCAGTAGTCAGTCTGGAAAACATCAGCATATGTGAAGTGGCTGACAAAGCAATTCTATCAAAGGTCCTGTTCTTCATTATATCACGCAGTTGCCAAATCCTTGTTAGATCCTCACAGCTCATTTTGTCCTTGCTTTCCACATTCATGCTCCTGTGTTGGAAACTTCATGAGCTCTGCAGTAATGGAGTTAGCATAGTTCAGGAAGGAAAATATAGGCCATGGACAGGAACAATGTGCAGTAGCTGGAGAATGTATGCTGATAAGGTCTGTGACAGTGGCTGACTTGAAGTTAATGAAGGCTGATCCCTTACCTTTAAACCTGTCATCTGAGTCACTCTCACTCTCGCTGTTCTCATCTGCAGAGGAGGTAGAGGGATCAGTTAATGCAAAACCAAAGCAAACATAAACTTGGTTTACTGTGGTGAAGATGGGAAAAATCATATCTCACACACATATCATATCCATGCATGCTCTCTCCTCAGTTTTAAAGCATCTTGAAATAAACAGTTTGAATGACTCCTTAGATTGTGTTTTCCTTGGATTAAGTTTCAATTTTGCTTGAGAATAAGAGCTTCCTTTTGATGAAAGTGCAAAATCCATTCTGCATTACAGCAATTGGTTGCTCTGAACCCCCAACTATGCTAAGCTATAGAGGTGAATATGCCATTTGGAAAATGGATTGTGACCCTTCTCCTTCTTTTTCAGACTTTAATTTTTTTGCAAAAAAACTATGCAGCACTTGAGAAGTCAAAGTAAGCTTTTATGAGCTTTGTCTGTCTGGGAAACATTTTCAGTCACCAGAACTCCCCAAACTGAGTGAGAGTAACATGCGACAAGATGTATTTCTGACATGTACTCACATTAAAGGTCTATTGTACTCCTACTACAAACATGGCCTGAATTCCTTTTTGGCCCCTGCTTTTCCAGAAGCAGTCTGAAGCACAGTGTGAGTTATATACACATGCCAGGAAAAAGCATGAATGAATTACAAGGTCAAAACTGTGAATTTTGGACAAAACTTACAGATGCAAATTACTTAAAAAGTGAACAGAGAAAAAGCTGGATAAGTCTAGCTGATCATGGGATTAATAAGATAGACAATGCTGAGAATCTCGTTTATTTTTAGCTCATCCCCATTTCCTCCTCTTGCAGACCTAAAGTTATCATTGTCTGTAGAAGTAAGTTCTAAAGAAAGTAGAGCCCAGGGCAGATGTGGAGGAAAGAAGGGAATCTATTGATCTTGTAATATGCAAATGGATTTACTGAACCGTTGCTTGTGTCACACCTCGTAGGGATGCTGTCTCAATATTGGACATAGAAAGTTTCTTCAATCGTTTTTTTCCTCTTTTTGCACTGTAGATGGAATTGATTCTTTGGACAAGCTGCAGAATAAGAAAATGAGGAATCAGTAAGACCAAACACTTTTCTGCCAGCAGACTTTTAACTAATCTGTCCAAACAAAGAATTTGACCATGGATAACAGGCCAGCTGAACCCCCCAAAACCTTTACTATTTCAAAGTGCATTTCTTATCTCTCTTATTTTGAATCCCATTTGTTTGAGTCACTTATTTTGAATCTCACTCCTTTACCTATGGACATATTTTAAAAAACAATTAAATAACTCAGAAACCTAAATCCCTTTTTCAAAAATTACATAGACATTCGCAATAAAAGCACAATCAACCTGAGGATTCAAAGGTAGCTGTTATCCTCTACCACCTCATTCCTCTCTCTTTACACTATTGTTTCTCTCTTCTCTTGCATTGTCTAAGTAACAGTGATCCATTAGCCATATCCAACTTTGCCAAACTCTCATGGACCTTAAGATCATATTCTTATTTTGAATATAAGAGTAACATGTGTGTTAGCACCTCTCTGAACTGAGATTTTAGTGTGTTCAAATAAGCACAGAAGGAGATGGCCCTAACTTTTTTAAGACTTTTCAGGTACAGAGTGAACCAGCTGCTCTGAAGCTATATCGTATCAGCCCATATGGACTCCTCCTCCCTCCCTCTTCCAACACGTGCTGTACTTACCTTACTTCAGAGGTGCTGTACCTACTTTCTCCAATCTTATCTACAGAAGTATTTTGAAGTTAGCTACTACTGCTGGCTTTAGCTGGCTTCAATCAGCACTAGCCAGAGTTTTAACTCCTGGTAATCATATTTATGACTTCCCTTAGAAGGGCTAATGCAGATAATAACTGTCTGTCCAAAAAAATCTGAGATGATGGAAAATATTAGTGAGATAACTTGTGTTTAGTGCCTTCAACAACAGGTTTGGTTTACTAAGAATTTGCAATTAAACAGAATATTATAACTTCTGGAGAGTGATAAATATGTAGCAATTAATCTTCATAATGTTTTATGAGTCAAGAATAGTATATTTCATTCCATGGCAGCTTTACTGATAGAACTATAATACAATTTGCAAAAGCTGTTTTACCTCAGCTTGCAGAGAGAAATAAACTCAGTGAGAGAAAATAATTCGCCATAGACACAGTAGAAAGTCAGTAACATAGCACAGACTGAAGCAAAATCTCATGCAACTCTTCCAACAGAGGAAGAGAGTCTGGCCCAGAACAGACAGTTTAAAGTGTTAAAATCCTTGCTTGTTCTCCCACTTGAAGCAGTATTAGGGATTTTGCCTCTACATGCTGACTGAGCCATGTGCAACCCACCAGCAAGGCTCAGCTGGAACTTCTCTGCTTGCGGCCATGCACCTGGCTCTGCCTGCTGAGAATCTGCACAGCACCGTGGCAGAACCAGCAGGACGAAACCCTGCCCGGCTCAAGCGTGTGTGCCGGCCTAGAAACTCCAGCACATAAGCACTCCTGCACATAAGCACTAAACAAGGCATCAGGAACCAGGAATGAAGGGCCTTCTTGGATTTTTCACTCCCCTTGCTGTGCTGCTTGGTACTTTGCCTGCTTTAGCTACTTCACCAGGGGTAACATACCTGCACTGTGGTAAAGAAAGCCCAGATGTTTAAAGCATTTGGATATTGCTTCACAAAGCATCGCTGGGGGTGGTACAGAACAGGAGTTTCTCAGGTTCGAGTTTTTCTCTCTAATAACTGACATTTTCTCAATAAAACCCTGAGATTCTCCAGTAATATGTGATTCTAGGAGCTAGAAATTATCATGAGATTTATGATAAAACTATCAACATTTATATGCTGAAAACATAATTTCGTATAAGGAGAACATCTGTCCCTTAAACAAAAAAAGAAAAAAAGCTGGGTACAAAACTAACAGCCAAACTTTCCAAGTTCTATTCAAAACCAAATAGTAAGCTACCTTGTAAGTTAGTCTGTAACGTCCTTCACAGATGTACACTCATTAATGCAGTTAAATAGTATATTCCAAGACAGTAAAAATATAGTAAATATTAAGGGCATAGGATTAATTTCCTCCTTTTTGTTTGTTTCCTGCTTAGACAGAATTTCAGACTAATTGACAGGAACATAAAAATCTCTCTCTACTCACAGTATTTACAGCCATGTACTTTAAAATATGGTCTCTAATAAGAGCAGGAAAGAGCTGAATATAGAGTAAAATCAACTTTGTTCACAAGCCAAAAATAAATATATTGGCAGCTCTCCCCACCTCTATTGCTATTGTACTAGGAAAGGTTTGCTGGGTGTTTTTCACATCACACTTCGAATTGGAAAACTCGAAAAATGAAAAATTAAATTTTACTTCACATCCATCATCAAGACCACAGGGTTATCAGGATGGGGTAGGCTGCGAGTAAATGAAGGAAAACATATTAGGCCAATAATAGTTATTTTCCTGAGACCAGTAAACAAATTATGGGGGGAAAAAAACACTTCAGATGCTGCAGCATGTTATAAATAATAATTACTTGGCCATCACCCATTCAAAATCATAAAGTTAGGTACACAACAATTCTCTGGCCCATATAGCTTAAAGAAAAGTGTGGAAAACAGAATTGGCTTAATATCAACTCTCTGCAAAGGTGGCAATCAGATGTTTGCTACTCTCAGATCAGGGCAGTTACCCTAGGGAAGGGATTTTCACAGTACAACTATGTAAAAAAGGAGTATGTCTTGGCTGACATACTGAGAGTTACTGTTTGTTTTGATCTCAATTTTCCTTTAGGATACAAAAAGAGCTTTCAGCGATGGCTAAAGGCTGGATTAGAATTTGCAAGCTTTTGCAGACAGGTGACCTATCCTCAGCATAAGCCTGATCACCCTGCCAGTACCTTCGGGATCCTCCTGGCCCGCCGTGTAGATAGCAGCTCGCTTGTGGTACTCAGGCTGTCCTCATTGAGGCTGGAAGGGGAGGAGGGAATGCCAAGCTGAGCCAGCAGCAGCATGTCATCGTGGCTGTGCCGCTTGGGCAGCCGGGGTAAGCGGTGGCTCTTCCTTTCTGACCAGTTCCCGATGCGCAGAGACTGGCTGCTGGGCTTCGAAGGTAGCTGCAGGAACAAGAACAGCTTGAGCTCTTCCCCTCCCCAGCAACACTTAGTGCAAAAGCAGCTCTTTGTCAGTGAGAGGTGGCTATACAAGAACATCATGCCAGGTGAGCCACTGCTTTGCGGGACATGTGTGAAATGAGGGTTTAAGGTCAAAATGAAGAGACAGGGGTGAATACCTAACACTTCAAAATTCAAAGAAAACAACAGGCCTTTTGGCTTTGGTGCATTTCCATGCACCCACATCACATCAACTCTATAAGCCTTCAAACCTAACTTAAAGGCTTGGCTGACATCAGAACACTGACCCAATAGGACTGGTCTGTCTCTTTCACTTGCAGTAGTGAAAATCAAGAGTAATTACACTGAAGTTGCTACTTTATCCTAGAGAAAGAAAGTAGAAAATCAAGCTTGCTGTATTTACATGGTGTTAAGATGCTCTAAGATCTGCCAATGTGCAGAGGCATGGTTACAGCTTTGTCCCTCATTCATGAAGAATTCCCTTTAAAATACGAAACTGTTATCATTGCAGGGGGAAGGGAAAATCTCACTGACATGATTAACCACCAAGTAACAGCTGTCTTTAAAAAAATGGGGCTCTTTTGGAGCAGTCCTTCAAGCAGCTCTGCCCAGCTCTCAGGAAGGTTAATTGTCAGGCTGGTAAGGCCGGGTCCGGTCCCTGCCTTCTCCTCCCAAGCACAAACACTGTTAAGAAGCTTAACCAGCATGTCTAGAAAAAAGTACTATTATGTCAAACAGCTGTCAATTGGCATTTGCTAATATTCTATTAGCAGTATTATGAGCTAAAAACCTGCAGTAATAAATGTCCCATTTGTTCTACTTCGAGGGCTTATCTATTACAGCATCATACTATCTGGGATTAAGCACAGGTGTTTCTGTATGTGTGGGTTTTGCAGCACAAATACAGTGTAATCAATAAAATATTTTTATATCTGATGACTTCAAAAACTGAAAGTAACGAATGGGAAAGGAGAAGGCACAATGGGATTCAAAATGACCACAAGCCAGTGTTTCTGAGGTCTCTGCTTACCACAGGTTAGCATGCCAGGAAAATCTGCAGCAGTCTATACTTTAATGAAAGGAATTCTTTTTGGAGATGATTGCTGAAAGCCTTCTGATCTCTTCCATCTTGTTTATCATCATCCATGACTGAAAAGTCATGTTGCTAATCCAGCTATGTTGCTATGCTGGAAAAACTGGGTGATAAATCGTTGCCAAAGCTGCCATTCTTCAGGAAATTGAGCCTTCTATTTCTGGTCATTGGAGAATTACCCAGGCCCATAGTTGACCTGCTCTTAGTGTCTCCTTGCTGTATATATCAGCACAATGACAGCACAATTATGGCAGGACTGACTCCTGGCAGGAAACTCCTGGCAGCATTTCAAAAAGAAGCTACCAGAACAAAGATAGCCCTGTTGCAAAGATACCAGAGTATTTATTTACTGAGCAACTTTACAGAAGTCATTTTAATCTGTATATTCTTTGGTCAGCCTGTGTAAAACAAAAAACAATGGAGAGTATTTAACATGGACCTATACGGTTTCTACCCTAATGGTACACCCTGTTGGATCCTCTAGAGGCTACACAATTTTGTTAACACAAGCACAGCCCAAAATAATTGTCATGCACAGTATGTCTCTCACTACGAGGTTATCTTCATGGCTGCAGTTTCTGTTTCTCCTTACCCTGCCTGATTACTACTTTCCACTTGTTCCCTTTCCAGTAGCTTTGCTGAAAACACTCCTGTTTTACAAATGATGTGCTAGGTGCATACTAAGAATCCTGGTGATACTTCTTTTCTTTCTTGGACTGTGATGCTCACATGTGCACAAAATAAGTGAAAGAAAATATATTCAGTTTTGTTCTAGGTCTCTTTACAAGACAAAAATGTAAATTGTTGTGGTTTTCTGTTCAACTGCAAATTTTCTGTTGATTCAGTACAAAACAAAGTTCCTTTAAAAGGCGTTTTGAATCTCAAAATTAAGTATGTGATGAAATCTGTATTTTTCCTTATGAACACAATGATCCCATAAACAACAAAGGAACCTGACATGTCATAGCATTCACAAAAGCAGACTGCTTTGGAAAATTCACCACAATATGGAAAGTCTGCAGTTTGTGGTCTTTTACTTTATGCTGTAAACACAACTTACACAGCCTTGCTAAATGCAGACACTCAGGTTTTTCTGATTATCTTATTATGCATTTATTTATTGGGGGAACATACCTAGCCTTCTTCATTTTACAATAAAACATGCCACGCCACATACTTCACATTAGCAAAGTCACAATAGGCCTCACATAACAATACGTGGGCAAGATTAAGCAGCTGACTTTTTCCCTCCTGTCCCCACTAAAAGCCCAGCAGCAAACACAGAAGCAATTCACAGAGAGGTGCGGCCATACAAATCATTTAGGGCCAGATTCAGCTCACAACCAACTGGTGGAAGGATTCTGCTTAAAGTCATCAGGCCGTAGCCAGCACAAACAGCAATCAGCTTCTGCAGCGCAGTGCAGGGAAGCTGAGCTACAGCTGCTGAGAGCATTCCCAGCAACGATTTACGCATTCGATCTCACTGTTTTTCCAGATACCCTCTATCAGTCGGTATGGCTGCTCTTCCTCCTATGCCGTGATTGATTTTCTTGCAAAAGTTTTAAATAAGCTTCGAGCACAGAGAGACCGGCGCCACCACACAGTTACCTGGGGAGGTGATGTGTATTTCCTGTCCTGCGGCGTCCACATCCTGTGCAAAGAATCTAGGGAATTCTCAGAGAGCTGATGGGATTTTCGGCCCGCGTGACGGCCTTTCAGCTCCACATCCTCGTACGGGTTTTCCTTGGGTGACTCGCCTTCACGTTTTTGTTTTTTTTTTAAGAAAAGAAAAACAGACAGGAATGTAAAGTAAAAAAAAATAAAAAAATCATGTGAACCAAGTGAAAGGCTTTTAGAAAAGCTCCTCGGCTTTCAGCATGACTCATCCCTCTAGCTGCAGCTGGAAGTATTTGGAGGAGAACTTGGCTATGAGGTCGACAAGTTTCTTTGGGTTTTTTTTTTACTGCTTTTTTAAAAAAATAATAAAATGCAAAGATTTCATAAGATGTGCTTCTGAGCATCCACAGCTGTGGAAAATTTATTGATATATAAAGCTAAGGCACATAACTACTTTAAAGTGTATCAGTAGATTTTATAAATCTATAGCAGCCACTCACAAGGTGAAATGAATAGCAATAAATAACTGTTCTTAACATACCACCCTTACACACAATAAGACAACTTTTATTTGATGCTACCTTCACTTTTCTCTTGCATTGAGAGAAGGCAAAGAAAGAATAAACACTTCAGCTCAGCAGTGCCAGGAGAGAAGATTGGAAAATGTAAAAGATGAGGGAAGAATTTCTGCCCCAACCATACTGCATCCTCAAAGTGTTCTTTAAAACACATAGTGCCTCCTAATTAAGCAGCTATTCATTTCGGTTTATGTAAAATTAATATCTCCCTGAAGGAAATTCATCCTGTCATTAATATATACAGGCTTGAACAGTTAATCACTAAATACAATATAAATGAAAAATACATCAAAAAGGAGAGTGCACTCTTTGAATTTTTAGCATTTGAAAACCAGAACCAAAATTTATAGTTCAGATTATGTGAGATCCAATGCTGTTCAGCAGCCACTGGAATAACCCATCATCTCCTCAAATTTTCTGAACTCACTAAACCTCTCACTGAACTAAGAAGCATGAAGATGAATGAGTGCCATCAGCAAAATGAACATTCTGTATCAATTTCTTCAGACAGTTCACAATCAGCAACTGGTTTAGAACTTCAGGTTTTTTGAGCACAGGGTCCTTCCAGTTTTCCAACCGTCTTACACAGAAAATCACCCCCAAAAAAGCTATCTACTCAAATTCAAGACTTGAATTCGCAGAAACTTGAAACATGCAAGAAGTTCAAAGCTTTTGAACCAATTTGCTTTTGGTTTTATATCTAAAGATGACTCTAAAACTCATGGCTTTAGTACAATATATATTGCAATACAAGCTATTAAATATATGAAAATCACGTTGTACTACATAATCAGTTAAGAACTGAAAACAGAAAGCTATAGCATGGTTTATTATTCACACTGTTACAGAAAATAGTCACTGCTTTTACAGAGATGACAGTTGAGGCACTGGTATTTTCAATGAGGGCAAGGCCTGGATTAATACCCAGTGCATTTGACTACCAGTTTTTTTTTGTTCTAGACACAATATTACATTTCCTCATTGTACAAAAGAAAACAAAAGTAGTTTGTACTTTCTACTTTATTGTTAAGCCTGGAAACGTGAGACTGCTTGATTCATCAATTATAGCAATAAGAACTTTTGCTTACCAAGTTCACATATTCAGAATACAAGTAAAAATACAGTTTTGCTTTGGTAGTGAATCATACTGAGATTTCTAGTCAAATATAAGCACAAGATTGAATGTTTTAGCTATGTTTTAATTAGAAGCCTAAGTAACTGCTGCTCTTGAAGAATGTTTGAATTGGCAATCACATCTTATTATTTCATCCAGAGGGAATCTGATTCTAAAGGCTGCACTATCATCATAGTCAATCTGTACACTGCATGGAAAGAACACCTTCAGGTGCATGGGGTACTTAGAAGAAAGATCTTTTGATTAATGCAATGAACAGGATAAATCTTAAGGAACAAATATTCCTACAAAAATTTGAAGCAACAAATGTTCTGGGAGGACTATGGAATTGATTGATTCATTCTACAGGAAGAAAAATAAATAGATATTGCACACTAATTCTGTTACTTGTAAACTCTGGAGCTCTAGATATGATAATCATAACAACAATAAATGATGAACTTTACAAAATGCTGTTGCTTACTCACAGCGAATTGGACTGTACTACCATAATAAAATTTCTTGTAAGCCCAAGTCAAGTATAGGTCAAGCAAGCATTTTAGAATGGATTAACAGATTTCAAAATACCCGGATACATTAGACAGTGCTTAAACATATGCTTCCTTGTGAAAACAAATGTTATTACATTAGTCTGCATAGTATCCAAACTCCTGAGAAGAAATGAGCCCAACAGTTGAAAAGAAACCTTTTTTAAAATGTAAAGCATTTAAAAGTTTTAGGGTGATTCTCTTTCCAAGACACAATGTAAAACAGAATTGCTTGAACCCAGTTAAACTACCCATTACTAATGTTGACCTAAAATATTAAGTATAGAAACAGGCCCAGAGAAATCTTGGATGAGAGGAGAGGGAGGAGCAAACAACCATGAGCAGAGGCTGCTTTTCTGACTCAGATTCTCTACCAAAAGAAAGCTCGGGCCAAATTCCTCTTTAGTGTAATGTGGAGGTCAGTGGAGACACCACAGGGATTTTAACTCTTTCCCTAGAGCTGTGAGAGTTTCCTCAGATGACTGGTTTGCTGGTCAATAACACTTGTTTCTTTTATTTTTCTCATTTGCTTAAAAATCAAATTATTTCAGGGTGGTTTTTTTTCATTTTGAAATTATGCCTTGAGAACAAATATGCCTCAACTATTCTTTTTTCTTTTTTTTAAGAATAAACTTTCCCACCAAATCTCTAATAATGAAATAGTCTGAGCAATCTGAAACAACCTGGTTTTGCTCAATTGGCATTTGAACTCTGTATTTGGTTCAGCCAGTGAACCAAAAGAGAAAATTTATTTGTCTAGGTCTTCAGTACTTGTCAAACCTTAGACAATCACCATTTTTTAGTATATATGCTCTCCCTGGTAGATGAGACCAAAAGACCAGATATGCAAAAAGAGCACTAGGCAGCCCAGACAGACTGGTTTCTGGGTGCCAAGAGTAGGAAGGACAGGTGACAAGAAACCCAAGATGGCAAGCAACCTAAACAGATGTGTGAGGGTACCCTAAACTGCCTTAGAGCAGCATTTAACCCTATCACTCTGCACCGTGACTCCCTTCCATGGGATAAAGACCTGGGAACTGACGGCCACCAGCAAATATAGGTCCCACACTGGAGGGAGGCTACTGTTGCCGCAGCACAAAAATGAGGAAAGCTTCCATATAGCTGGGCTGGCTCAGAGGTTTGCAGCTTTGATCTCTGCATTTCTCCTCAATACTATGAATTCTGTAGTCCCAAGACCCAGACAAGGAATGTTCACAATCTGCAAGCTGCAGTGCTTTTGAATTCATTTGGATTTTCTGCAGAAGGAAAACACATTTCAGTGAAAGAGCAGGGAAGCATCCTTGTTCCTTCCATATGGATATCTCTAGTGGAAGCCAAAAGGAGAAACATTATGCAGTATAGAGAACAGGCTTGTCTTAATGAGGCTGATCCAACTGCCATACGAGACAACAGCAGACTATCACTGACTTCAAAGGAAGCTGAATCAGACCCCCAGAATGCATATGGCCACACAAAATAGCAAGCCTTTGGCAAACACCGTCTCTAATCACCACCCCTGCTTCCAGATCAGTTCCCTTTATAAGCATTTTTTTTCAAGTTTTCCATTCCCTTGAATTCTACATACCCAACTGCTGAGTTAACACAGGACATTTATCTACACGACATTTATCTTCGGAAGACCTCACAGGCAATTTAATAATTGGTCCATAGGGGAAAGAAAAAAAGAAGATAAAATAACCAGTGGTCTTTAGGAAAGTCCTGAGGAATGCAGTGCCTTGAGCTTAAGCATCGATAAGTTTCCTCCAGCGGTTGCAATTCCTCACTCTGTGATGCTCTGCGAGTCAGCCCCACCAAGTCCTGAGGCAGCACACAATGTTCCTCTGCTCAGCCTCTCACACGTGGCAAATGGGAAGCAGAGGCAAACTCAGCAAGCCTGTCTCATGCTGAGAAAGGAGTGAAAAGTAAGGCTGGGGGGGGGCGGAAAGCAGGCAGACACTTCTCTATAAATGGCAGAAAGTGGGGAAATGCATCATTTCTTTCCAAATGGTAGAAATAATTACCAGAGGAATGAAGTGATTCACTGAGTGCTGATTATAACTCTTACCTTTCACACCCCCAGGAAGCGAGAGGAATCAAACAGCAGGTATACAGTAAGGGAAAGGACTCATCAACTTGTGATAACTTGGGTGCCTAAATTAGGAGCCAATGCTCACAGAGGAGCTATGGTCCCCAGAGGGTGATGCTGAATGCCCAAGTTAAGAGCCTTCCGCCTTCCTTGCTGGCTACGTAGAAAGCCCAGGCCCCTGAGCTGTACGGCTGAGTTAGGCAGTGTTACCCCCTCACAAATGACAAAGTTTGTATTTCCTGCATAATACAGCATGTGCACAAAATATAGGGCAATTAAGGTATTTTACATTATAATGAACTGGGAGATGAAAGCTTCAGCTGCCATCCCAGGGGAGACTTGGGAAAAAGCAGCATGTACCTTCAGAGGCAAGGAACTGGAAATAGTGGCAACAAATGGGCAAAAAAAGAGGCCCAGATAGGCAGAATGAGAACTGAATAACAGACAAGTACCCAAGTAAGCAGTCTGTAAGAATCTGTGATGCTTGTGGCACCTGTCCCCTGAACCTTTTGCAGTGTTCTGTAACAACAGGCACAAGGCGCAATATCAACACTTTTCCACACATAATCCATCTGATGGCACCTACAAATTCTTGAACTACCTTTTTTTGACCTCTGCCCATGACCTCTGTTCAGCTGTAGATACAGCCCAATTCATCCAGCTCACGCATATTTGGTGCACACAAGCCCTTGCAGAAGACTAAGATAAAATACACCTGGGCAAGGAAGAAGCAAGCAGAGAAGGGTGATTGGGGAATTCTGCTTTTGCTGCCATTGAAGAGGAAACAATGGGAACGAACCTCTCAGTGTAAGCACTACATGAGGGAACAGCACAGGATTCATGCGCTGTGCAGACTTACAGCTCCCCAGCATCTCTGTGCACTTAGGTCCACAGAACTGCTCAATGGTGAGAATCCAGGTGTGTTCTGTGTATGCATTACTCATTTTATTCATAAAATTACACAAATATAGATTCATACTGCCAGTGCTGGAGGAAAACTCAGCCAACTGGGATGTTTACGAACATGGTCGGATCAAATGGATGAAAACCACAAAATCTCCACGCTCTCATAAAGTATCTGAGCTTAGATCTTTAGTGCATAGATGAGCTCTTTCAACATCAGAGAAGCTGCCACTGTGCATCTCAGCCGAGGAATTTACCCCAGGAATCTGTAGAAAAGGAACTATTTCAATATCAAATTACAGCTAAGACACATTATAGCTGCTTTGAAAAACTATTGCTGAACAGTACTAAGTTACAGACCATTACTTGCTTATAATCCTACCACCCAGTGTATCAGCTCAGTACCATGTTCTCAGAAAAGTAGGAGAGCATCTGCAACATGCAGAGTGACAATTCTAAAATGCTACCGGCCTTTTGAGCCCTGGTCCATGGAATTCATAGGCAAACAGCCTCTGCTTCCTGAACTTTTCCAGTTCTGCTTTGCCTTGCAATAAGTAGAAGAAAACACTGCAGATACTTTCAGCTCCCTGCAGGGACTGCAAGAGCTTAGAGTTATAGTCATAATGAAGCATTAGATGGAGAAGAATAAGCATGGCTGATAAATTAGTAAAAAACTTCACCCCCCAAATCATGCATTTAGCACTCAGTCCAAAATCATGTGCATGAAAACATCTGATGAGCAACAGTGAGCACAGTACAGCATCAGCATGCCTAAACTGCTTGCACTTCACAGAGGTTTAACTCTGCTGACTTCAACACAGTCTCTGTGAATTTAAACTAAGATTTGGGAGAGCAGCCTTGTAGTCACTTTACTCTGTTTTAGTAACCTGCAGTACTGGCAAGAAAACCAGGCGACAAAGCTGACACAACTGTCAAAAGAAACTGTAGTGGGTGGTATAACTGTGAGACAGACTCCACAGACAAAAATGGGGATCTAAATAAAGCATGAGATGATTATTAAAAATAAATGAAATCCATGTATCCCAAGGCAGCAAAAAAGCAGCAACCTGACAATCAATAGGATCAGACAGCTAGAGTATTTGGCCTTTCTTTGACAGACCCATATGGATACTCTTTGATTTAATGTGCTCTGGCTGCTATTACCCTACACTGTCTATTATTAAAATTGCCACAGTTACACTTTCTGAAAACTCATGTGCTTTTTAGACTGTGAGAGGCAGACTAGGGGTGTGGAAGAAGACAGGAACATACATTTCCCTGATCATTGCCTGCACCATCATTTTGTATCAATCCTAGCTCTGTCTTTGACTAATAACTATCCAGAGACCCCCTGGTAAGAGTCTGACTAAACACGCCAAATGCTTCCAGAGAGGCAACTAGCACAGAGCACTGCTGACAGTTCAATCTCTCCAAGTTTGCTTCAGCTTCACAGAACCCAGCAACTGCAGTTTCTCCCAGTACAACCTTTTTGATGTGAGATGATAACATGACGACAATAACGCGATACGAAAGCATGACAGGCAATAATGTGGCATGTGATGATGGGATTTTACTGGAAAGATCAGCTTGCTGTCTTTCTAACCTTTTTCCGCATTTACTGGAAGAACTTTGCAAATGTTCTAATTTGAAAGCAATGTCAAGCTGGAACATCTTCCAACTGGACTTCAGTAATCATTTCTGCAGCTCTTGGCACACATAATGGAGGATTCAGTAAAACAGCTAAATCATACCATTTGTTACATGACATGCACTATGTTCAATTTACATCAGAATTCAAAACAACTAATCAGTTTAGGAGAGACAAGGTGCCTTACCAGGAGGGATAAAGGGAGTGACACACTGTTCTGGACTCCACAGGGAAGGTTAAGCCACTGACATTCTCTCCATGCTCAGGATCTTGCTTATAGGTCCACACCTGCCTATTTTAACTGCTCGGGAACCCACATGGGTTAGGCTGCCCTGACACTCCACTTAGTCATGCCAATTTGAGACATATTGCTCCATCTCCTCTCTTATGAGTTCTGATGTATTGGGAAATAGCTGAGAGACCAAATTCATCCATTCTCATCTCTCTGGAAAAGACTGTACTTACCCAAGTACAACAACAACCTTGCTCTCTCTAATTTCAAGGAGAGATGGCTACACCAAAAGAAGGACATTTTTCTCCCTAAGTGATTACCTGAAACCTATATACAAGCGTTATATGGATATGATTTTAGTCAAAAAAAAAAAAAAAAAAAAGAACTTTTCTAGGGCTGGTACCAATCTGACTGGTTTGGGGCTTTATAATGATTTCTTTTTCACTCAACTCTCTGACTGTGAAGAAGGCCCATGCAAACTCACAGCTAGTTGTCCTGTTATAGAGCAGAAGTAAACATGGAGCTGATTCTCCCCAAACTGAAGTGATATACTCGACTTGACAGAGGGAAGCAGCTAAACAATTGTGTATAACTACACTGTTTCACTTTTCAGTCACCTTGGGTGTTAACTGTAACAATGTTCAATTATATACCTCCAGAAGCACAGTTATTAAGTTCATAGAATTACAGAATGGTTTAGGTTGGAAGAGACCTGAAAGATCATCTAGTTCCAACCTCCTTGCCATGGGCAAGGACACCTCCCACTAGACCAGGCTGCTCAAAGCCCCATCCAGCCTGGCCTTCAACACTTCCAGGAATAGGGCCTCCACAGCTTCCCTGGGCAACCTGTTCCAGTGCCTCACCACCCTCACAGCAAAGAATTTCTTCCTGAGACCTATTCTAAATCTACCCTCTTCCAGTTTGAAGCTGTTACCCCTCGTCCTGTCACTACATGCCCTTGTAAAAAGTCCCTCTCCAGCTTTCTTGTAGGCCCCTGGAAGGCTGCTATAAGGTCTCCCCAGAGCCTTCTCTTCTCCAGCCTGAACCACCCCAAGTCTCTCAGCCTGTCCTCACAGCAGAGGTGCTCTAACCATCTGATCATCTTCGTGGCCCTCCTCTGGACCCGGTCCAACAGGTCTATGTCCTTATGCTGGGGGCTCCAGAGCTGGACACAGTATTCCAGGTGGGGTCTCATCAGAGCAGAGTAGAGGGGCAGAATCACATCCCTCGACCTGCTGACCATGCTTCTTTTGATGCAGCCCAGGATGCGGTTGGCCTTCTGGGCTGCGAGTGCACATTGCTGGGTCACGTTGAGCTTCTCATCTACCAACACCACCAAGTCCCCATCCTCAGGGCTGCTCTCGATCCACTTTCCGCCCAGCCTATATTTGTGCATGGGATTGCCTTGACCCATGTGCAGGACCTTGCACTTGGCCTTATTGAAATTCATGAGGTTGGCATGGGCCCACCTCTCAAGCCTGTCCCGGTCCCTCTGGATGGCATCTCTTCCCTCCAGCGTGTCAACCGGTCCACACAGCTTGGTGTCATCAGCAAACTTGCTGAGGGTGCACTCAGTCCCTACATCCATGTCACCAACAAAGATGTTAAATAGTACTGGTCCCAGTACCGACCCCTGAGGAACACCACTTGTCACTGGTCTCTACTTGAACATTGACCCACTGACTGCAACTCTTTGAGTGTGGCCATCCAGCTGATTCTTTATCCACCGGGTGGTCCATCCATCAAACCCATGTCTCTCCAACTTAGAGACCAGGATATCATGCAGGACAGTGTCAAATGCCTTGCACAAGTCCAGGTAGATGACATCTGTTTCTCTCCTCTTATCCACCAAGGCTGTAACCTTGTCGTAGAAGGCCACCAAGTTTGTCAGGCATGATTTGCCCTTAGTGAAGCCATGTTGGCTGCCACCAATCACCTCCTTATTTTCCATGTGCTTTAGCAGAGTTTCCAGGAGGATCTGCTCCATGATCTTGCTGGGCACAGAGGTTGCTATCATCAATCTAACTCCTCTTAAGGTATAAAAAATATTTGTCAAGAGAAGTATCCAGCCACTGAAAGGGCTCAAATTCTCCTAAACGTGACACTGAACAGGTCCAAAGAGCAGAAGGGTGCATAAGAAACCCCATCCGGGAGGGCCAGCTGCCACTGGGATCATGGATTGCAGGACTCTCCCAACAGAAGCTCACCAGCAAGATCCCATTCAGAAATTCATCCTGGTTTTAGAGACCACACAGCATTATTTCTTGGGCATTGCTTTACTTTCTAGATTGCTTCAGCTCTAGCTGTCAAAGCAGTCACAGAAGCTGTCAGCAGCTGCTTCCCCGTAACTGTCTCAGTTCTGCTGTTTGCCCCCTTTTCTCACTTTTCCCCCTCCAGACAGATTTCCCACACAATTTAACTATCACCTTTTATTTAAAGCCAATCTGAAATGATCTGACTCTGCTGACTGAGAGCTTCACAGACTCCAGAAAAGCATTCTGATGGGCTTCATCAATTACTTCTCAACAAATATAAATACAACCAGAGATGGGCTTGAACCCAAGCTCTGCCTCTGAACATTTATTTCTGAGCTGGGAAGAAGTCTGTATCTCCATCAAGAATGTGTGACTGACTCTAGCCCCTCAATAGACCACAGAGAAACTGTGATGTGGAGATAGGGAGAAACGAGAAGACAGAACTGAGTTCCAAGGTGAGCTTTCAAGCTGGCCTCTACCATCACAGACAGTATCAAAACCCCAGATCCGAAGGCCTGTGCTCTTTTAGAACCAGAACTCAACTGCTGAATCCCAGCTTTAAAATAAAAACATCTCAACTTTTCACTTTGCATAGTAACTGTGGTATTGCCTGGAGGAAAGATTTTTTCACAGGAATTTGTGCCAGTTGCCTGAACCATACACTTTTGGCTATCCTTCTCTTGCTCAGGTTATCTGTCCCTCTTCAATAGTTAATCCATCAGCCCAGGTTCACATTCCAGCTGCTGGAGTCTCCTTGAGAAGAGCATTTACTCAGCCAGTGAGTACTTGATGGACTCCATCTTCCACAGCATATCCTAAAATGTCAGTTGGAAAAATACCTGCATTTAATGAACAAAGGACCCCCATGCTGCTGGCTGTATCAACTGCAAGGTTAAAGGAGAGACGTATGGCCTGGTGATCTACACAGCCCTGGGACCTGCCTCCAAGCAGGTCTAACAAGTTTTGGCACCAACACGTATCATGCCTTTGGCACACCACCTAACTACTGGTATAGACCAGGCCTGGCTGTACGTAACTGGTATGCATATGCTGGTGTCCCCTCACTTTGTGTTCCTAGGGACTCTGCTGCCAGTGAAACACCAAAACTTCCCTAGGGCAGTAGCAGACACTTATGTTCCTCCTCACAGGAATTTGACGGAGAGGAATAAACTAAAAGATCTATTTCAGCTCTGGAGTGATTCCAGCAGATCTATGCACTGGGAAAAGGCTGAGCAGGAAGCGTGCCAACCAACACAAAGGACAGGCTACTGTCACCCCAAACACCAATGTATGCGGCCAAGCCAGACAGAGCATGGGTTTGTCCACTGCAACCCAGCACGGTGAGTGCTCAAAAGAGCTCCAACCACAAAGTCAAGCCAGTCTTGTCCCAAAGAAAAGTACAGCCTAATTCCAGCTGGAGACTCTAAAAGAGGTTAATCCATTAGCATTATCTTTCATGTTAGTTAACAGAGTTCTAAGAGTGGACCATTGCAATTTAGTCAACAGGCACCAGTCTTGCACGTGAGCCAGTCAGACAGAATGGGAACCTTACTGGGGCAAGACCTCTCTGCACTAGTATGTGTGGCTGAAATAAACCCATTTTTATACAAGCTACTCTTCTTATTGTATGAGTAAGAGACTAAACCCATTAGAAGACAAATAATCTGGTACTCATACACCTGAGCTATATGCTGAATAGCCTACCTATGACTTCAAAAACAGCAGAGAAGCAAGAAGCCCTGTTAGTCACAGATCTTCAGGGAGGAAAAGCATTTTAATCACTTCCATTGTTCTTGGGAAAAAAAAATGTTTTAAATGAGGGCTAGGCAGCTATAACAGCAAACGGCTCTTGCTTGGACAGGGCAAATATAGTTGTGTGACATCAAATTAAATATTCTCAATCTACGATGCAACACGCACAGCCCAGCTGAGCAATGAGTCTCCTACACATCTATGTAGTATCCTCTTAAGAGACAATCTCCACCAGTTCTACTGTGTCCAGCACTCTGAGGAGTTACAAAGAGTAAGAAGGCTTGCCTTGTCAAAGATTTCTTTCACTATATTTAATTTCTGAATTGTGAGTGCAATTTCTCTTACAAACACAGATTATAATTTACATGGTTTTACTAGATTTTCTCAAGTCAAACTTAATATTGTGCCCCTAACTTTGCCTTCACTTTACTCATTCAATGTATTTTGGTGATGACAACAAGTGCTTTCTTCTAGAGGTCAGGTGAAAAATGCCTCAGAGACACCAGAGGTTAAATAACAATATTCAAATATCTCAACTGCATTTAGGGGAACAGACTGGAAAACTGAAACCGTATGGTACATATGACAGGAAATACTGTTGTCCACAAACACAGCAGAAGCAACCATCTCAGACATCTCTTAATACTATGATAGTTTCTTGAATTCGCACAAAGCCAAGCATGGTTTCCCCCAACTGGATTCATAAAGCCACATCAATTTTGGTCTGATTAAAGACTCACTCAAAACCACAAGAAGCAAAACAACGTTAAGTTTACTATGACTGCCACATTCCTGTGAGTGCTAGTACAGAAGATGAATGAAGTCCACATGGTTCCTTGCACATGGAATACAGCTCTGATTAATATTAGGAATGTGCACCCCTTTATACAACTGCTTCTTGATTAATGCAGAATGGATCATTATGTTCCAATCCAATATCTGTCTTCAACTTTACATGCAGATATTTCATCTATTAAGTGTACAAAAATATTACAAAATTAAACAAAGTATCTGGTTCATAATGTCACTGGATTTCAAAGCACAATCACTTTTGGTTTTAATGTACCTTAAAACTTTTTTGTTTTTTTTAAAGTCAGCTCTCAAAATAACATAAACTAGCCATAGAAGTTCATCACCGTCCTGGTCATAAAGAAGGAAACAGCGCATGGGCACTAGGAGAAAGACAAAGGCTTAGTGTGCATATGCATCAGATGAGGAGGTCACGTAGTAACCTCAAAACCAATGACTAGTCCTAGCACTTACATGCTTAGAAGCTGTATTTTGATCATTGTACTAGCCTGAGTGAGAACACTCAGTACCCCACACAGTACTTTGTAGATATGTAACATTAAATATGCTTTTTAGAAGTAACTCTCTGATAGATAATTCACCACTTCTCCACAGCTCTCCTCTGCTTTCCAGTGAGGAAGAAACATCCTGGTGAGGAGCACCAGGCTGGGGGATGCAGTGACAGCAGAAGACCTGGGCTGCTGTCTGGAGGGACCTCAGCAAACTGAAGGAACAGCTCAACAGGAAGCTCAGGAAGTTTAGGAAAGACAAATATGGTCCCACATATAGGTCAGAATAACCCTGCAGCAGCCCATGTCGGGGCCAACTGGTTAGGGAGCAACACTGCAAACAAAAGGCTTAGGGTCCCAGTGGGCAACAAACTGAATATGAGGCAGCAGCCTGTGCCTGCGGCAATGAAGGCCAACCACACCTTGCCTGCATTAGCAAGAGTGTGGCTAGCAAGTCATGGGAAGTGAAATTGCCTTCTATTTGGCCCTTGCAACGCTGCCCCTGGGCTACTCACAGTACCAGAGAGATTGGAGATAGTCTAGAGCAAGGCTGCTAAGATGGTTGGGGCTGGAGCATACGATGTAAGTGAGAAAAGGCTGAGCGAACCAGGACTGTTTAGCCCAGAGAAGTCTTGGGGGCGGGGGAATGTAACTGCTGCCTTCCACTTCCTGGAAGGGAGTTATAGAAAAGGCGGAGGCAGATGCTTCTTGGAGGTGCACAGTGAAAGGATGAAAGACAATGGTCACAAATAGTAACAAGGAGAATTCTGACTGGATAGGAAGAAAAATTCCTTCACAGTGATACAAAGAAAAAATTCTTCACAGTAGAGGTTAAGCTGTGAAGCAGGCTGTGCAAAGAGGCAGTGGAACCACCCTCCTAAGATATTTTGAAAACTCAACCAGACGTAGCCCTGAGCAACCTGATCTAACTTTGAAACTAGCCCTGCTTTGAGCAGATGTTGGACCAGCTGACTCCAGAGTCCCTTCCAACCTGATTTTTTTTTTTATGATTCTGTCTCACAGTAGAGTGCTTAGAGCATTGCTCAAGATTCACAGCCTTTTTTTCTTGTGTTTTAACACTTACTTGCATTAAAAGTTTTAATTCTACAGGGAGTAGGGTGGGAGGGAACTTTATTAAATTTATTACTACTGTGACAATGTTTTAACTACCTACAAGCTTTTAGGGTGGCAGAAGATTCAAGCAGCTATAGGCAAAAAACCCACTACCACCTTTAGGGCAACTGTTTGCAAAGAAAACCCAAAGCAGCAGTGACAGAGTCCTTTATATCTTTGAAGCAGATGTAAATCTGTAAAATAAACTCACTCTTACAGACACCTGGTTTGCATGAGTACAAAAGTGCTACTTAAGAAACTGGGGGCTAGCACTACTGGTATAAATTATGCAGATGTGATACACAAAACTGTGATAGTTTCTTTAAAGCCAGAGATCAAACTACTTCGGCTTGTCTTTAATCATGCTTGACAGTGTGTAAGAATTATACTGATTTGGTATTCCCCCCACACTGCCTGCATTGAATGAAGTGATTTGGAAAGAGGTTGTTAAAAAGCAGTACAAAACAATGAAGTTCTCTGTTTGTCCACAGATCTGAAATTTTGCATCTTCCCACTACCCTGCCAAAATGCCCAAATTATAATCTGCAGGGAGCTGGCTTATAGTTCCCATGAGTTGGAAGAGCCCAATTTGATTTTGTTTTACTGAATCCAAGATTTCTTCTCATTTGAAGAAAACTTCTTAGCAGTCCTGTACATTTTATTTTGATATTTAACAAACCAAAGCAAGGAAAAGAAGCATTACCGCCTGGCATCTGGCAGCACGTTGACAGATCCTGAGCAAAGACAAGCACTGTAATTAATGCAGAATAGATTTTTCAAGTGCAAGTTGCACAGGGGTCTGACTGTTTGTGGAGAAGGCTAATGATCATATAAGCACACTCTCCAGAGAAAAAAATTTTTAGTATCTACTAAATTCTCATTTTTATTAGCAAACACTGAACAGCAGCATTTTTTTGTGTTCTGAAAGCATCTTTTTGAATGGTATAGAGGAATATTACAGCTGAAAATGGAAAGAGTAAATTCCTGTTTTCACTGAGGCTGACAAGCCAGAGACAGAATTTGGATGTAAGGAGAAAAAGCCCCCAGGTGTAATTTGTGGCCACTGTTCCTTGCTATATTAACTGATATGACCAAGAAGAGTTTTGTTCTATCGTCTTTGTTTGCCCTCCAAACATTTGTAAGCAGTATTAGAGTGTGTCTGGTCCTTCTTTTTAGCAGACAAAACAAGCCCAGCTTGTCAGTGCCTCTTCAGAGGACGTGTGCTCTAGGGCCCCTGACTATCTTGGTAGCCCTCCAGTTTTCAGTAGATAAAGATCCATTGTCCAAAGTAAAATGACATACCCTTTGTATCTGTTGTAATAATACAACACTGAAAGAGTTAAAAACAATGCAGATATTCATCACTTGTGTGGAAAATCTGTGCTCTGAAGGGCTGCCCAATTTTCGGTAATTATAACAACTTTTTTGATGTTAAAAGAATGTATGCATAGGCCATACATTTCCTTCTAAGACCAAAAGAAACATGTTTTTCTTGTGAAGCTTAATCAAAACAGTGTTTTGGTTGTGCATTCCTGATGGCTGTATAGCTAACGGAAATTAATTTTTCTTTAACCAGCAACTGGGACTTAGGGGAGACCAGGAATGGTGCTACAAACAACTGCTTTGGGACAGTCCACACAGGAGTCCTGAAAAGATCAGGCTGACCACACAAGGACCTGTGAGGTTAATCTTGCTATTGGATAGTTCTGTAAACACTATCTCAAGTTCAGTTCTTTACATTTTTACACCACTCAAGGCTTCAAGCCAAGGCCTTGATAAAAAGAATGATTTGGTTCTTGAAAAGCATAGCAAAAAGCTGACCAAACAGTCTGTTTCCAATACCACCCGATGAAGTCCAAAGGAATCAAGACCTCCTGCATGCAGACTGAGAGTTATGTTTGCACTGATGCATCAAACTCATTTACCCTTCATTTAATCTCTCTTTACTAACAGCACTGAATGTTCTTACACAGGACGTGTTCAACAATATACGGTCTACCCACAACTGCTCAACATCCTGTTGTGAGCCCATG
Organism: Burhinus oedicnemus; assembly: GCA_008921705.1. NCBI lineage: Eukaryota > Metazoa > Chordata > Aves > Charadriiformes > Burhinidae > Burhinus > Burhinus oedicnemus. The sequence goes on from VFFE01009035.1 coordinate 2,235,425, forward strand.
TACTGCAACAGGTTCTTACCTACAATGTCTTCATAGGCATTTTCTTCTAAAGTGCTCTTGGATCCAAATTTATGCTGGCTCTCAGTCCCATTTTCAGTTGGGGAGGGAGGGTACAGGGACTGCAGACTTGACGCATCCTCAAACTCAAAGGATTTTCTGAAGTTTAAAAAAATAAGTAATTAGTAACTAGAATGCAAAATGACTCAAACATTTGGCTGAGCATTTGTTTGCTTAGAAATATATACAAAAAGACAAAAAAAAATAATCACACATCATGCTTTAAGGACTAACTTTTAGAGGACTTAAAGTCCTATGCTCACAGCAGTCTTTAGTATAGCAATCCGTCACACTTTTATGAGGTTGGAAGTATTGTTATCCCCTTTATGTGGACAGGGAGAAAATACCAAGAAAGTATGTGATATTTTTCAGAAGTTACAGAGTAAGTTAGCAGCACAGTCCTCAGATTAGAAATTGCTTTGCTTTTGCCAGGGGCCCCAGAAACATGTGGCCCTGTATGCTCAAGAAAGACATTTCTCTGGAAAGCGTTCCTCCATTGGTTGCTCTGAGAGACGTAGCCCTTAGTTTGAAAACACTCACATGTCTTGAACCTTCAGATATGTTCCCACATAAAGGTCAGTGTACAAATGCCAAAGGCAGACTCGTGTGAAAGTCAGCCATTTCCCTTGCACACCCTGTGTCAAACACTGGCAGCAAAGGACAAAGCATCAAGTAAATTAAGGCTCTCTGGGGTGGACGAGCAACCCGGGCTGATGGCTGGCAGCCTGAAGGTTCAGGCTCTGCAGGAAGGTGAGGGGCAGCTGGGTCAAATTAACCCATACAACTTGTCTCCCACCCAGATACTTGAAGGAGGGGTGATGCACTGCCTCTCACCCACACCTGCCCCATTGCTGTCGAACAGCTCTAGGGGAAGATGAGCCCAACCCCTCCCCATTCTCCAGTTTGCCCAGCACTTGTTCTCTGAGACAATATCTACACTGAAGTTGGGAGGTGCATGGTTTGCATTGCCAGCTGTACAGGGGCTAGCACTCGATTGATTTACTGCGGATTGATTTACTGAGGATGAAACGGGCTCAGGTTGGAGTGTAAATCCCGGGGTGCTGCAAGGCTTGCAGAGGCTGTGCTGATGCCCATACTTCACTCATTGGTGATACCCAAACTAGATTAACAGTAAATCATACTGCCATCAACCCCTTTCCTCTTCTCTCCAGCTGGAGTGAAACATAAGTTGACAGCATATCCATATGGCAGTGGCAGAGTCTCATGAGACATACTTCAGCCTGTTCATTGGCTCAAGAGTATCCCTACAGGCAATACAGTGACTATTGTACAAACACTGCATTTGACAAGAGCATTTCCTGTTTGTCTGCTGGAGCAGAGTTATGGGTCTGGGACAGGCTTAGGATCCCCCTCCCTCTCCTTTCCCTAATCTTAAGAATATCCAGGTCCATGTTATGTACATCAGAATCGTGGCAGAAACAAGCCGTGCATTTCAGATCCAGACATCCACTCCTCCATACCTACTCGCTGTTATAAAAGATGCTTAGGTACTGAAGACATACCTGTGTATGAAATGAGACTTTCTAAAGTAGTTAAATATCCAGCTCTTACAGATTTCAAGGCAACGCTATGATGCAGTGACACTGCACAGGACCACGGGAATAGTTTTGTGGACCAGCACTCAGCTGTGGTCAATGTGTCCCAAGCCTATCCTGTGACACTCCTCTCTTGCACTGTGTCTGTGCCAGAGGATCTCCAACCACTAGTGAACATCCCGCTTACATCAACCTGAAATGTAAAAGCTGCTGTGGGCACCAGGTCCTCTGAATACAGACTGAATCTATGCTAGCAGGCACCACAAAGAAACCACTGTTTTCAACTAAAATATTAGAAGAATAAACATCCACAGTCCATTCTCATGACATACCAGTGAGTGCAAACCACATGTATGTTCAATCTGAAACACACAGCTACATGCTGTAGACATAATGAATTATGTCTGTTCTCAAAAAGAGAACAGTTTAGAGACTGAAATTTCAGTAACTAATATTAACAAAATACTGTCATTCTTAGATGACTTGTATGGTCTCAAGCTCTTTGTAAATGCTAGAATTCTCCTTACTGTAACTAAAGGAAGCACAGTAGCAAAGACAATAAAATTAAGATTTTATAAAGCATTTCCACCCAGCCTTGAAGTCAGCTGGAAAATCTGTGATTTTGGGAGGTTGATTTAAACTTACTTAGACCATCATTAATCAGAGGTAAGTCCAGACAAGTTGCTAAACTACAGTAGGGTAAAGATGTTACAAACAAATGGAAACCTACCCTGTACAATGTCAAACTGATTTGTAAGAATCATCAGGTACACATGATAACACTAAATCCTATGACTTACACTCCACTAATCACAACTTAAATTGATAAATATTGCTTTTATTTTGGGCTTGTACCTACTAGCGCAACCCAGAACTGAGGCTCCATTGCTGAATTGTGCTGTTGTCTACCTCTGCTATGACGGGAGACTGAACCTGCAGAACAGCAGGTGCAAGCATGAATTGTACTTCTGAAAGAAGCTTCAAAACCTCATCTTACAAACTCATTGTAACAAAATACTGTGGTTCTTAGGTGACTTGTGTGCTCTCAAACTCAGTGTGTGTACTCAAAGACTGACTTGGATCACTTAGCTGCAGGTCACACGGTGATCCTGTGCAAGAATTATCTCCTGTTATTCATTGCTCTCTGCCACCCACCACACAGACCATTTTACCACTTGCCCCTTAATTTTCCAATAAAGGCTATCATTTATAGCAGAACATTTATAAATTATTGTCTTCTGTACATTGGAAACGCTGTGCTGAACAAAATGAGGTCAGCTTTATTTCACAAACTCTTTTTAAAAACTAGATTTACTTCCTCTGAGATTATTGCCAGAACTCAAAGATAAGCACTGCTAATCAGAGCTTGGCTTTCCACATTTCCTCCCCCCCCACCTCCCGCCTTTCTCAGAGAAACAACACACATCAGCAGAGCTGTTTGATCCATTTCAGAAGCAGGTGTCTCTTGAAAGTAAAGAACAAAATCTGATGGCTCCTTCTCATTTCCTGCCCCAGCATACTTCAGGTCAGGTTGTGCTGACATAAACTTTTAATTTATTGAGCCAACATCAAGCTCCAGATACGGAATTGATGGTGTGCATTTGAGATGCCATTTAGCAGTTATTTGCAAAGCTCATTGCTAATATCAAAGAGAGTGTGTGTGTGTGTGTATATATCATACACATGCACAGATAGGTGAACTTGTTAAAAATACCATACTTTGAATGCTTATCAACAACTATGGCTACAATTTTCTAAGCGGTGAGCAGAATGAGCTTTACCATTTCCAAAACTCAAGAGGAATTATGTAATTAAAACAAGTTAAGCTCCACAGACTGCTGTGGAATTGTAGCCGTATACTCTGCTCATCATTAACTCAGGAAGGATATAAAGGCCTTTCTGTGCTAAAACATAGTTTTCTCAGCATTAATCCTCTACAGCTATTGATAGTAACTTAGGACAACATTGCTAAGCACTGAATTAAATAAAATCACCAACATCACATAAAACTGACACAACCGCTGTGGTAACAAGCTTTGGAAACACAAGCCCTCTGCAGGTATGTTTTGCAGTGAACAGACAGAACTATCATAGGTCAGCTATTGTCCCTCTACAAGAGGATAATGAAATTATGCTCCATTAAAAATCTCAAGTGAGGGCTTATGTGCCAAAATGAGCCAGATAACCTTTAGCACATATGACCTAGAGCCTTTTCCAGGGATTGAGGAATGCAGGTTGGAGAACTCCAAAACAGTAGCCATGTAAAGGTATTGTATCAGTGCAGTTCAGCAGAAGAAATACTTGTCTTGCACGCAATTCCTAGCATTTCTCAGGTGAAAAGCATTGCATTAGAGGGAGAATTCAAAGTATTGTTACTAAAAAAATACAGCACATTTTTTATTTGAAGACTGAGCACAAGACTTTTCCTTGAATTTTACCTATTCTGGGATTTTCTGTGAAAGCGCGACTCTTTCTTCTGCCTTCTGGTAACGGGGGGTGCAGGAGTGGATGGGAGGGGAGGAGGAGCAGCAGGTGTAGGAGATGGAGGTAGGCCATTACTTGGTTTACTTTTGTGGTTTTTGTCTGCTTCATATTCAAAGGTGCGTTTGGGCTTGGGGACAGGATTCACTGCGGTATTAGCTGGGCTTTCAAGGAGCAGTTTAGGGCCAGATGAGTTTGCAGTAACCCCCTGTTTTGTCTTACTGCTTTTCTCAGCCTCAGTAGGTGTTTCCGGTTCGCTCCCCAAAATAACACTCCCGCCTTTGCTGTCATTTAGGGTTTCACTCAATCCCTCCACAGTACTCAGAGTCACAGACTTTTTTCTCCCTTTGTCAACACTGTAACAGCTACTTGGTAACTGGGGGAGGCCTCTGCCAGGCTGCTCTTTCAGTGCTTGCTCAATCTTCTGTATTCTGTTGAGCACGGCAGAGGACTCTTTCCTCATGTGGCCCTTGAGGAAAGCTGCAGAAGGAGGGTCGCTCCTGCCTGGTCTCTTTTCAAACTGATGGCAGGAATCCCTGTCCTGCAGTTCCTCCTCCTCTGTTTCCGGGTAAGAGCACTCGGAAAACGTTCGACTCATTCTTCTGAGCCCTTTGAAATCAAATGTCTTCTCACTGCAGGGAGAGGTCAGCACGCTGGGGCAGCTCTCACTGCCCGACCTCTCCCCAGCATCCCTCTTGTCTACACACACATTCATCCTGGGGGACGGCTCCCGGCGGCACTCCCATTCTGTGATCTTCTGCCTGATGTCCAGAGCCTGGGAGCGGACACTCGCCCGGCTGAGGGAGAGGTTCCTCAAATTGGTAGCAGTGCCCAAGGACAGAGTGCTCCGGGCAAGCGGATGGCTCCCTATTGTGTCCCCATCTTCAGCCTCCTTTGGACACTCCTTTTGGTCCTCAGCCTTGAATACAGACAGCCTTTTATCCAAAGCACCCACACTGATGGCTTTGAGAGGGTGGCTCGGAGAGTCGGTGTCCGATGGGCTCGTGGAGGTGCTTCGCAGCGTAGATGTGCGGCTGCTCCAGTCCTTGAGGTGCAGTCTGGAGCTGGAGACTTTGGTGAGTCGAGTAGAGCGGCAAGAGTCCTCACTATCGCTGAGGGGGTAGGCTGGGCTTCTTCGCGGGGACAAAAGAGGCGGTGGAGAGACTGACTGACACCTAGAAGCAGAAAGAAATAAAACATCAAGTCCTTGGGGAAACTAGAGTTATTTGCCAAATTTATTCTGGCTGCAGGTAAAGCAGAGGTAGTCTGCACGCTGCAAAACTACCCCGATGCATCACTAAGACACCAAATACCATTCAGCCACAGAGTCAGGGGTGGCAGCAATTAGCTGATGTCAGTGATGAGCTGATAAGAGCAGAGCATTCAGTACATCCAAAGTCAGTTATCTCACCTCTGTTTGAACCCCAGCTTTTCCAAGTTTCCTGAGTTTAAAGAGCTGAGATTCTCATCGCAAACCATTGCCTTGAATGCATTTACCACCTCCAGCAAAATAGCTCCCTGCCCTCCCAGATTAAGGAGTCCCTCTGCAGGAAAAGGGGAATGTCAGGGAGAAAATTCCCACTGCAACAAAAATGGGAAAGACTAACCAACAAGGAGCAGTGAGCAAACCAATTTAAAAAGATGTCAGTTTTTAATTTATAACATCTGAAGCAAAGCACCTCCATGCTCAGCTCCTGCAGTATTTTAGCCATAGCATTTCAAATCCCTGATGTATAAAATAAACTAAATAAAACAGCAAATGAAGATCTGTTTTGTCTTTGATCTGATGTTGTGGCCAACATTAAATTCTCCTTATCAAAGGTAGCAGAAGTAATTTCTTATCGAAAGAATATCACAGGCTGAAAAAACATATTAATCTGGCCCCAGTATGTGTTGAAGAATATAAACTATACAGAAAGGTCTCAGTGTTACCCTGGGAAAAAACCCTCAGAAAAAATTTTTGTCATGGTTTGCAAAATCAGCCAGTTACTGGGGGTTTGTACATTGTTGCAAAGACTTTTAAGAACAAAAAGACAAAAGAAAATTAAACAACACGTTATTCAGCCAAAACCATGTCAAAAAAAGGTTTACTGCTCTGCCACAATACATAGATACAAACCATAGCAGAAATAATCATGACTCCATTAACATTTTGCCTTAGCAACCTTTCTGTTCCAAAGAGTACAGAAAGAAAAGGAAAGACTCAAAAATAATGGCTTGTATATGCAGTTAAATTTCTGCTCTATGAAGATTGCGGACAACAAGTTGTTGGTTTTTTTTTTTTATAAACTGCCCTGTATACACAAAATCCAAATGAAAGAACTATTTGACCAAAAGAAATCATGGGAGCAGATGTCTCTGCTGTAGCAAAGGGAGAAAAGATTCAGAAGATCCCTGCTGCTGTATGGTTTTCTCCCCAACAGACACCCAATACCCACAGGCACAGATGCCAAGTTCTGTACATTAATCTGAAAGTCCAGAGCACTGTGGCAATTTCTGAAAAATTTACTTTGACACAGGAGACATTTTCTTCTCCTTCAAACACATCCCTAAACCGGATTATTAGATGTCGTCCAGTTTCCTACAGCGGATATTTTGCAAGCAAAGCTCGGAAGTATCACAAAAGAGGAAAGTTATGGTCAGAAAAGGACAATGATCAAATTATCACAAAAGGGAACATGTCTTTTTTAGAGTCTTATGATAATTAAGCCTTTTGGCACAGAAGTTGCACTGCATGTTGACTTCTGTTTCTTCATTGTTTTGAAAAATAAACGTGCCCATAGGAAAAGAGAGATCTCATGGCAAAGACAATGGCAAATACTTCACCAACAACTGCTTAAAGCTTCCTAATTTCAGGACAGAAAGGAGGTGTGTCAGAATACACTCTTCCGATCCTAGAAGTCAAATTTCCCACTATTCTATATAGCTTCAGACAAGTGTCTTAAGAGGTCTCAGAAGATCAAAAGCAGGTCACAGGTGTTAAGTGGTTTTAGCTGGTTGTTGCAGCATAGAGTTTATAGTGAATTAACTAGAATTACCTTGGCCAACATACCTTTACAGTGCCTGAAGATGCAATCTAAATCAGCCTCTTCAGATTTGGTGGGGTGCCCTGATTCTTCATTATTCCTGTCTGTCCTGTCTCCATCTCTTCAGTTTAATACCACAAAGTCCTAAATTTTATATTATTCTTAACACTCTTAGCTTAGGCTTGAGATCATGTTCTTGTAATTCTTGTATGTTGTGCAGGCCTGCTCCAGTGCTGCACTGACATTTCTCTCAACGAAACAAGTATCACCTGGTGAAAGTGTATTTTACATATAAAGACTACAGCCTTCACTGCAGCCTTTGAGACCGCACGTTGGCTAAATCCACTGTCAAGATTCAGCTAGGGGAAAGGGACAGATCCTGCAAGGAGAATGCTTTAGCATGTTAAAACATTTATTAGATTCTAGATGACAATCTGTATTGACAATAGCAAGAATAAAATACAAAATGACTGGGGTAAAGTCAGTAATGGGACAGCAGAGACGGACATGCTGACAATCTTCTCTCTGCCTTTGACTCACTATATAGAAATTACCATAGACATAGTCCCTCATCTCCTTACACTCTAAGAAACACCTTTTCCATTTTTTTCAGTCAGGAAAAGGTTTGTCGACTCATCAGAAGAGGAGGAAAAGTGGGAAAGCATGATTTGCATAACCTACAGAAGTTGCACAATGTTTCTTCTTAGAGATATGAGCCATTCTTTTAAATCCCAGGTCCCTGGTAAGGTAATTGCACTTAAGGCTCGATCTTGGAAACCCCTGAATTCAGTTACAAAACTCCCACCCGCTTCCACTGTGCAAGATTGAGGCTGCAGGGCAACAGGCCCTCTGGAAGTGTATGCTGTTAAGTACTTAGGATACCAAAGTTAAGAAAAAGATTCTAGTTTACATTGCATTATACTGTAAATCTAAGTGATCCAGATAGAAGTTACAGGACTAATTCAACAAGAAAGAGAAACAAAGCTTTGTCTGTACGGCTTCAGGCACGTGTTCTCTAAAGGACAGTGGCAAGTAACTGAAAAAAAAAAAAAGTCCAAAAGCTGATCAGTGGACAATAAAATGGTCCTTCCCCAAGAAACCTATTTCCATTAGAAGATTATTCTCTTGAAGGCACAATAGTTCCACAGACTTTAAAACTAGTATTATTGGATAGAGACAAATAAATAAATCACTTGCAATCTTCCGTACAAAGACTGTAAAGCAAAATGTTTTTATTGAAGTTTTCTACATACACAATGATACATGCAGCACCTTACAAAGCATATCATTACACACACCTTCAAAATATTATGTATAAACAGCATAAATAAAGATCATGCAATCAAGCTCAGGTTTCTTAACAAGTTCACTTGAACCGTACCTTCTTTCTGGGTAATGATATTTCTTTGAGAATATCAGCATTTCACAAAATACGTTGAAATAAGTTGTTGCTCCAATTGCCTATGAGATAACTATTTTCTTCCAACACGCAGCCTTATGTGCACAGCTCTCAAACCAACCGGCAAATCAGCAGTGAATTGCAGTCTTAAAGGCAAAATCGCTTGCCAAGCAGCCCATAATGTCTTGTAAACAGGTCACAGACCCTGGAACTATCTTCCTGGTGGGACTCGCTGCTGCACAGTGACGGGAACAGACAGAATCCTGGAGGTGGTTTCCAGCCCTCTAGACCATGCTTTGCTTTGCTGCTGTGAGTTGTTCCCTGAGAAATCAGCAGAATTACCCGCAGTAGGAGAAAACTAATAATATCCGTCACACTCTGTAGGATTTTGAACTCTAGATAAATTGATCTTTAAATTCTGACTCAGTCTCTTCTCTCCAGTTTGGTTTTTTCTCACCCAAGGATAGAATAAACTTTTAATTTACAAAAACTGTAATTCTCCAGGCCCACTTTCAAATAAAGATACAATTTCCATGGACCAATGTATGTATTCATATTGTTTTCTCTAATAAAGGCTAGTATCAACAAGCTCCTCCTTTCACCAGTTCCAATGAACACCCGTGGATAACAGTGGAGCTGTATCTCATCTGCTCCAAGAAGAGAATAGAATCACTTGCCACATTGCTTTGAGCTAATTTGCACCCTACTCATCACAAAGCAAAAGATGAAAAAATTTAATTCCTGCCCTCTTTGTGAGGCCTCTAGCAAGGCTGACTTGTACTAAAAACCTATGGTGATGGAGAAGGGCTGGTTCCTGTTGCCATAAATGCCTGAGCCCTCACCCTGTATCTGACCCAAAAGTCAGAAAGCCTCCGATTTTGGACAAGACACCAGTCTTCTACCTGCAAAACGTGGGTGCCAACACTTGGTTGTGTGTAGAAGAGGGAGAATTTAATTCCTGGAGATGACTCTGAAAGTGGGCAGTATACAATCAGTACCAAAAGCAGTGAGCCTGGCCTTCTGATCCAGTTGAGCAGAAGCACAACTCCTGTCTGCTTCCATTGCCAAACGTCAACCCCAGAAAACAGGAGAAATGAGTGCAGACAACTCCCACAACTTCATGAGGTAGCTTTCAACAAGAGGAGGCAGCCAGAATGGTGGCCAAAGAGCTGGCTTTTTAAGTCTTTTGGAGATCGGAGTACAGTGGATAGTAAGAATGTGTATTTGTTGAGGAGTTTGCATCCATGATTCACACACTTTTTATAAACACTAATAACAATATTAAGTTGCATTTCAGACCAGGGATTAAAGGTGACTGGAGGGTGGTTAAGTGACTTGCCTTGAAAAAGTTACAGGACTCCTAACTCCCACTGCCCTGCTCTGACCTAAGCAGCTCAGACTCCACAGCACTGTTTCAGTTCTCCCGAAGTGTCAGGATTGACTCCACAGATCATCCTGTGCGGAGGAAAGATAAGTTGGCAGAAGCTGCTCAGCGATCTTTCAGTTCTGCAAATCCCATCTGCCCTGCTTAAACCAACACTTACAGAATAATAAGACAGTTTTTGGTGCTCTGATCCAGGGGATTTCCCACTTTAATATGCTCATGCTCAGGAGCCCATTTACTGAAAAAAGAGCAAGGAACATGTTGACAAAAAGGTACTGGGTCTTTCCAGGCTCCTGTTGATGACATCCTGTCATTTCACAGTAACACTGACATTTGGTGAGCTCACGCAAAGTCACACAGCACTGGTTTTATTCCTCAGGACCTTCTCCTCCCTTTTGCCAGGAAAATATTGCTTCCTGAGCATTTTATTTACATTTTCTGCTTATCCCTGATTTTTCTCAGGGCATTGTGCCATTTCATCAGGACAACCTAACCTGTTTCAGAGTAACGATAATAACGTCAGAATCAGTTCTGACCGTAAGCGCATTAGTTTGTGTATCGAGCAGATTTGGCCTGCCACAGAAGACTAGAGGCTTCTTGTTGCTCTAGCCAATATTTAAAGAGATTTGAAACAAAAGCAACAGAGATTTCTCCTTACAAAAGCAGCAAAAGTAATTTTCAATATGGACACTAAAGCTGCCCTGATTTCAGGTAACTGAGGATGTAACTACAAAATTCTCTGGAAATTTGTAAGAGGGAATGCTAGGAAATGCTCAGCTACCAACTTTCAAATTATTTCATATAACACTACAAATTAATAACATTTTATGATTAATGATGATCTTAATTTCTTTAAATAAAGAATGTCTCTCAACCAAAAGACTGCACAAATATGATCATTTTAAGCACTAATTCAGATATCCATTGTTAACACTCCAATGGAAAGAATAGTAAAGCCCACATATTTCTGGCATCTTGTTAGTCTTTTTGGCTACTGAGCAAACAAAATAGATGTGTTCAGACTTCAGGATGAAAAAATGAAATTGTCTTTATAACTGAATGTTGAAAAACCCCTAAATCCTGGGGATTTTATTGTGTGCCTAGATGAGCTTATCTATGTTCAGATCTTCAACCAGTGTAAGCCTCCAAATAGTTGAAAGGCAAGTGAAATAAGAAACTTGGAGAACAAGATATAATTTATTGGATTCTTGCATTTACAAAAAGGTATTTTCTCCTAGGCAGGTGTAACTTCTCACCACATTAAAAAGCTGTACTTGCATTTTTGTATTCACACTAAAAATGGATCGTATTATGGGTTCAGACCTGACTTCTACCCATAATTCAGGATGCAGAAACAAAAATGATGATGCACATTTTTTGAACTGAGCGACAGGCAGGACAATGTCCACCCAAAAGCAGAGCCTTGTACGGTCAAGACTGTAACAGAGTGGTTCAGCAGCACAGAAAGGTCCCTTGAGTAAGAAGCAGCTCCTACTTCATGCCCGCCACCGTGAGTGTGAATACTGGAATCCATCCTTCCCAGAGCAAGGCAAAGTGAGAGGGAGGCACACCCTGCTCACCCATTAACTGGAACCAAGTGTACCATGCACATTTTGATGCACCGCTACTGAGAAAGGATGTAATGTCTTGCTATGGTATTAATTTCCATTGAACTTCCACTTGATTTGACATAGTAGGCAGAGGATAGAAAATGTGTAGAGACCAACAGAAGCTCAAATTAGAACCAGTGTTTCTGTGTCATTACTTCTATGACCTGGACAAAACAAGCACTTTTGAAAAGGTTCAGTACCGACAGCTTCTTCTAACTAGTACAGATTCACGCCACCCTAAGGGCACTGATGCCAGGAAATCACCCAGGAAACAGAAAAGCATTCTTCTGCCTCCTTCAGACACATGCTTGTGAAAGTTCCTGGTACAAATCAATACTTTTGCACAAAAAAACCCTGAACACACTACTGCAGTACAGCAACCTTCCAGTCATGCCTCCTCAGGTGCAAAAAAGCAGAGTAATTTGAAGAAGGCCAAAAAACCTTAACAACTTTGACTGAAGCACTGTTGAGGGACACTTCCCAAAAAATGCCTTCTTCCTCTCTTTGTACAAGAACTAGGAGTAACTTCCTCTATGCTTTTCTCCAAAGAGCTATGAGAAGTCCACTTTGAGCTATCAAACACTACCAGTTAGTGGTTTGGCTGCATTTTGAGATGAGCTATGAAACAAACCACTGGACAGAGAAGCAAAGATTCAGCATCATTTACTTGTGACACTGTGCCATTTCCTTTCATTTCCTCACCCCTAGCTACATCCTCACCAGTGGGGACAGAAAGGCAGTAACCGACTGCTGCAAAGCACCCAGCAAGGCATTACTGTAAGGCAGCAACAGTGAATGCTCAGGGGACAAATGCAGATAGTCAGACTGGTCTAACTGGGTTATTGGGTGGTTAGCATGAGGGTCAAACGTACGACCATCACCAAAATACATTGTATGAAATGGCTTTGTTGCTTAGATGAGATGCCCAAGAGGATCCCATGTATTGATACCTTGAGTTTTGACATTTTCTTTTCAAATATAAATGAGACAACTGCCCTGTGTACTACATCAAAGAAGACGAATTGCATCTTTCATTGTATTAATTGTACCAGGAATGGAAAAGGACTTTAAAATCAATGTTATTTTTACTCCTGGTAACTAGGGATTATGGGAACATTAAGACCAGACAAAAGGGACCTCCTGCACTACTGAATGTAAATCCAATTTTGTTTGGCACTAAACCTTTTTATTACAATATATTCTGCACTGTGGCATAGCATACAGTATTGTAATTTTCTACATAACTCAAGTAGATAACTACAGATGACATTTAATTAGTTAATTATCCTAAATCTAAATAAGAGCTTATGGTGAGTAAAGGAGGTGAACTTTTCACACTCAGTGCTAGACACACAGTAGTAAGGTGGTTTTTGAGCTGATTCGACTCAGTAATGAAGCAAGTAGTACAACGTGTCATATCTTGCCTCTTGCTTGGAAAGGAAAGTGATGTAAGTAGCAACAGAACAACCCTTCTTCCACCAGACTCTTTATGATTTTTGAGCTCTCACCAGGAGCATGTCTCAAGATCCCTGAAAATCTGCATTCCAGATAACCTCCTCCCTTTACTGTTGACTTTGGGATTGTGACAAAAACAAGACATAAAATACTTTCCAAACTGAAAAGTGAATTTGCATTATAAGACTGCTTGAAATAGGCTCACTGTCATGAACATGTGCTAGTGATGGAAAAGCCCCAGCTTTTCAAGAGAATGAGGCAATAAAATCAAAGTGGATGAATATCACAAAATGTATAAAGATAGAACAGAAATAGAAACACCAATTATTTTTCTGTTTGTACTTCTGATACAAGGAATTTCGATACTTTCCATTTAAATAAAAATTGAGACTATACCAGAACTAATTACAAAATTATAAGCTACTAGGACTGTGAAACAAAAAAAAAGATCAAGCTCTGTGTGCTGTTTTAGAAGCTCTAGTTTCTGTGCTCCTAAGAAGTACTGAGTTAATGGTAACAATTGTGGGATGCATTCGCAAGAGTGCTGTGGTGAACTCCTGCGTATAAAACCCCTCCAGATCTCTGGGTCTTTGCAGTTGGTTCATGAAGAGAAGTATACAGAAACTAAGCTGACTGCAGTTGAACTGTGTTTTTACGGCTTAGAAGCAAAAAAGTCTGATTTACACCAGTAAAATTCAGGAATCATTCTGCCAAAGTAAATTATGTGAAGCAGCAACTATGCTCTATAACTGTACAAAAAACAGAGCAAATAAATCAAAGCTGATAAGTCAGGTCCTAAATACTTGAATTAGACTGGATCTGTAAAGCCAAGACAGCAAGAAAATCTAACAATGACAAATGACTGTAAAATAAAATATGATCAATCAACGTGCACTAGGTACATGACTTTGCCAAGAAATTTTTAGAGGTGAAGAAGATAACAGGAAATTGTGAAATTATCTAGACTGAGAGGGCTAGATCCCCTGCTGCTCTAGATTTATGGCATTCTCCTCTGTTACAAGGCAAGTGCAGGATGGTATTTAAACAATGCCATGTTTAAGCTTTTTTCACCCCCTCTGTTCAGATACAAATGACTGCCCAAAGCACAGAAGATTGACTAGCCTGTGCTGTACCTTCCGTCACAGTGATCAGAAGCTGACTGCACATGGAAAGAAAATCAAAAGCAAGAACTGAAATATCAGAGCACGCCATTCTCTCTTTTCCACCAAAGCACATGCACTGGTTTCATAGGACCACCTCTCATTTTCTCCTCAAAAAAATAATATGACTCAAAGCTGAAAACTGGAAACCTCCCTCACAGTTACGCTTTTCCCATGACATATTCTGAATAATAATTTATGCAATTTCCACTGTTATATCTCCACTGTTACTTATTTTTATTATGTTCTGGAAATGGCTCAGCACGTTTAAGTCTCACCTGCTTTCTTAAGATCTTGGGAGTTTTGTTGGAGAGAGAGTGGCAACACAGCAAACAATAGCACTTTCTTAAATCAGGCAGAACACACAAGCTCTTATTTGTCTATTTAAGAACTGCCAGTCCTTGGAACTCGTTCTTTAGCAGCATGTCTAAACATGACCGTTCAAGAACCCAACGCACATAGAAGCTCTCAGGTTTGCTTTTTCAAAGCACAGGTGATTTTTCAACATGCTTGTTTATCTGCCCTGGAATCTCAAAGCAAGAAACTCCGTGGAACTAATTCTGCCAGAGCTTTGCAAGTTTTCTACACTTACATGCACACAATTTGGGAAGGGTTAAAAATGATTTTTATAAATGGAGATGCTTAGTTTTTAACATGTCTGAGGCCATTCTAGGTTTGGCGACCTCCAAGTCTGGAATTCTGGTTTGGAAAAGCTGTTGTAAAATAGGTTTATCCCTTTTCTGCTCTGACAAATCAGAATACCTTACAAGGTCACTGTGTACTTTACTGAAATACTTTATATCCAAGGGAAAAGAACTGAACTGGAAGCCAAAAAGTCATGAGTCCTGGCTGCATACTAACCTAGAATACAGCCAAGCCTGCTATCCCTGCTTTACATACAAATCAACTTCTAGGTCACGCAAAATCTCACCAAATAGACTGAAGAATAAATATCTAATCAGGACAGAAAAAGAATGGGAATTCAGGACTCCATCCCATCTTTAACAACCATTCTCAATCTCGTCCACTCAGAGAAGTTGCTTTCAGAATAAGTACAAAATATATTCTTTGTCTCTCCTACCAGTATCCACATTTTCCTTCCAGACCCACCAGCTTAGCTCTGGTCCTCAGTGTTCTGCCAATATCCAGTGAGGTGTTTCTGTAGAGATTTGCTTTTTTCAGTTTTCTGGTTTTGTAAAGTAGTTTGTTTAACACAGTGAGAAAGCATCCTAGAAAAGCAGGTTATAAAACTGAAAGCCATTGTCCATTCTTAATCTCTGTCATTGTCTAAACTACTAATATTGCAATCCAACAAGTTTGAAGCCTGAAACGTGGAGAAAACATAGTATGTCCCAACAGGATAACACCAAAGTGATTGAAAAGATCCAAAAATGTCTGTGCTGCTTCTGGAGTTACTGCACTGCATAGGAAATAAAATCAAATAAACATTGAAATTAAAATAAAATTAAAATAAAATAAAATAAATTAAGAAATCCCAGCAGAATAGAATCTTCTGCATTACCTCTGTGAATCCAGAACACCCTCAACATCAGCCCTGTCTGAGTACAGCCTATCCAACCCAACTCTGTCTGACTGCCATGCACTTGAAGCTCACGTATTGTGAAGGTAGTTCACAAGTAATGTGGACCATCTGAGGCAGGGGAAAAGAAGGAGTAATTCTGATTTTAAACTTTGTCTAGAGTGCTCAGGCCTCTAAGGGGTCTCATCTCTGACCAGTAGCTGGGTGCCATCCTGTTGTCAAGGCAACTGCAGCAACTCATCTCTGTAAGTAAAAAGCTGAAATAATGGCAAACAATCAGCACGCTCCAGGTTACATGACGCTAAGAAAGCTTATTTGTCCTCTGAAGGGCACTTTTTGTACATGTTTCTATAATATGGATGAAGCAGTCTGAGAGCTTTTTGTTTGTTACTGTATTACTCTTACAGTGATAAGACTAGGGAAATGTGCCCTTGCTCTTTGTCTTTAGCTTCATTTTACAAGTTTTACCCTCTCTCCTTTGTCCCTTAGAAGAATGGACTTCCACCTGCCTAGATCTCCAAAGATGTCTGTGCCTAAAACTTAGATTATTTTTCCAACATAAGAAAGGGAATTTCCTTCCTCTGTGAACTTCCCAGTCACTTAGTTATATGATTGCACCCCAACAGTTGTCTGTCTCCCACCCATATGTTGACATTCACTGCAACCCTTGAAGATGGCCAAAACATTAGTTTTCCTAATGAAAGTTACACTTTTTTTTTTTTTTTTTTTTAAGAACAAATCCAACATTCATAACAGACTTTGTAGAGGGGAGCCCTAGCAATAACTCTCACAACACATGACTTTTATGTGAACAACTCCAAGAACAAAGTTAGATGGAGGATTTTTTTTCAGCACCTGAAAAAGTAGAAAAGAGAAGAACCTGTTGATAAGTGAAATATGACTCGTGGAGATGCTGAAGCAAGAGAGAGGGAAGAAAACACATGCACGCTTACTACTTTCTCAAATACCAGAAATGCATGCTCAGGTGATATGTAATACTTTGTATGTTCAGAAGAAACAGCTAGTACAGGCTTGCAGCACAGTTTTGGTATCAGGATAGATTGAGGGTAAAAACAGCATTTCAGAAGGTGCCACTGCCTGATACGATTTATACCAACCTGTAAGTTTTGAGCTGACATCACTCATATCATCACATGCAACCCATCCAAACCTATACAACAGACCACAGCTGCACCGCCTGACATTCACAGATACACTCTATGATTTATGGACGCTATGGTGAGAGGAGCAAAGGAACATAACTACAAGTGAAATAACATAAAATACACATTGAAAGTCTACACTGTACATGTTAATTGAGTATACAAAATATCCCATCTTTGGAGGCTGCATCCTGCCTCTGAAGGATGAAAGATTTATAGGTTTACAACCCTGGCATCTCTTATCATCATAATTTTCTTTAGTGGCTCTGACCTTATGGAATGCAAAATAAATTCCAGCTATGACAGACAAACATGACCCTTGGAACACGTTACAGCGTGCATAGATTTGCACAGATTAAAAAGAAATTGAATACTTTGCTTGAATTTAAGAAGGAATCTTTTTTCAGTTTCACTGATGGTCCTTTTTCATTCACTTTCTTTAAATATCTATGAATCAGGGTTTGATTTTCTTCTGGCTTATGTCAGCACAAATCAAGAGTTACTAAAGAGAAGTTGCTAAAGATGCGAACTGATGCAAAACCTGTTGTTATAGGAAGATTTAAGGCATTGTCCTGGCACAAATGCACACTTATGAAAAACAAAGTTTCAGTC
The DNA here is from genome assembly GCA_008921705.1 of Burhinus oedicnemus. Lineage (NCBI taxonomy): Eukaryota > Metazoa > Chordata > Aves > Charadriiformes > Burhinidae > Burhinus > Burhinus oedicnemus. The sequence continues at coordinate 2,252,868 of VFFE01009035.1, forward strand.
TAAATAACATTTGCACTGAAAATTAAATTAGATTACTATATCTGACCAGTTACCATATGCTTCATTCTACTTTGTTTAGCTAAACAAGCCAGGAAAATAAGGAAATGTTTTGGGTATACCCACAACTGAGTGTCATGTTAAGACTTTGCCAGCCAAGAGTTGTTGGGGTTTTTTTAGCTGAACACAGCTTTGAAAAAAATCTTTGATCTATTTATTCCCTGATCTATTGGCAAACACATATAAACTGAAAAAGAAAAAAAAGAAAAATTAAAAAAGAAAAAAAAAAGCCAAGCCATGACTTGCAATACTTGTTGCCATCATACTTATTTACCTAAGAGTGCAGACAAGGCCAAATTTAACTTGATCAAAGGCTACATCTGGCCCTAAATCAGTTTCACTGAATATTAACACAACAGCGATCAGCGAGTACTCAAGCCCTGTACATACCAATATTCAAAAACATTTTCTAAAGGAAACTTTGCAAAATATTCAGGCATTGGCTTCTCTCTGCTTTTTACTGACCATAACTGTCAACAGGAGCAGAGTTAAGTCAGGGAAAGACACTCCCCATCACTTTCTTCATCATTTTCTTCACCGTGATCAAGGGTAACATAAACATGTACATTACCAGCTGAAATGAGCCTCCCAGACCACATTTCATCACCACACCTACAAGAGCTGTGGGATCTCAAGCCTAAATTTGGAATCAGGATAATATTTGGGGGATTTATATATCCTTTATAAATATTTCATTCTCACAAGACCTTGGCTTCTTATAAAACTGTAGATTTAGTTTTACACTCTTTTGTTGGTCTATTAGGTTTTATAAGGAGCTGGCCAATGCATTTTTACTTTTCATACGTTATGATAGAATTTTCATGTATTATAACCCTGAGAGTGAAAATGTTTTGCTACCACTGGCGCGCAACAGGAATGGTGCACAGTAATAAGGAACTGCAAGTTTTACTTAATTTAGGGGAAATAAATTTTAATTTAGAGCAACTAAAAGCAAGTAGACATTTCTACTATCACCCATCCTTTCCTTTCAGGACAGAGCCAAAAATAAACCTCATGTCCCTACAGGAAGATGCATAGATAGCATCAGGCAAAGCACCAAGAAAATGAAAATGGTACGGAGCAAATGAGGCAATACCAACATCTGTGTATAAGGCAACAAGAAAAAGCAACTAGCAACGTTTATAAGCTCATCAGCTGTGAAAATATTTGCTCTTTAAAGATTACAAAAAATAACAACAAACTCCTTGCAGTAACCCATGGGCTCTCAGCTAATGAATATTTGAAGCAACAGATTGAAGCAACAGATTCTGACCCTAAGTTACATCCCTCAGAGCCCCACAGAGTTTGGCCTGCAATACTGATTTTTTTCTTGAAAGGCACAAAACTTCTGCTATTTATTCAGTGGAAAAAACCTCAAGCTGTTTCATACCCCAGAAAGTAAGTTTCTTAGAAAACATATTAAAAAAAAACAAAAAAACCTGAAACCAGGCATCAAAACCAACACAACACACAAAAGTGTGCCAGCAACACTCCATTTAAGGCCAGGTTTCCATCTCAGCAGCTGGCCAGCATTTAGAAAAGCACAGTCATTATAAGCCATATTCAGCCTCAGTATAATTAAGTATGGCCTCTCCCTCATGGACCAACACTTCCTGTACAATAAAACCAAATTTGGCTCAGTATGTCCAAAGTATGCACCCCCGGTATGCCAGAAAAAAGGTATCATTCCTCATACACACTGTCATCCACGGGCACATCCGGGGGGAAAAGAGAGCAGTGGCAGAATGTGTAGGTGTGAATACTGCTGCATAACTTAAAAATCACCTTTAAGAATTAAAGACCAAAAAAATGGAATCTCATTAGACTAGACAAGAAACATGCATTTAGCCAGTCAGAGAAATAAGGTTCTGTCAGAGAGCAAGAGAAGCAGGGGGAGGAGAGGAAGAGAGGGACTTTAAAAATGAGTTTTAGTCCCACAAAGTCCCTTGTCCTATACTAAAACTGCAAACTCCGGAAATTAAAGCTACTGCTATTGGTATCTGCCTATGGGTAGAAAGTCCATTTACTGTAAAACTGGTTAAAGGAAAGGACATTAAAGAGTTCAGTGCTGTGGCACTTCATGCTCTTCACTTCTGCTTTGTTTAGTTTCCTCCTCTCACACTTCTGAAAAGCACAAAACTATCCATCACTGCCATTGCTTCAGCCTACCGATCCCACACTTACTCAAGAAGCTCTTCCCACCTGGAAAGATGCAGAATGAAGATGGAGGAATTCTGCTGTCAGTCCCTCGTGCCCTGCCGTAGCCTCTGTGCTTCCTGAACACTGCCTGGCTTCACTTGTCAAGCAACATGGTCCCAGTGCATTTTGTCAAACCTCTGTCCCTTTGTATGCTTAATGGGAGGAAACTGGCATTAATGTTTAACGAAACTAACAGTAGCAAAGCCTTTCCCTGCAATCTGACATGCTGACTTTGAAGGGACAGGTATGTGAGAAACCTGGCAAGCCAGAAGTTTCCTCCTGGTTGCCCATGGCTTGGCAAAAATCTTGTTTTGTTTGGGTATTTATTTTAAAGCTGCAGGGTGCAACAGTTTACAATTCATTCCTGAACCTCTGAACAGAGGCAATCCAGCTGCCTGTTGCTAACAAACTCAAAGAAGCTGTATCAGGTACCAAACCACACGAACACAGACACAGTGAAAAAGCCTGCCAGACTCAACACGTATCTTGAAGTCCACATGGGTGACAGTACTGTTTGACAGGAAAGGGAGAGGTTAAAAATCCACATTAAAATGCTTTCAGGTCTCTGCCAACAGTTTCAAACAGACACAGGCTATCTGCCATCTCCCCTGTTTGCCTATGTTGACATAAAGTGGTTTTCCAAATCAGCAGCAAATCGAGGGGGTAGAGGTTTCATGTGAGAGCAGTCTGATTACCGGGCATTTGTTCAATTGTCTGTACCAACAAGTCCTCTTATGGCCTCAGCTGCTGCACAGCCGTACAGCTGCTTCCCTGAGTAAGAGTCCTGCTGCACAGAAAAAAAGGTGAGTCAGCTGGAGTTACCTACACTGTGATAACAGGATTAACCAACACTACCCATACTTGAATATTGTCAATACTACCCCATCCCAATCCACAGACGTCCTCTGTACCATCAGTTCACCTGCCTGCCAGCATTAGCTGAAAAAAGCTCCAGATCCTCCTGGAAACTCTGCTAAGGCACACGGAAAATAAGGAGGTGATAGGTGACAGCCAACATAGCTTCACCAAAGGCAAGTCATACCTGACAAATTTGGTGGCCTTCTATGACGGGCTTACAGCATTGGTGGATAAGGAGAGAGCAACAGACATCATCTACCTGGACTTGTGCAAGGCATTTTGACACTGTCCCACACGACACCCTGGTCTCTAAATTGGAGAGACACAGATTTGGTAGATGGACCACTCGGTGGATAAGGAATTGGCTGGATGGTCTCACTCAAAGGGTTGCGGTCAATGGCTTGACGTCCAAGTGGCACACAGTGATGTGTGGCATTCCTCAGGGGTCGGTACTGGGACAGGTGCTGTTTAACATCTTTGTCAGCGATATGGACAGTGGGATTGAGTGCACCCTCAGCAAGTTTGCTGATGACACCAAGCTGTGTGGACCGGTTGTCACGCTGGAGGGAAGGGATGCCGTCCAGAGGGACCTGGACAGGCTTGAGAGGTGGGCCCGTGAAACCTCACGAATTTCAACAAGGCCAAGTGCAAGGTCCTGCACATGGGTCAGGGCAACCCCAAACACAAATACAGGCTGGGCAGAGAATGGATTGAAAGCAGCCCTGAGGCAAAGGACTTGGGGGTATTGCTTGATGAGAAGCTCAACATGAGCTGGCAAAGTGTGCTTACAGCCCAGAAAGCCAACTGCATCCTGGGCTGCATCAAAGGAAGCGTGGCCAGCAGGTCGAGGGAGGTGATTCTGCCCCTCTACTCTGCTCTGATGAGACCCCACCTGGAGTACTGCATCCAGTTTTGGAGTCCTCAGCGCAAGAAGGACATGGACCTGTTGGAATGGGTCCAGAGGACGGCCACAAAGACGATAAGAGGGCTGGTGCACCGCTCCTATGAAGAGAGGCTGAGAGGTTTGGGGTTGTTCAGCCTGGAGGAGAGAAGGCTCTGGGGAGACCCTATTGCGGCCTTCCAGTATCTGAAGGGGGTCTACAAGAAAGCTAGAGAGGGACTTTTTGCAAGGGCTTGTAGCAATAGGATGAGGGGTAACAGCTTCAAACTGGAAGAGGGTAGATTTAGATTAGATCTCGTGAAGAAATTTTTCACTATGAGGGTGGTGAGGCACTGGAACAGGTTGCCCAGGGAAGCTGTGGAGGCCCAGTCCCTGGAAGTGTTGAAGGCCAGGCTGGATGGGGCTTTGAGCAGCCTGGTCTAGTGGGAGGTGTCCTTGCCCATTGCAGGAGGGTTAGAACTAGATGATCTTTAACATTCCTTCCAACCTAAACCGTTCTATGGTTCTGTGAAAATGGAAATAATCTCAGAGTGCAGGATGTGGATCGTGACAAAAGATTTGAAAAAGACACATCTAACACAAAAGGTAAAGACAGATGACCCAAAAGCCCTACACATAGCTAAAGTCTACAGGCACACTTTTGCTAGTCCTTGGCTCTGTGCTGATAGTGACACTAGAATAATCAAGACATGTTGCTCTCCTATGGAGGTCTCTGCCTCAGACACTTTACTGACACATTCTCGTACTCGAAGTCTCCTACGCACTATGGGCATTTTTGCACATATGTATTGTAATAATATGGATGGCACCTGTGCATTTCCATTAGGTCCTATTTTCCTGCTTGCAGTAAAACGCTTACAGTTTCATTTGCTTTTAAAAGGCATTTGCTGTTAATGCTCCTCAAGTGCACATATAAGGGTGACGCTCAGTGTGGAGATCAAATCAAGCACTTAGCTAATTCCCAGTTTCTGTACGCAATATTACCTGGTGAATAGTTATTATGCTATGTAGAGCATAAAGTCTCTGAAAAGACTGAGGATGCTACGTCAATGCACTTCTTGCTTTGGCTTTCTGGACAAACTGGTTTTTTCCAATCAGAGAAGAAACACAATAATTCTTTCACTTATCTTTATTTCATTATGTTCAGATCTTCCTTTCAATCTCACTCTTCACAAATTCTGCTATGCCTTCTTTTAATTTTCTGTTCTGCTCAAGTGGAAAATATCTTTTTAGGATAACTAAACAGGGCAGGAAACTGGTAAGAGAACACAGACTCTTTCATTTCTAAACTACTGATTCAAATCCAGACTGATTAGGGCACAGAACACAAATTGTTCTCCCATACTGATGGCTTTTCAACAGCTCAAGTGTAAAGAGATGGGGGTCTTAGACCAGCTCCTAATGGACAGATATTCACAGTACGTGAAACGTCATTACTAATGCTCATGACTTGTATCTTTGTTGGTCTTTTCGGTGAGATTGCTAGCATCTTCCTGGTCCAGAAGGCAATAGATTTTAATTCCTAAGAACAACTTCCTCCAGAAAAATTGAAATATTAGCATTACAATGTAAAAATGTTTTGCACGACTTCTATGCTATATCCCCTGCAGACTTCTGTCTCACTTATCACCACCCAGAAAACAAATTCACCTAAGACTCCTGCTCTGATTTTCTGATACTGCATTGATGGGGACTCCCACAAGTATTTTAGCAAGTATCTTGCTCATTGCTTTTATTCACTACATTTCAGTGAAGTAAAAGCACAAGAAAGACATCAGAAACATTTCCAAAACCATGCCATTTTAATAATTTGCTGCAAAAATATATAACAGTTTAGTTCAGGTCTTAGCACTACTGAGTACACTGATGAAATTTAGTGATTAAACAAATAATGCAGTGTTAGTCTAAGTAGTCTTCATATTGGAATAGAACACAGTTGCATTAAAAATGCCACTTTTAAGTCTAATGTGTCAACTACAACTCTCTGCTTTTTAAAAGACTTGTTGCTTTTCATTTTTTAGTTACTTTCCAGTGTTCTTAGCAAATATAAACTGTAATAGAAAAGTCAGTTTTAATGATTTCTAATTTGCTGCATATAAAAGTGCAAAGCATTCAAAGTGCCATGAGAATTAAGTTACAATGGGAAGTAATATGCAAAGGAACATTCCTGCAGCCTCCAAGTAATAATAAAGCAAACTTGATATGAAGCAAAATGCAATCAAAATTTTTCTTTTTTTTTTTTTTTCTTAAAAACCTGTGCAAATGGGAGGGCTATATTAATACAACTTCCATCTAAGAAAAAGTGACTTGCTTAACTGACAAGTGCATGTAATGTAAGTAATGCTTCTTCCTGAATGGACTTCTAAATTTAAAGTGAAACAAAATAGCCAACAACAGAAATGGAATAGCAAAATTCCTCCCGCCAATTGTTTGAGGAAGTCCAAAGGATGTATCTAAAAGTAGGTTCATTTTTTCAATTCTGTCTCTTGATGTAATTAGAAGCTGTTACCTCTCCCTACAAACCATTTTTCTCTTACACCTCTAGACCACTGAGCTTACAAGAATATTTCTGTAACCCTGCTGAACAGATTTCAAACGTATGCCCTCTGATCCACCTCCCCAAGGTCACTGCTGAGCAGGACGAGGGAGGGGGACATTATCCCTCAGAGCATCAGAAATCAGCACCCCACCAATGCTGCTTACCCAGATAAAGGACAGCAATAAAGGCAAAGCCTGTATTCAAACTCTTCCCAGTTTCAGGGTCATTTGAATCAGTGCTTTGACTTGTTACCACTGCTGATGTTTCTGTTCCTGATGACAGTAGGTACCCTTCCACCTCCCATGGCCCAGTTCAGAGTTGAGCTGCCAAAGCTCTGTGTCGCAAATGCACCTCCAACCTCACAGACTAAATAACAGCTTTTGTTCCTTTCTGAACCAAATGTAACTTTGCGCTGCTGGGAACAGACCTGCTGAAAATTTGTCAGTTGGGCAGTTCAAGCTGTTTCTGCTTTTAAAGGAGTACAATACTTGCTAACAGACTTCACATCAGTTATGCAGTTTCTGCAGTTGTTTGACTGAAGTTTATTTGTATTGTTTTCTAAAACTCAATGTTTTAAGAAAAAAAAAAAAAAGCAGTGTCTCATCATGACTCCAATAACTTTGCATATTGCTTACTCTTAGCAGAATTTTATTGAACCACTACTCTTCCTATTCTCAAGCTCACTGCCAAAATATTAAAACCTGATTCTTTTTTAAAGTAGCAAACACTTGCTATGGGGTTTGTTTCACAAAATCATAAAGAGCTTAAAAGATTCTCATTAGTATTTCTGAGCAGTAGGCAAATACTTTTGGCAGGAAAATATATCTCACCAGTTCAGTGTGGAGCGCCTCATTGTTTTAAGCTACGCTCAGCTGCCAGGAGCTCTCCCGCAGCAGAGACAGCGGTCCCGGCCCTGCCTCACCTCCTGCCCAGCAGGGAGAGTCAGGGACATGTCGAGAGCACGTTAGCTGAACTCACACCACTGGCCTCTTGGTGATCTAACAAAGTCCCCAATGGCTACTCCGACTGGGAAAACTGGGAGCTGTTTTAGCCCAGGCTACCCCACATGTGATGGAGCAAAAGCGGCTTTTATTTTTAAATGTACAAATGGAAGACTTGGCTCCACGCTTTAGGCATACATTGCTCACTCTCCTTTCCAAGCTGGTCTCACTTCTCCCCGACTAGAGTCCATTGAAAACAAGAGCTTGTAAACCCAAATATGCATGAAATGGCAACTGCTAACCTACCAAACCACGCACAAATCTCCCCGAAGTTATGCAAAACCACCAACCACTTCTAGACCTGTTGCCTTCTCTGTCACTGTTTTCTGCATCAACACCTGTGTGTCTCCTCCAGAGAAAGGTTTTCAGTGAGACACACCACTCTTGGTTGGTTGTTTTGGTGAGCATTTCAGCACACAGTTGAGGCACCAGCACGCACACACCAGCATTTTTTCCCATGGCATATCATTATAACACAAATTGAATTGGCATCCAAACACCCCACTAAACTTTCTATTAAGCATGGATGGGAACATCATCCACACAGAGACTTTTATCCAAGTGTGAATGATAGAATAGCTATCTATAACTAATGTTCTATGAAGACTCCTTTAAACTGTGCAATTAACTGTAGAGCCCAGGCAGAGAGCGCTTTTCATCTGTAATTGAAATGCAACCATCCACAAAAGGGAAAGAAGCAGCTTCTCCATCACTCACAGCAACGCTGTCCACATACTTAGCAAAGAAAGAGTAAGAGATGAGAGAATACTTTATCATAATTGTGCTAAGACAATGGCAGTCACACATAATTATTAGTGGGAAAATTGTACCCATAAGAGTTTCAAATAAGACCAAAACCTCATTGTTGTAGAGCAACACAGGGAGCTGAAGATGCATCCTTTGATTGCTTTCTTCATGATGCTCTCCATTCAAAAACTCAGGACATGTAATAAATATAATTGTCTTTACATTTATATTTAAATGAAATCTATAAATACAAAAAAATTACATTTTGTTTATCTTACTATTCTAGTAATATTTTTCTTAGAGTAGCATCAGGGCTCCATCGTGGTGGATGTAGAGTTATCTCCCTCACCACACCGTGTCATGGTAATGGCAAGGGAGCAGCAATGTGTTTGCCTGCCTTATCTGCCCCCTGAGGCATCCAGCCCCAGACCTGAACACACCTCTTTTGCGTTAGTCGTGAGATAATTCATTTGTCAGTGCAGGCAGACTGGATGCATCTGGATGAATGACCTGACAATAAATTTGGACAGTGCTTACAGTTTAACACAGAGCTGAAGGGCACTGTTTTGATTTGGGTTTTTTTTCATTTATTAGGGATGGGGAGTTACAATAGCAGAAAGACTGAAATTATATGAATTAAATTAAAATCATATTGTTACATATCAGGTAACAGCAAGTAAAAGGCACTAGAGTTGCATCCATAAACTGATCTCTCTAAATGAGAGGAGTACGGCATGGGCATTGCCTCTCTGAAGACAATTCTCCCTATACAGACAGGTTTTCTTCCTGACACAAGATTGCCTTTGAAATGAAAAATTTACTGTGGAAAGGGAAGAGAACAGAGCTTTTCCAGGACAAGCCAGCAGAGTGAACTGCCTCTGCCACCCACACTCCAGCACTGACAGCAGCAGAGCACTGCTTAACCCCAAAACCGGACATATCTGCACATTCTGTTGAGAATTCTCGAGGTCTCAATTCCTAAGGCAAAATATTTCTAGTCCTCTGACCAGGCCACAACCACATAATACTTTCTTCAAAGGAAACAAAATATTCCAGTTGGGTTTATTACTGTTGACCAAGAATTAATTTTACTTAAAAACAAATAAATTAATCTATTTGCTGTAAAACTGAATGAATTTGACTCAACTAGGACTGATTTTGGAAGTGATTGTACATCCCAGATTTTTTAAGGCTCAAACACAGACATGAAGTCTTCCTTTGATTAAGATTTTTCTTACAGCTCTTATTGTTTATGCCTTCATCAGAGAAACACAGTAATAAAGCACAAGACCTTGATGTGCACATGAAATAGCTGAGCATGGACATACATGCATGATGGGGGCAGGTATCCAACTCTAAACAATACTTCTAGTAACCGACCCAAGCAATACTTCTGCTGTACAGCCTAACTTTGCTGTGGTTTGTCATGCTCAAACATCAAGACTGCTGCTGTTAAAACAAACAAGAGAGGCTTTGTTTGCTTATGCAAATGTAGTGATTATTTACCAGGTTCCCAAACAAAAGAATCAGGGTGGATACTGGAAGCAGAATACAAGAATACTGCTCCAGGACCCTGATGGCTCTGCCATCGGTGTGGATCAGTCCTCCACAGCCTTGCACCTTTGGCAGTCATCTGTAACACCCCAAAGCATCTGTCGTCCCCTCTACATGGCTGATGATGGCTCCACAGAAGCTGAAGCCATGGGGAAGCAGGTCTGGCCTCTAGTTTAGCTAGTGAATGCATCAGCCTGAGGAGTCTTCCCTCTGAATTTCCGACAGTGATTTTACCTACAAATAACAACAGCAAATAATCCCACACTTATGATAAAGCTGGACGTAACACTACTCCATGGGCACACTTGGTTAGAAAATTAAGTCATTATTTTCTTTGATTTTTAAAGAATTATAAACAATAAAGCCAAAACACTCCCTAGGTGCCTCTAGAGTTATATTAGTCCAGTTAGTCATTTGGCTTATGTGGTGCATCTCCATTGACTTCACTGGAGGTAAGTTAGCTTCTGCCAATTAAAATTCTGTCCCATTAACCTAAATTCTGAAGGTTTGAGCCACAAAGCCAGTGTTAACATCTCTCAGTGCATGTTAGACCAATGGGGCTGACAAATTGTCAGTGACAGCAGGAATGGCCTCACACACTGCTAGGAGATAAAAACCAAAGCCTATTTTTAGAGGTTTGTGGGTACCCAGCTCAGTTCTTCCCAGGCAAGAGAGAGAGATGCAACTCAGAGATCAGATTTCAGTTGTAATCAAGCAAGAGTACATTTGATCAAATGATCCAACTAAAAGTATTTAGAAAGGAGAAGTTTTATGAACGTTATTAGATTAGGAACTTACCAACTTGCAACTTTGTGCTCACAGCAATTTGCAGACGCAATCCTCTGCTAGCACAAATTTCTGATGCCTTGCTATACGACCCACTGACATCAGCACCCTCAGTTTATCATGTCATTAAATCATGATTGCTCAGCTGGAGAACATCTCCAATTCAGTGATGATGACACCTTTCCTGTGTGGATTTGGTGGAGAGACAACAGTTCACATCACAAAATCCAGTCCCTGCCGAAACTCGCGTGATTCCAGTGACATAGCTTTTCTCAGACGAAAAGCCACATAGTCCTTTTGTGCAACTGGAACCAGTACTGGTTTCTGGTTTGGCTGCCTTCCCAAATCAAGCCCAGTGACATTAAACTAAAAAGATGTTTGTTCTAGCTCATTATAGCAGTCCCACTATATATACTACTAAAGTCGCCTTGCTAGTAAAACACTTGCAGTGAACTTGATTTTTATTCACTGTAAATGGTATACAAATGTGCTTAAGCTTTCAAAAGCTCACTCCTAAGTCTTGATTTGTGAAACTTATATGCACACATTTTAAATGTGCTTTACATGGGATAGACTTTGTACTGTTCTGTAAGAAATTAGAGTACAATCACCTTGCTTTTCAAGAAATTGAGAATAACTGACATTCTGACATATCTTGAAAAGTGCATGTATTGCTTAATTAATCAAAATATCTTCCTATTTTTGCCTTCATTAAGTATTCTGTTTACAAAAATAGATACTAATGTGTATAATTTTTTCCCAGATTAACAGAAATTTAGCCAAAAGCTATTAATCAAGAAAGTACATCAAACCAATGTCTAAGTAATCCTGCTTGCAGGGGTATATTCTGTGCTTACAGAAGAAGGATACTTCCATATTTTTAAATATTTTTAATTAGATAATTTATTTTAAAATCCTATCCTATAGTAAAAATATATCTTATAATATTTATTCTATTTCTCGTTCCATCACTGCCTGTATCAGGGCATCCAGCTCACAAGGTGGGACTCATAGGTCAGGCACAGCCTGCACCACAGAAAATGTTGGAGGTAAAGGAAAATTCTACCACTTAGTCACAAAGACATTGGAAGAAGTCTGTATCTCCAAATTCTAAAATTACTTACGCCTCATGCAATACCCTCAGATAAAAAACTGTAAATCGATGGGCTTCTCTAAAAACAAACACTTCTTGTACTGTAGTAGTATACTACAGCAGGTGAGAAGGCTCACGTTAAGTATATGAAATACACCTTGAGATCCCAAGTTAAGAGATGGCATATTAGCCAGAGGTGAAGACATTAGGAATGATTTACAGAAGTTATGTAGCCACACTTACTCTAAATATTTTCCAGCTCTGGATTTGTGCTTGTGGCATCTAGCATCTCAAACTAAGTTGCAATTTTAAGATACAATGATACTCCTTTTCTCTGTTAGACTAAACAGACTACAAGTTTGAAACCCATATTTTCTTAAGTAGAGTGTGACCTCATAAATGTAACTATAGGCCCGTTTAATACAGTATAGCGTTGAGGTGATTTTTATGTCAGAGCTGGTTGTGCCATTTCTACATTTACCTTTGCACTGGAGTAAATACAAGATTAGGACAAATACTTTATAAATTAATTCGTTTATTCAAATAAAGTTTCTGCATAAAACACAAAGACTCCAGATAAATATTAAATAATTTGCTAAGGGAAAGCAAGCCACATTGTGGGGAGAGAGCTACGAACACTGCTATGCCTTTTCTTTGACTTCTGTTCTCTTAAGGTTTCCTCAGAGTTACACTGATCCTCTTAAGCATGGTGCAAACCACATTGTCATCTGATGCAAAAGGGTCACGCACTCATTGCAGGCATGCTATGGGCTCCTTTGTCTCCTGTTGAAGAGTTAATAAGATTTCACAGAGCTCGTTCCTGCCAGAATTAGTAAGAAGTCACTTTCAGCTATGTAAAAGGTGCTTTCCTAACCTCCTGTTCCTTGGCATTCACCTCAGTGACTCACAAGGAAGGATTAAAGTTGTGTCCTTGAAGTTCACTGAAAGCTAGAAAGTCTCATTTTGTAAGTATAACAAACCTTTTGCAAACTCTCTAATGCTTGCTTCATATAATTGACTCTTATTCCAAACAACATCAGAATGTCCCCATGGGCTTGGGCCAAAGAACAGCACTAGTCAGGGCTCTGTCACTGACCGTGACGGTTAGCAGGTGCCTAGAGAAGACAGTAAGAACAAGATGAGCACACAGTGTTACTTGACTAGCTAGCAGTCAAAGGCCTGAAGACTGGTTGACTCACAGATTTTGTTTCTGTGGCTAAAAGCCTTTGGTAGGTTTTTCTTCCATTAACTTATCTGATTGCAACATCCTGTAGCAGTAAGTTCCATAGTTTGAAGACATGCCACGGAGAAGTACCTTCTTTTCAACATATTTTCAACCTGTCATCTTCTGGTTTCATTTGATTCATATTAGTTCTTAAATGGAAAGAGACTTTTTTCCCTATTTACCATCTCTGTTCCATATATCATTTCACAGACTTCTATTACCCCTTCTTCCCCCCGACTCCTTTCCTTTCCAGGATGAAGACTCCCAGTCAATCTATTCTTGCCTTGAAGTGAAAGTGTTCCAATGCCTTTGACCACCCTTGTCACCTACTACAACATTTTCCTATTCAGAGTACAGACAAGTTTGTCTCATCTAAGACACACAAAAATGTTCATTTGTAACAAGCACTGAATGAACTTCAGATAACTTCAGAAAGAATGAATTAGTGTGGATGTTTATTTAAATCACTTTCTTCAGATCCAAAGGTTTTCCCCTCCTGTGCTCACAGCAGAGACCTGTGAATCCCACAACCAGTTTCTCAGGTGAGACTCACAGTCATTCTCCCAAAAAATGTCCTCACTCAGCTCTCTGTCTCTCCCTCATTTCTGAAACTGCCATTAGCACAATTCTGATGGAAAAAGGCTGTGGTGATCATGCCACTGCATCCACACTCCAGTGATGACTAATGGAATCTTTGTTACTGCAAGAATCTTGATGCAGTAATAGATGTTTACTTGTAGGCACCTCCTTTCCACTGAAGACTTTTATGATTAAAATTTAAATCTGTGATCTATGGAGGGTCTGATTCACAGCCAAAGTAATTAGAAAGACTTCTATGTGCTTTACCAACCTTTGCATCTGACCTGTAAGAAATCATAAAAGGTTGAATGAGATCATGACCCTATATCCCTCAAACACAACTTGCATCTTGCAACAATAAACACCACCAAAACTAGGACTGACAAGAAAATGACACTAAAAAGGTGTCTTAGCCACCAGGAGACTAATACACCTGTGTTATGCCAGTATCAGCACTTGCTGAAGCTCTACTCCCACAAATTATAAAGACAGCACATTTGCAAATTTCCAAATCTCCAGTCAAATCCCATACTAAACAGAGACAATGACTGTTCAGTTTAAGTGGATCTTTGAACATGTTTGCAATAAATCTTGCAAGCCTTAAACTTTCATTATGCCAGCACTCACTCTGCTGATTTACAGTCTGACTAAAATGAAGAATCCTCATGGTTGACTCAAATAACATCCTCTTACAGGGTTTCACAAAGACAGGTGAAGAAGATTACGTAAGGCAAAATAATGGATGGAGAACTGGTGCATGACAACCTATTCATCTTCTCACTTGTCACGCACATGAAACTCGAAGATTTTTCTTAGCTTCAGGTCCATACTTGTACTTAAAAAATCTTTTCCTGACAAATTCTAATCAAAGCAGATGGTGATGATAAGGAAAGACAGTTGACTTGACAGTTATTATCCAATAACTTAGTATCCCACAGTACTTTCTAAACTATTCAGAATGGAAAAGAGTTTAAAACAAAAGAGTAGGTCCAAAGTTTGCTAAAGTCTAGACCCAAGTTCCCAGCACCAATCTGTCTGCACTGATGGAAGGATGATAAACAACCTAAGAATGCCATATATCGTTAGGGATCTGGTTTTAATATCCACATATGAAAATATCTCTAGAAATTCCTCTGTAGCTGCCTTCCCCCCCCCCCTTTATTTTATGGTTTTACTGTTTTGTACTAAGAGAAGCCCAATACACAAACTACAAACTGAGAAGCGTACAAGGATATCAAGTCCATTTCTGCTGAGCTTTAACACAGCATAACGTGCCTAATAAAAGACTTACTTTGTAAATGACAATGCTACAGAAAGGAGGACAAATAAGCAAAGCAACAGAGATGAGCCCTGTACTGTACCTTCAGCCCCTTCACACTTGCTGCCTGACCTGCAAAAGAAGACAGTCTCTGCTCACTGTCTGTCAAGGCAGATACAGCAGAGAAAATTTGACAGAAACCAGTACAAAATACAACCTGGAGATTGGCAATACAGAAAAGTTGACATGGCCAAGAAATGTAGTTCAAATCTCCTGAGGCCTACACAGTGCCTTCCACACAAATCCTTCCTTGCAATCACTTTCATCATAACCAGCCAGTGAGCAGCAATAGCTTGACAGAAATATGCCAGAAGCAGACCTTTTCTCATACTTCAGTTCCTCCAATCCCTACCAAAACTTCTCTCAGCCCAGCAAAGCTCTGTGTCAGAATAGAAGTTGCTTACCTTACAACAAAGATTTTGTTCCAAACACAGACAAACCTTTCTCAGAATCTACAAAGCCTGCAGTTCACCACTTACCTATCCAGAGTGTCCTGAGGCACTTTACTCCCTCCAGATCTGCTGTTGACACTGGCATTCTTGTTGGCAGTCATGGTCATTTCTGCTTTCTAGAAGTGTGGATGTCTGTGAGAAGAAAAGTCAATTAAGCTTCAACAAGCCCAAATGACAATTAACCTTCAAGCCTGCTAGAAGTACTATGCTGTGTAAAGACAGAACTCCAGGCTGCTTTTCATTCTATAAAACGCAATCAGTCTAGTTATGATCCTGAAAACTAAACCCGACCTCTCTACTGCTGTTCTTTCATATCCACAGACAAGTTTATCAGAGTCCAGTGCTATAAAGGGAGATATCTTATAGCAATTAAGCGTATTCTTCAGGTTCTGGCATGTCTGATGAACAGACCTTGATAGCGAGTTCACAAAATACCACAGGTTTGATGTGATTCTTCCATCCATTAGTATATGTGGAGAACCCAGTAACTGCACTGTGTGATACTTGCAAATACCATAGCTATGACTGGCATTCTGGCCACACAAAAGCTGTTCCAAGGAACAAACAAACTTTCCTCAATTTTAAAGTGCAGCTTTATTATGGAAATATTTTCTAATAGTGAAATATATGCAATAGCAAATATGTTGAATATAATTTCAAATCTGCTTGTGATATGAAAATATCTACAAATGGTTTTCTCTATTGGTCCCAATATTCTTTAAGTAAAACTGTCTTAGGACACTTTTAAGACCTCAGGTAATATAAAGAATCATTACTAATTCCTATTTATTTCCTAGTAATTTAGTAACAACCCAAAACCTGTAAATTTAATTTCAGCCATGGTAAAAAACCCATATATCCAGTTAAGCGCCCAAAAGATAGGCCTTACTTCTGTAACATTGCTGCATACCAGCAAACAGCCCAGTACCACAATTTATTTTGCCTTCATCCCATTATTTTAATAGGAATGTCATGCTGCAACTGAAAGGAGAATATGATAATATGTGTATAGGCCAGGACGTAATCCCAAGGATGCAAAAGTGGTAACCTCTAACATCATGCCCCTCTGTTGCCTATATCCCATCCCATGTTTCTCTGGTGCATAGCACAGCTCTTAGTGGCAATTTCCTTTGTCATTGTAATCACTTGAGAAATATTTCGCAAAACGAGGGAGAATTGTATTTTCATGTCATGATAAGATTTCTAAAATGCCAGCAGAGTCCCTTGTGAAAGAAATGGAACAGTACTTATTCCACCTGATGCTACAGAAGTTATTTATCAAGGATTCTGTGGCTCTGCTGGCATGCGCTCTGGGTGGTTTCAGAGATGCTCCTTAGTTTATAGGCTAAAATATCTACCATGGTTTGCAGCACTGCCACCCGGGGTCTGACCAGAACTACCAATTTTTACGACCATTAATGGCATAGCTAATGCAAAAATAAAGAGTATTACAAAACTTCTTGTTTACCCAAACCCACAGTAAGTCCAGACTGCTTGAGAAGCCAGCTGTAATGTGATGCTGAAAAGCCAGCTGGGTACTGACAACATATAAAATCCTTGTACTAACACACCCATCGTGGTGAAGAGGACATTCTCTAAACCACTTTATTCCAAACAGTTCTGCCACAAATAAGGTCAGAAAATCTCCTGCAGATTTCTGCTCCAGAGGCAGAGTCAATCATGCTGACCACAGACTCCAGGTCTATTTGTCCTTCTCTGATTGTCTTGTGTGTATCAATTTTCCCAGATTAAGTGGAGGGTTTTTTCCCCAGTTGGCAACATTTTTTCTACACTGAAGCTTCCCAAATTCCTCCAGTGTCTTGTTATTGTTACATTATCAAGATAACAGACTGTTAAAGAACTGCCTGTTCTAATTGGAGAAGGGCTTGCTTGGGACAAGAAAAGAAACCCTCTGATGCTGGCCAAGCTTTCTAGGACTGTGCATTCCACAGGGAGCTAGCAGGTTTTTTTTAATGTTTTCCACTCACCAGTTCAATACTTTTACTGTGTTAAATCTGCCTAAATCACTTATTAGCAATTAAGGTGAGAAAAATAAGAGATATAAATGTGGTATAAGGTGAATAACAACTGTTAGCATGTGTTACATTAATTTTCCAAGACTTGCTCTTCTATTTAAGACCAAGATAAGCTGAAGGTCCCTCAAAAAGATGGGATACTGTCCTGGCACATAAAAAAAGATAGAAAACAACAACATAAAAGCACACTAAGAGTCCACTTTTCCCATACCCAAAATCTGATAGAAAAAAAGTACACATACTTGCACATCAAAGCTTGATAAAAATCATTGTGATCAATATTTTTAAAAGTGATTATTTAAACCTCACATTACAAAGCTACCTTAAGTGCTAAATAGACCAAACTAGTTTGTTTTCAGCAAAAGAGGAACTGAGTTCTAAAAGACAATTTCACAAGATATGTCAAGCTTGGTGACACAACTGTATTTCTTCCCATGCAGTTGAGACTCTGGTATATATGGTGATAGCAACTGACTTTTCTTTGCAATTTTTCTTTAATGCTTGTTTTGCATGAATATTTTACTGCAGGTGATGCTGGTATCATCCCAGCATATGCAGAGAAAAGCCAAATAACTTGAATGTGGCAGAAAAACAGTCAATTAACAATTCACAGAGGTGCCCGTATTCAAAGGTTTAATACCAAAAAGACCAACCCCAAAACAAACACAAAGAAAAAAACTAAAGGAAATTTTATGGTCATGTAGCAAGTTATTTCAGAGACTCTGAATGAGTCTGACAGCCTTGTAAGTTTATATGAATGATTGTATGGTAAGAATCACATCCCTTGGGCTTGTGTGAGAGCATTCTCCATCACAGTATTTGCAATTTATTCTTTATAAAGCAATGAAAACCAAAATCTCTCAAGTATTGTGACATACTGTTAAAAACAAATCCAAAAATAGTCACGTCACACAGATTCCACATTGCCTAGTTAACCATCTAACTTTGCCTAAAAATGCAGAATTCTGTTTTATTTATAAAGGTAAAGAATTACTCTGAAACCCTTATTTAGCCATAATTTGTGCTTTGATCCAGGCGTGGTCTCACTAATTTCACTAGGAAAACTCTCACATCGGTAATTTAACGAGATGGTAGAATCTGGACCTTCTTCGTTATGACATCCATTACATATTACATCCATTTTGCCTAAAACCTCCACAAATCATTTGGCAGGATCAAAGAATAAAGGCAACAGACAAATATAAAAAATGGTATGATGACAACATGGAATCTGCTGCTAGTACCAGGCAAGGTTCATCATCCTGACTGAAAATGGCTGCTGCAATGCAGGTATTTCCTAACAGATTTTTATCACTGCAGGAAGCCCCAATGACAGAATATTCCTTATGGACCATCTACTCCCATCTTAGAGGTTTCCTTCCACTTCCAAAATGAAAGTGTGGCCTGAAGCTTTTTCTTTATGGACAGATGGGGCACTGAAAATCATCACACTTTGTGCTGGTGAACCTTACAGCATCGTTGAATCTTTAATTCCATTAACAGCTGTTAGCAGGGGAGGTGTAAATCCTATGCTTCTCCCCACTGCAGTTTAAAATTATTCTTAATTTCCTAAAGCATCCCAACACTTTGGAAGCACCCACTCTGAGTCCCACTACTGCGCAAGTTGTTCCTCAGCCCACTCCCATTCACAAGTGGTTCAGGGCTAGAGCTAGGCATGGAGCAAGCACCTGAAAAGTCACAGCAATCAAGAGTGCTTTTTTTGTACTATCCGAGAGCCTCCTAAGGTCTCAAGAAAGCCTTCTGCTTTCTTACACACAATGTATCCATTGGTTATCACATTGCAAGAACCAATTCCCTTCTTGCCTGTGGAAGGTGAATAATGTTAGCCTAGTTATTCATGTCTAGGCTCAGATGGCCTATACCTGTCTTAGATCAATATTCAAGGAGGGGCCTAACCAGTGCTTAGTACAGGGGGACAATCACTTCCCCAATCCTGCTGGCCACACTATTTCTGATACAAGCCAGGATGCTGTTGGCCTTCTTGGGCACCTGGGCACACTGCTGGCTCATATTCAGCCAGCTGTCAACCAACACCCCACGTCCTCTTCTGCTGAGCAGCTTTCCAGCCACTCTTCCTCAAGCCTGTAGTGCTGCATGGCATTGTTGTGACCCAAAAATGCTTTAGAGAAAACATTTTCATAATTTGAATCATGACATCTTCCATTCTGTTAATATAATGGGAGCAGAAGAGGACTTTTCAATTGAAATTTCTTCAGTTCAACAGACATGCATGGTTCTTTTTTTGTTTATTGGGGTTTTTTGTTGTTTTTAATACTGTGCTTAATATCTCTTCCTACCCATATGATTATTTTCCCTAATTAGTCTTAAAACAGATTCATTGCACTCCACTTTCTGCACTAATTTCTAAAGCATATTTTCCATTAAATATACAGTTCCAATAAAAAGTCCTTAGAGTATGTTGCAATGCTTCAAAACCAGTTTTCTGAGCATCAGGAGCACTAGCACTGTTTATCTGGCAGCTTAATGAATAAGAATCCAGATTCTGCTGCTTACTAATGAACACTGAACTTGCACAAGCAGAAGATAATGCGTACGTGTCTCCAGCCCTCTCAGCCAGGTATTCGCTGAGACCTAGGCTGCAGCACAGAGCAGACTAAGTTAGGAAGGTGGCAAAGAAGAATATATGCAGGGTTTCTAATGACTTGAGAAGGGAGCCTTTGAATGTAGGCTCCTAAGCTCTCTCCTGGCATTATCCCCAACAGGGGTGCAAATTCTACAAAGAAATTATGTATATCCAGCAAGCACGTCAAGTGTGTTCATAAGACTTCTCTGCTCTGGACTTCTGCTGTTATTTTTGACGGAGGTTTGTCGGTGACACTTCACTGTATGTAAAGTCCTTGTTGTCTAATGTGTTGCAAAGATTAACCTACACTTAACTGTCCTAGAACAAACCAATCTGTACTGCAATCAATATAATTTATAAGGCATAATTTGGATTCTTGAGATCTGCATGTGTTCTGAAGCCTTTTAAGGCAGATGATATTCCTCTTGAAATTCCACTGATCTGGGATCTGGAAAATATGGGGAAATATTACTGCTTTGGTCTGCCCCCACAGGGCAAAGACCTGGAGACATAACAGGAAGGCATTACAGGGAAGAACTACAGGCTGCTAAGACAAACTCATGCTTTTGAAAAAGTACCTTGTAATAAAGATAAACTCTCAGAAATATGTTATTAATAATAACAACCAATTTGGTCTACTTATTTTTCTCTTAACAGTAGCTGCAGCAGAATGTCTCTAGGCATTGAGAAGTTAGTGTACAACATTAATATGTTTTTCTGAGTGCTTTAAGGAAACCTTGCCCACATTTCAAGAGGTGTTGTATAGCTAAACTTTTGTTTAAGAGTTGCAGCTTAGCTTTGTGGCAATTTGCCTATTGCCTTCCAGTAAAACAGGTAATTATGTCCTCCCAGAACAATGTCTGTTCTGATGAACTGGGAAATCTAATAAAACCTTTAAAGATTTCTGCCTTGAGAGGGCTTCTGTAGAGACTCCAAAGAACATTTTTATAAGAACTACGTGCTTTTATTAGATATACTTGTTCTCTAAGCTGGGCCACGGTAAATTTAGCCATACAATACCTACAAACTCACACAAAGAGCTAAACGACCTGCTCAGCAAGGACTTGGCATAGAGATATTTAGAAAGTATTAATTCAACTGTCTCATCCCAAGTTTAGTCTTTACAGCACGCAG
Organism: Burhinus oedicnemus; assembly: GCA_008921705.1. Lineage (NCBI taxonomy): Eukaryota > Metazoa > Chordata > Aves > Charadriiformes > Burhinidae > Burhinus > Burhinus oedicnemus. The sequence goes on from VFFE01009035.1 coordinate 2,273,952, forward strand.
ATAGCCAAACTATGATCACCATCAACAGTCTTCTTGCAAGACACAAGAATTAACTGCCTTCAAGGCTATCCCTAAAGACTGGAGAAACAGACCTTGTGCTATCAGCAATCTGTACATGCCTGAGTCATATTACGCTCATGTGTAATCTCTAAGTGAGAAAACAAGATCAAGCTATTCACGCAGCTACGTATATCTAAGTCTCTGATTGAGAACAAGTGACAATGTTTGTGGATAACAGAGCCAAAGGAAGAGGATTTGTCAAACTTCCCATCTTTATGAAAAAGGCACAGATTTCAACTGGTATTAACTCCACAATCTCATCCAAAGTTTTCCTCCCTACAATCCACACACAGCCTGTTTCCAATCAAGTCAATGAACAGTCTCTCTGCTGGGCTTTCACAGCTAGGTGACAAGCCTACTTTCAGCACAAACTTCCTATTATAACCAATAGTGGTGGTGGACTTGGTTGTCATTGCAACCTTGCAATACCAACCCACCCTTTCAGCAGTGAAGTCCCCACTGAACTCAAACTGATACTATTAGGAAACTGATGTTGCAGCATTTATTGGAGGGGAAAGAATTTACCACCTCTCTGCGTAGGCTGGCAGGCCTGGGCAGCTACAGAACCAGGCGGGTGAAAAGCAGGCATGCTGCCTAGAGCAAGGACAGCTCTCCAGTCACTCTTCACCCTTCTTTCCTATTTTTCTACCTAAAATGTCTTTTCCTTTTCCTGATATTCTTGCACTTGCCTATTTCATGCCTTCCTTATTCTGTCTCCCTCATCCTTCTTTACCTTCTTATTACTTCATTTATTTTCCCTCAAGCTGTTTTTCCCTTGAATTGAAAACGGACAATACCTGGTGGAGAGAACAGACCTCACTTGACACACACTGAAGCCCAAATGTAAGAATTCAGTGCTAAGCTCCTAACTACCTTCAGCACTGCTAGAGCAAGCACAGCTTCAAAATGGAAGGAAAACAACATGAAAATCAAAGAGACCAATGCTACCGTGCATGCTTGCTTGTCTTTTATGAAGGAATTTTCACTAATATGAGTGTGACCATGCTTCTCAGACTATGGAGGGCACGTTGTATTTGAAAAAAATTGAATATAATTATGGGAACTCTCTGGTGCTTAGGGTGTTTGCTTTATCTTGCTTGCTTCAGTATTAAAAATGACCAGTAAGGTTTTGTTTGTGCCTTGCTCTCTTACATCACTGGAATTGTATCTCAGCTGAAGAAGCTGGACTGAATCCAGCCTTTGGACTCAATCTTTCTTCCTTTCTGCACAAGGGAAAGACGTATTGATTTGTGCCTCATCTAGTACAGTCTCTAACAGCCACTTTTAATTTAGCTAGTAGCCTATACAAGGCTTCCTTCCAATTTAGATAAATTACAGCTATTGTTGTACCAGCAGGGAAGTAACTTCACTGTGACTCCTTGTGACTTGTTTGTGCTAAATGAGTGCTTAGAGAGCTCTCACTGAGTATAACAAGTTCCTATTTATTGACAAATCAAACTGGAATAAACTGAAGATTCCTTTAAAAGTGACCGCTCCCCAGGGAAGTGAGAAGGAGACATCGACAAAAAATATCTGGCTGCTACTGAATCAGAAGGTAGTATTTATTTCCCTGTGTAGGTTGAAGAAAAAGTTTGTATTTTAAAAAAATACATTGACTTGTTCAAGCTTAACTATCTTGATTTAAGAAGAGTTTACAATACTCAACAGTACGATTAGCTGGTACTATTATAAGCTCAGAGTAACCTTAGCTATACATTTTGGTGACAGTGTGAACTCACATGGCTTTAGCCAGGCATGAAACACTCTCTCATTGCCCTTAAATCTGATGTCAATCTGAAATGCTAGTCTTATTTTCTCCTGCCCATGCTAGCCACACATTCTCACCCCATCACACTCATACAGCTATCTGGTTCAGGGAACTGTTTAATCTGAAAACCAACCATTTGGGGGTTTTTTGTTTTAGTGAGGCTGATTTTTCAGCCAATCATTTAAGTTCTTCTGGACTGTCAGGAAAACATACCTTAAAAGTGCCTTCAAGATATGTGTTACTTAAAACTAAATTTGCATGCTTTGTCTTTAAGACAGAAATCTTTTTGATTGTGGACAGCACTCTAAATGTTATAAATATGTTCCCACAGTGTATAAAATACAATCTGGCCTTGCTAACATGTAGGCTATATTTGCTTTTAATTTTTTCAGAACAAAAAGAGACAAAAAGAATAAAAACATTCATCCAGACATTTTCTCTCTGACATGGATGCAGCAGAAACTTGTGTATTTGATGTAACAAAACCTCTTAGATTTCATACACTAAAATTTGGTTTTAGACACAAAACATCCACATTACTCCCACGTGGCTTCAGCAAGCGAAATATGCGTGCACCTCAGATCTGGATCAGGCTTTACTACAGAAAACTGACTTCTTGTTCCTTCTGCTGTCCTTCAGTGTCAGTCACAATCTGGTAAGTCCTTTCAACGAGCCCTATAATAAACAAACACTGATTTGTTGAAAGCCCTCATCATCGCATTTTTTGATAAAGGTTTAGTACCAAATAATCAGAAGCATATATATTTTGGCAACACAAACATTTCCATGATGACCAGATACCACAATGAAAACAGTCAACATACAAATTGTGCCTAACATATATCACAGTTCCTCGGTATTATTCTTCCTTTGTCCTTTCCCTTCATCCTAAGGATATTTGCAGGAAAACACCAATTCAAGTCTCAGGAGCTCACCTGCTCCTGTTGCTTATTCCTCAATGAAGTCATAGTGCTCTATATGCAACATCAACATCATTTGCACAATGATGAATTGCTTCTTCTGACACAAAAACCAGATTGTAATTTTGCGAAGGAACAAGAGTAGATTAGCTTTAAGGAACAAAGATTCTTTTTCATTAATATTTTTGCATCGCAAGTAATATGAGAAATAAGAAAATGGACTGTCCTTAGGTATTTCCCACAGGGTGTCTAAAAACAGTCCCTAAAAACATCACAATACAATTCCAAGCACAGTTCACTACTTAGTACAGGCTGTCTGCGAGCACAGGCTGCAGGGGAGACGCAAACTGAACAAACCAAGCTGGAAGTCTTAGTAAGTCTTAAAATGAACTTCCCTGTTGAGCTGACATTGATCACTGAACCTTCCTCACTCCAAGGCTGACTGACAAAGTCTGGCAGACAGCTGAGAAGCATCCTGACTTTGTAACTGCTGTAGGTTCTGCTTCATTAGACCATCATGCAAGGCAAAAGACAGGTCACAGCTATAATACAAAGAAAGCTGCTGTACCCAGTATTGTTAGCACACCTCCCTTCCTTTCTGCCAGACACACGTGGCTCCCACTTAGAGCACCACTAGAGCACAAACTGAAAAATTAATAGCATTTATATGCCTCATACAAGGTTTTAATAATATGTGATGAGAGGAAGGAGACTCTTGATGCAGCTGCATAGAGACTTGAGAGAGAGGCATTCAGTCTTCATTTTGCCATACATTACTTTGAGTCACTGGGTAAATGGCTTGAGTTATGCTAGTTGAGCATGACTACTTGTCATGCTTATGAGCATGGCTTCTCCTGACTACTTCTGTGTATGGACGTCTTTTCTAGAAGTGAGATGTGCAACCCAGGAATGTCTGAAGTACACTCAGCCATACAGAGGGTGGCTTAACAAGATCTTTTTTGCAGCTGACTATTTGTAACAACATGGGAAGCAGTGGCCCTGAGAAAAGCATGGAGATCAAAGGCTTTAAATGGCCACTACAGCTGATGGCACTATTTTCATCTATTTTCAGAAGGCCATGAGACTTCTTTTAGCATGTTTGCCTCAGACTCCTTCTGCAAAGCCCTTCCTGAGAGCAGAGAAGAGGAAAGACACCTACCAAAGGCCAGGATAGCCAGGGAGACATTTCGCTTCCAACCTCCACACAGACAAATGGTCAGTGATGGCAGGGAGGGAAGAGGGACAGGTTTGTACTTCATCCTGACTCTTCTCCCCTGACAGAGTAAGCAGCTAAAAAAGGAAATGGTCTGAAAAAGAAAGGAAAAAGGGAAGATTGGGGGAGGGGGGAGGGAAGGAGGTGTTAATGGAAAAGCAAACAAAGCAGCAAAATAGGGGAAAAAAAAAACCCCAAGGATTGATGAAAATGTTACTCCCAAATCCAGTGAGGCAGGTTAGGTTATTTGCCACACTGAATATTCAGGTTCAGGCATGCTTTGCTAGGAGATGAGGTGACCTTCAGTATGCTGGCCCTGGCTGTAAATAGAAAAACAAAGTGGTTGCATTGTTCAAGTCAGAGCAACAAAGCAAAAGCCCTGGATCAGCATCAGGTGTGTGTAACTGCCTTTCCTCAAAGCAAAGCAGAAGGGAACAGGCAAGATGGCTAACAGGACTAGAAGAAAACCTGAGACCATTTAGAGACCAAGTCTGTACAGAGATCCAAACAGTGTTTTGCTCCCAGAGAAGGCTGTAAGGAGCATTTAGCAAAGAACAATTTGAGGATAACCAACTCTCCTGGCCAATGCAGATGTCACCAGAAAACTAACTTCAGAGGAAGGTGGCAAGGAGCGCCTGGAGAAGGATGTGGAATCGATGCTTCGTGAGTGTCAGGAGGATTGAAAAAAGAGAGGCCTTCAGCAGAAGTAACTCATGGCAACTACTGATGCTGTCCTGTGCAAAGTCCTTTGAGTGTATCCTCAGCAAGTTTGCTGATGATACCAAACTGGGAAGGGTGGCTGACCCTCCAGAGGGCTGCGCTGCCATCCAGCATGACCTGGACAGGCTGGAGTGCTGGGCAGAGAAGAACCTAATGAGGTTCAACAAGAGCAAGTGTAGGGTCCTGCACCTGGGGAGGAAGAATGCTAGGCATCAATATAGGTTAGGGGTGCACCTGCTGGAAAGCAGTTCTGAGGAGAAGGATCTGGGGGTCCTCGTAAATAGTAAATTATCCATGAGCCAGCAACATGCTCTTGTCGCCAGGAAGGACAATGGAATCCTGGGCTGCACAGGGAAGAGTGTGGCCAGTAGGTCGAGGGAGGTCATTCGCCCCCTCTACTTGGCACTGGTGAGGCTACAACTGGAATACTGTGTCCAGTTCTGGGCTCCCCAGCTCAAGCGGGACAGGGAACTACTGGAGAGAGTCCAGCGTAGGGCAGCAAAGATGACTGGGGGATTGGAGCACCTCCCTTATGAGAAAAGGCTGAGCGAGCTGGGACTCTTTAGCCTGGAGAAGGGAAGGCTGAGGAGAGACCTTATTCTTGCTTAGAAGTATCTGAAGGGTGGGTTGAAGGAGGATGGAGGCAGACTCTTTTCAGTGGTTCCCAGTGACAGGACAAGGGGCAACTGGCACAAGCTGGAACATAGGAAGTTCCATTCAAACCTAAGAAAAAACTTCTTTAGGGTGAGGGTGACAGAGCACTGGAACAGGCTGCCCAGGGAGGTTGTGGAGTCCCCTTCTCTGGAGATTTTCAAGACCCGCCTGGATGCAGTCCTGAGTAATGTGCTCTAGGCATTCCTGTGTCACCAGGGGAGTTGGACTGGATGATCTCTGGAGGTCCGTTCCAACTCTGAAAATTCCGTGATTCTGTGATTCCATGTCTTCTCTCTAATACCATGCAGTAAAGTAAAATTAATTCATCAGTATAAGCAGAAGGCAAGCTGACATTTTGAGAAACTGTTGTTTTAAGTTTCAAGCAGCAGTAGAAGATCTTTGACACCAGTGTCTCAGTAAGGTCAAGAACTGCTATGTGGCGTTACTATGAATCGCCTTCTGTTAGATCACTATGTCCTAGTAATTGTGTTACTGTTCTGAGTCAGTATCTCCGAGAAGCAGGTCCGTCTGTAATACCTAAGCTGCCAATGCTAACATTTCTAGTGAACCAACTATTAATTTGGATGGACTGTCTCAATATGATCATATAAAAGCATCCTGTGAGGATGAGGAACTGGCTGGAGACCTCCTGGATGTAAGTAGAAAATATTAGCCATAACTGTCTTGGCTTGTACAAAGAGATGAGAACAACCTTGGTTCTGTCTCTTTCGCTCCTGGCAGTTACCCAGGGAATCTGTAGAAAGGCACAGAGATGATCTTAATTCCCCTCTATCCAAAGTACATCCATGCCTGGACACAGGCACTAGCAGCAGCAAATGGGATGACAAACAAGTCTGTTGTTTGTATTAGGAATTTGTGCAAGAACCATTCAGGAGAGGTATCTGTTTACATTTAGAAACTATGTTATTGCACTTAAAGCAATGTCTGCAGGATGCAGGATCTCTAAGCTGTGTTTGAGCTCTGACATGGATTTCTTTAGTAGTCTTAGGAAAGCTGGTTAGAGGCGAGATCCTCAAATTCAGTGCCAGAGAGTAAACCCCATTGTCCACATTCCAGCATGTGGTCGAGTGGTCCATTTTCCCAGAGCTGCTCCTATTTTTCCCTACTCTAGTTCAGAAATCTATGGTTTGATCTCTCCAAATATCATTGCTCCACAAATGAACGAGGAGTAACTTTATGACTTAGCTCACACACAAGCAGTGAGGACACATTCTATAGTAAGTTCAAGTTCTCCAGAAACATGGTGGGGGCCAGACGTGTGGCTATCACCAGTGGTAAACACATCAGTAACAGAAATGAGCCATTCCTCACCAGCTTCTGTGGTCACCAAAACCATCCTCTCCTGTCTCCCACAGCTGCCTTCCTGCAAACTGGCATCTCTCAGGGCAACAACCACTTCTTTTGTGCACAGTAGTTTTCTGATTCAGATTCCCTTTATGTTTATTAACCTCTTGGCTACTGCCTCCCTCTCCCTCAAACTCTACACATTCTAAGCCAACACAAATAAAACCAAGCCCCCTATGCTCCCAGGATGATAAACCACAGCAGGGTGTGACCAGCCTGACTGAGAGGGTGCGGTCCATGCCCTGCCTGCCTAAGCTCCATCTCCTACCTCAGACAACTGAAGAGACAGAAAGAAAACATGAGAGAGAAGCGTGATGCCAGCAAAATGAGTGAACCTCAACCTTCCTCCTAGCTGTGCTCCTGAAACAGAGGAAGCATGCTAAAGAAGAAACAGGGAGGAGTGGTAAGAACCAGACAAACATCAGAAGAGCGTAGGACTGGTAGAACAACATACTGTTTCAGAAAAACACAGGTGGGAAACAAAGAAGTTAAGAGAAGATATTTTTAAAAGGAAAAAAGGCAATAAGAATCACCAGGAGGGAAGAGAAATACGCTCCTCCTCTTCCCTTCCACACTGGGAACACACTCTGTGTCCCCCAGAGGAAGCAGCCCATCTTTCCTCATGCTCAGGGACATTTTCATTCCATGGCTAAAATTTTCCTCATGGAATAAACTTTGAATTTTCCAAAAGATACTTCAAGAAAAATGGATCTGCAATACTGTGGTAACTTGACATGGGACTTCACTGAGAGAGACAGAAACTCCTGCTGTCCTGCAAAGCGGGTGCAACTCCATGAGTTTGGCAAGTGTCCAAACTCTGGGTAGTTGCTCATTCAATACACAAACCCAAACTCAAATCCCAGCTTAACTTTTTGAGTCCCTAATTCATGGGTAGAAGCATCTTTCCCCCATGCACATACAATCCTGCAGTGATTGCAGAAGACTAGTAGTTCCCAGACTCCTGCAGTTTCTTGAGAGAATTGACTCTAGGCGGGGTAGGGGGGAGAAGAAGGGAGAGGAGAAAGGACAGAGAGAATATTGGCAGCTAAACCAGAATCACAGTAATGTAAACTAAGCGCAGCAAACTACTTATTGCCTTTGTTAACAAAAATTATAGTAGCTATAGCAACAGAAATGGGAGGGGCAAAAAAGCCCAAGACTTTTGAAAATCCCTAAAGAACATAGCTTTCTAATATGGAAAAATCAAGATTTATTGCACCAGCAGCTCCCAGAAGGCAGGACTATAGTAGTGCACAATGGTTTCAATTAAAAACACGAATCATTAACCAGTGCAGCTGGGCCTAGTAGTTGGCAGACAACATCATCTCTTCCAGTGAGGCATGACTTCTTCAGGGACTGAACTAGGTTCTCTTGCTGTGTGATGTGCCCTTCAGTTCTGTTTCTGGAGGCTTTACCTCATATCCTCTGTCAAGCCCTGTGACAGAGTGACTAATGCCACTGCCCAGCAGAGAAAAATCAGAGAAAAAAACTCCTGTGCTCAGGTCCTGTGCATATACCCCTTGCTAGCCATCATACACTGATACCCCTATGGGTGCTGCCTGCAGCGTGGCACCTACACTGCACACTCAGCAAGCATCTCAGAGAGAAAAGCATTTTGGTCCCCTGCTGCCTGTGTGTATTTTCCTTCTCAAATACACACACTCACAAGCTCAAAGAAAGAAGGAATGTCTGGCACTTCTGCGGTGACTATCTGGCAGAAGCACCACTTCATTTTCTGGCAACTCGACCAGGGTCTTAGAACAATTATTTCAGTTCCTGATTCAAGTGCTTGAGACAGAAGATCAAGTTACATTTCGCTCCAGCCATCAACACTAATTCAGTTTTCACTAAGTCAGCTTTGCTGGAATTTCACTCTTCCACACTAAAACAAAAAAGGAAAGTGTGAATCAACACTGAAAAGCCATTAGAAGAAACATGAGGAATTTCAAGAGTTGCCCTTCACAAATGTAAAAAACTCCAATAAGATCCAATAGAGAACGAGCCATTTCTTCCCAGAAGGGATATTTTTATAAGGTAAAATGATGAAGAAATGAATCTATAGCAATGGAAATGGTACCATGGTCTTCAGTTATATCCACTGGCTTTATAAATAATGTGTAAATAAGCTTTCTTCCCTTACTAATAAAAGCTGGTTTGTGAGTCTGTAGAGAGCACCTTCCAAGCTATCATTCCGTCACAGGTGTAGGCAGCCATCAGAAGAAGAGGTGCTTTTCCTCAAGAAAAGAGTTCAGCTCCCACAGCACTGACCTTTGTCATCTGCATGAAAGGAAAGTTCCGACAAGCTACCACAAGTAGAAGTGTTATAAATCTCCTTTCATCAGGCCTCCAACCATTAGACGGCAAAACAACTGGAAACACTTAAACCTGTTTTAACATTCCTTGTAGTAGGAGGCAGCGAAACACCCACCCACCGGAGCTGATTGCAGCCACCTAACCACTATGGGCTGTGGCTCCTGCCAACAGAGGGTTTCTGTTGAGGATTCCTGGAGCAACAGCCGTTCCCAGCAGAGCGAGGAAGCCGAGCAGCAGCCACAGACATGCTAGCTCTGTTCCTGTGTATGCTGCATTCAGAGTGGCAGAAGGGAGAGAGAGGGGTTTAGGCAGAGGCAAAACAAAAACCAACCCACAAACAAACCATGAATGATTTCAAATATCTTTTAAACCTTTCCAGGCTGTGAGATGGTATTTGATGATTTGAAAGAGCTTCTCCCGTTTCCTTTTATGAAAATGATTTATGTACTGCTGTGTACATGACATGTTAGAGACCTCTCGAGAGACCAGCCGCTATTCCAAAGAACTTACACTTCTGTGATAGGAATTTCATAAATGAAGGCACTAACTATCTTCCCAGATGCAGGCTTGAATAGACCTTCTGTACTGATGAGTTCTGCTGAGAGAACAATCTTTCTTCACAGTCCACAGAGCAGGAGTAAACCTGATGCAGAGCAGCATTACAGACTTAACCGTTCCATTCTTTTGTTGGAGAGGACCAAGCCGCACAGCTGCAGTCAGACAAGCACCGCTGCCCTTCAACTGAGCCCTGTCACACGGCCTCATGCAGACTGCTCCCACGCTGCATCTTGCATGGCTGATTCAGACTTCCTAAATCCCACTTCTCTACTCGCATTGCAAGTCTTAACAGCTCTAATGACAGAGAGGGCACAAGAGTATGCAGCCTCATAAACGTGTCAAGAAGTAAGCATGATCCCATGCCCTTCCACTCAGCTGGATGTGTCTGGGAAGAAAAAGTAGCCAGTGCATTCAGGAATAGGGTCCCCTTTCTTGTTTTCAGATTGGCTGCAGTGCTGTAATGTGCTATTGCTTATGTTTAAAAATACTAAAACATGTAACATGAACTTGAAATGTTTGTGTGAAATGATTAATTTTATCCAGACAGCACTTGGAGTGTCACTCCAGCACCAGCATTTCTACCCAAAGTTTTAGCACTCGTGTTCCTACTTTATCTCAATTCAAAACTGTGAGTAAAATATATTTTAACAGCAATTTGATTTTGCAATGATCTCATTGAAAAGGCATATCCAGCATTGCCCTTGCAACACAGAATTGGCCACAGGATAAGCCTGAGGGACACAGATTAACACTCAGATGAGATACAATTTCAGCCCCTTCTCCCTTGCAGGCAATGTTTTGGCCTCTTGCCAAGCAGAAAGCAATCCACTCACAGTAGGGTAAATATGGTATAGCACCTATATGGAAATACCTTCTTAAAGACAAGGCCAGAGTGTAAAATCTATTATCTGAACACATGTACTCTCTCACTCCAAAAGTGAATGAGCCTAGAGCAAAGTTTGACTCAAACCTTCCCAATATCATGGGAGTCCATATTTGAGCAAACTTTCAAATGATAGCATCATATACCCTGGCACTGAAGCTGGCATTCATCTTCTTTTTCTTCTTTCTTATGGATTTAAGCTGAACACAGTTGAGCTCTAATTTGGATCTGCTCCCTATACAAGAATATTTTTATTGTGTCTTTAAAGTGTGATTACTACAGAAAAGTAACCCTGCATCAACTTGACCTTCAGAATTACACCTGTCTACTCCCAACACAACTCACCAAACAAAAATGTCAAAACAGATTTTATTATGATAAATCATAACACACAGATCACCTAGCAAAAAGGCAAACCTAATTCTACTCTGCTTCCATAGAGTTTATGCTTATGTAGTTGTCAACTAAACTCTAGTTTCAGATACTCCTTTGCTAGTGTTCTTGGAGGATGATATCAGAAATGAAATCATATCCCAGGCTTCTCTCCTGTCTCCTACTCTTTCACTGTTCCTCCTTCAGTTCACTTGTATGCACACTGATCTTTCCAATACCAGTAAGCAGAGAATTGAAAGTGTGAGTCTACAAATAGACAAATTATTACAGATACATAGGTGCAGTTATGCACCATTCTATATGCACAATACTGCACACACAACTGGTTAATAAACTTCACAGACAAAACTTGTCTTCCAGTAAGTAAATTAGCTAGAATAAAGTATACAAAAAGTATAAATAATACGTTCCTACTGAAAATTCCATTATCATAAAAGAAATACAGCCTTTGAGGCTTATAAAATCTATGACGCAAAAACTCTTCTGTTTCAGCTTCATGTAAATATATTTTTTTCCTGAGTTTGATTAACGAACAAATCTAAACATTCAAGACAAACGAATCAGTTTTGTCTGGCATGAAGTCTACATTACCAAATTCCACATGGTTTCCAGTTCCACCAACTTGACCACAGCTCATTCAAAACTCAGTCCTAGTCCTCCAAAAGGTAGATAAATACCTGTAAAACTTTTTATGATGCTGGGATGGTGATTTGTATTACAGAGGCATATACAATCATACCTGTGCTAGCACACAGCTGACTAACAGTAGATTTCATCCTTCTAGAACAAAATAAATGCCTTTTGTGACTCCAAAAGGTAATGATTTTTGAAATTATGAATACACTTCAAATATCTTTTGTGACTATCTACTCATCTGATGACTTGGGGCTGAAGTATTCTAACTGATGATTTGCCTTAAAATTTGTAGACATTATAAATGCACCAGGATTCACAGGGTCCTACAGAGCACAGATTCCTGAAGTTTCCTGATGGAATAACTGCATCTCTTTTCTGGTGTATGCCTAATATCTGTGACAATCTGAACTCCTACCTCATTTTCCCTGGACAAAGATTTTCATGTTTAACCTGAAGGAAGAATGCATAGTGGGACATCCATATACAGGATTTTTTTTATCCTATGTTCTAGATGCAAGAGTCATGCTAAAGATCCTTTTTCTGATCCTAGGAAGTCTGAGGGTGTGAAAAACATGAAATTCAGTTTAGCTGAAACTTCACAGCAGCTATACTCCAGGTGGGGCTCTAAAGAAAATACAGGTATGAAGATGGTTTGAAGTTTGAGGGCTTTTTTTCAAACTGCAGCTTAATTTTATGGCACAGTTTCAAGGTATTATCTCTGCTGTTCCAGACATCTGTATTTTCTTAACCATTTGACCAGCCTTCCTTTTAAAAAGCCAACACAGTTGGAGTTTCTGTGAGTGACAAATTTTCCTCATACTGTAGCTGTAACCACCAAAACGTCAAGCAATTGCTCCATTCAGTTCTCACAGAAGCAAGTTTTGGCCCTTCCAATTTTAATGAGAAAACTGGAACCACAACACAAAAAATGAGAACCCTTTGGTAATGCAACCACACCCCACTCATATTCTGCTCTGTGCCCAATATCCCCACCCAGCCACAGATACACAACAGAGAAATACCAGCTGTTGAACTTTTGCAGATGGCAACTCCGATATTGTGCCATTTTGGACTTTCTCCTCAAAGGATCACTCCACATGGCTTCTTTTATAGGGTCAGGATTTCTCTTCTTGGGGGGATGGATATTTGGGCATGGAAAATAGCTGTGGGCATGAACAATGGGGAAATAGCGTTTATAAACTGAAATAAAATCTTTCAATTTGTGGAAACAGCTGGAGGGAGGAATGAATCTTATGAATAACATAGCTGAAACTGAACAGACTGTTGACAGTGAGTTCTTTCAGATGCTAGCTATGGCTACACTCTTACATGACAGTACAACACTTAAATCGATAACTAAAGATTTAATGCACAATGATGCATCCAGCGTTTTCTGTTTTACTCTGCTAAGATTAATCAGTCCATCCTTTCCCTACACATAATTTTTAGGGAAGAAAGAGTAGTTTCTCCTACATTTTGTGTACTTAACAGTGCCATACAAGTGCTTGAATGAGCATTTGTTTTCAGTGCCACGTGAGAGGCCAGTGTTCCTGTGCCAATGTAGAGATGCTCCCCAAATGGGAACGCACACAATTTGTAAGTCTTTGACTTGCTGACACAAACAGTACAGTCTCCATGTGGGACTATACAAAGGCAGTTTTGCAAAGCACCAAATAGACCTTCTGTGCAGGAACTACAACATAAGCTGAACATCCCAGAGGTAAGTACAGCAGCTCAGCATCAAGGGAATGCATATGGGCATGTACCTGCCTACAGGTGAAGTACAGCCAGGCTTCTAACTTGTTCCAACTTCTCATTGCTCCTGCTTTTATCTCCTCCACACTCATTTGATTTTGTGCATAACATAGCATCTGTTTTTCTCTTGCGGAAAGAAAACAGACTTCTCCCAAACACCACTGCTCCAGGCAACCACTGAACATTACCTCCATACAATTCTCAGAAACACTTAACAGAAGTCTTATTCCCATGCCCAGCAATGGTTTGTGTACTCAGAAGCCAAAGTATCATTGAAAAGTCAATAGCATGCAACTGTGTGAATCATTTAGGTGCTTTTGAAAAGGTGAATCACCCTCAACACAGCTAATATAAACTGGATGTTATCTGCTTTAAGCAGGCAAGTTTCATTCAATGCAAAAGTATTGAGCTAGGCAGCCACCCTGTAGTATAAGTGCATAGATACCTTTTGAGGGAGCATCTGCTAAGCTTCACATTTCTCAAAAGATATTTTTCACTCCTGCCTCACAGAATAAGGCTTTCAGGTATCAAGAAGGAATCACAGTTCTTACAAGAAACAGGAGGGAGATTTCAGGTTTTTGTCATTCAATACAGCATCTTTTCAGAGTAACTCCACAAGTAAATGCCCAATGAAAACAGACAGAAAATACGGAGCCAAAATTCCACACGGAAACATCTCAGTCATCTCTTTAAATGCATTACAGAAACCTTTTAAAACACTATCAACAAGGTACTTTACCCATGCTAAGGACAAGCATATCTATTTCAATAAAAACTTTTGTTTTTCTCATGGAAGAAATTAAAGCTATTTGCCAGCTAAATCTATTCTTCCAAGCTACCCTGCTTCAGTGAAGCCCCATTATGCTGTTAGACAACAAGATTGCTTTGATGTCAATGGATCATACAGAAGATTTAACACAGTAACCTGTCTGAAAAAATTCAGTGGCAAGGTCAATGGTAAACCAACGTAAGAAGCATTTACCCAGTTCCAATTTAGTCAAGAGCTTTGCGTGTTTCACATAAAACTAAGAAATTTATCAACTTTTAATTGTTATTTTATTTTATCTAGAACTACATACTGCAAAATCTCCATCTTCTATTATTACTATTGCCTGGCCTGTCCAGTCACCTGGAAACAACCATCTAAGGAGAAACAAAGACTAAATTAGAAATACTCTTTTCTATAAATGGACTGTACAGAAGGCACCTTGCTTCTGTAATCAGTTATTGAGTTTAAGATTACAGGTTCATATTTCAGAAATCAATCGCTACACAGACATGAAGATGGGGAAAGGACATGACCAGGATTATAGAAAAACACCATACCCAGAGAGTTGTGAACTACTTGCTTTTTGGATCTAGAGAACTGTCCCTACTAATAAAGCTGTCAGCCTAAAAGCTCAGTTAAATCAGCTTACTTAAAAAGCAAGCATTTTAGTCTGCTTGCTCAGTAATCTCTAAAGTAGAAGCAGCATTTCTATTAGATTTTCTGTGAATAGTAGATCACAACTAGGAAAGGTATGCTATTTCAACACCTGTCTATTTGACAGCAACATTCTCACAAAATACAGTCTTTGTGCCAACACATTGAATCATGAAGTACTTTCATTCCTGAAATCAACAGAGTTTTGCCTGAATGATTAAGAGCCCCTATTGCTTCCACTAGGCATCAAAAGGAGTTCAGGTATCTGGACTTAAGGCCAAGGGCCACTGTATTGTAGTCTGAGTCATATTTCTAAAACTTACTTTAAATAGCACCAGCGAGTTCTACAAACTCAAAAAAAACAACCCCAGGAACTGGGGAGGGGAAAAGAAATGTTGACTTTGAGTGAAGGGATCCAAAGGCCCTGTTCAGACTGGCCAAGTAATTTGAGTCTTTTTCTTAGCCAAGTAGTGTTGTATTATATGCCCTCGTTCAGGGCTGTGGGGAGATGAAAGGTTCCACACAGACATGGGGAGGCAAAGGAGGTGAGGCAGGGTCTTCCTAAGGATACGTTATGAATTAAGATAGGCATGGCTATAGAAACATCAGCATGCCTGCTTTGTACAGACACAGTGGACAGACGGACAGGCAGTTCATCAGGTTTACAGTCCAAAGGACATGACAGGGACAACTTTGCAGTGACAATCTAAAACAAGGTCCTACTTTCTGTACCAACCTCTCTGATAGTTCATCAGCACCTTTAGTCTCAGTCGCTTCTCATTGTTCTTCTCACCAAAGTCCCCAGAAATCCCTTAGAATGTGGGCAAAACACAAGGTTTGGGGTTTGTAGGGGGAAGGGGTGGGGATGTCGGGGGGATGGTGAAAACTAAAGTTCTCTTTGGGCACTGTAAACAATAAAAAAATCCCACACCTCCTCTCTCAGTGAATGGACCCCTCAAGAACTAGTTTCAGAAGAAACTATGATTAAAAATTCTGTTTGGAAAAGAGTTAAGTTATGGTTACTTCGGTCTGAAAAATGACCAACTCAGCTGTGTAAGAGGAGCAAATTTAACTAGCATATACCTGTTAATGAAAGTTTTAAAGGAGAAAATGGACAAAACCAGACTCAAGATGCTCATGTGGCAGTTCGTTAATAACCTCCCCACAACATGATATTGTTCTCTCAACACTAGCCTTATCTTTTCATCCCTACCAAGTCACTTCCCAGTTGCTCTACTGATTCAAAATTTCTCTCACTTAGTAGTTTCCACTGTGGTTTCTGCTAGCAAGAATAAGTCCAAAGAGAACAAACCTGCTGATATTCTGCCTCTAGAATAAGGCTATCAGAGGGAGCTATCAGATTAGCCAGTACAACCTACCTTTTACTTTTAAACTCCAAGACTCCACATATCCTTTCCTTCTAGGAAGTTCGGTTTATCATGATCAGAATCACTGATGTGCATTTTTCCCCTTCTGCAATACAGATATACATTTGCAATTTCCAAGCATGTGGTAGAAGTCCTGCCCTTAAATGTTTGTTGCTAGACCAGCTGTTTTCATGTGCCTTTTATTCTAGTATTGCTTCTTTGCCCCCATGACCAATCTTAACCATCAGGTTGACATTATTCATCACCCCCTTTCACTCCCTTGGAAATAGAGGCAGAGTATAGTTTAGTTTCTGCATTTTCTGTACAGTGACTAGTCACTAACCCATTCTTCTCATGTTAACTATCCCACTTATCCCATGCCTCTTTCCTACATTTGTTTTCATAAATTTTGGGGGGGAAACTACTTTGTTTTGTTTTAATATCCTTAGCAGCGTCTAATCCAACCTCACCTGTGGCAAGTCCTCACTTTGTATTTATGCTGCTTGACCTCAAAAATGCGTCTTTATTTCCCTATAAGTTTTTCCTCACTTTCATCATGGACTTTTCCTGTTTCTTCTTTGTGGCTATTACCAGGGACTCCCTTCCTGAGACACCAATTCCTGGTGGCTCTAGAGTCCCTAACTTCAGGAAATTCCAAGCCTACTTCATATTTAGGTACCTGTCCAATTCAGCTCATGCTACTAACTAGTTGCTATAGCTCTATTGCAATTTTCTCTTTGAAATAAGAAACATTGTTACAGAGCCATTTTTAGTTCTTCTCATTTATTTTAAAAATAAGAGTAATTGATGTTTTAAAAGATTGCTTTAATGTTCTATTTGACCAAAGCTCCTACATCTCCTTATTCATTACTAAAACCAAAGCAAAACCAAAACTCTCTCTTGTTAGTTAAGTGACGAAGAAATTCCTAGACATCAATAAACATGTAGGCCCTGTATTACTAGCAGTAGTTTTCTCCTATTTTGTTGCAAATATGATGCACGGACCACAATAAATTAGCATTTTCTGAAGAATCTTTCTCAAAAATATCATAATCTATGCTCACAATTTTAGTATTAAGTGAAAATCAAAGAGGCAATGTCTGTTTCCAGAATGGACTGAATGCAGACTAACTCAGCTGATTTCAGTACAGGTAGATTGAATTTAGTCGGTGAGACAGGATGAAACACTTCACTCCTAGACTTTTGCTGGGATGGGCAACAACACCTCTTTCAGAACAACAGGGAAACAGGAAATTCTCTGCAGAGGTAGGCCAGCATACTTCAGAATCCAATATACAAGTGGTCATTTACCACTGCTGCCCAATATGCACAAAGACACTATTACCGAACTGGTCAAAATGAGCTGCTTGTATTGCCCCTATCCTCCTACTTCTCTCAGGTGCAACCCAGACAGCTGTTTTTGAAAATCTTGCCCATGTCTTAGCTTTTATTCCAAGCTCCACACATTAGAAAATATTTTTTATTAGCTCAAAGAACAAAATCTGACATTTCTATGCTTTAAAACTATGACCTAGCAAACCCAGCAAGAATGAAGACATAAATATATCCTTAAAATAGAATTTACCTTTTCTCAGCCAAAGTTATAGGAGCTCAGCATATTTAAATATCACAGTGAGAAAGAATAAATAAAATTTTAAGTTTCCAGTTAACAGATGTAAAAACACACCTCAAACATTTTGCTTAAGCTTTTCTTTTTGCATCTCATTTTTGTTTCTGTCAACGTTAAAACATAATCCATCCGAGAGGTTTAAAACTAAATGGTTTTAAGCAGTGGAGGAAACCACAGTATGTTAACTGACAGGAGGTTTTGGCTCCTTCATCTGTAAGCATCTATTTCTCAGCTGCTGTTTCTCTGCAGCAGAGGCTAGAAAGTTTATAGACTTCAGTCCAAGACTCCTAATTTCCTAATACATGCTGCTTCAGCATGTTTTCTTTTAATTTATTTCTTTCTTTGATAACTACAACATTATTGTCTTCCAGCTTGTCCATCTGAATATAACCAATACTGATTCACATTTACTACAGTTAGTGGCTTTCATCTAAACATCCTGTTGTATCAGATGAGAGTAAGCAATGCACATGGCTGTGATGCCGTCTAGCAGTGTTATCACCATCTGACAGGTGACAGAACTGAGGCACAGGTGATGAGCATAAAACAAGACACAGATAGTGAGAAATGGATGTAAAGCAGAAATACAATTACGGTACCTCTAAGCACTAGCCAGTTCTACTGGCCAGCCAAATATAAAGCTATTTTCAGTATGTAAACTGCAGACAACAGTTAATAACCTGTTTCTTTTCAAAAATAAAATGTTTTTCCTATGGCATATACTCCACAGCCATTTTCAGCACATGAGATTTTATATTTGAAGAATCTGAACAGTGGAAGAATGAAAGCTTATAAAATACACATCCTTGTCTATGTTGGAAATAGCACAATTCCGAACCAGAGACTAATATTGAAATACAATCCAGGGGCTGTGCTTCCATTCATAAACTGTTCCATTTGAACACAGGGTCTGGAATGAATTTTATCCTCATGTTCAACCAGAGAGCCACAATTTATTATAGTGCTGCACTTTTCAGTTTCAAAACCATATCCCTAATAATTTTCCCTGTCAAGTCCAATGGAGATTAGCAGACTTCTCAACCAGAGTCATCCATAAAGGGAAAATGCAGCAGAATCCAACTGCCCGGAGACACAAGGAGACAAGTCCAGTTATGTACCACATGACTAAAAGAAAACCTATTGCATACACACAGCTCCAACTGTTTAAGCTGGAAAGGCATCAGAAAGGTCCTTTCATTAGTAACAGTGTAAGTGGGGTCTCAAATGCACTTCAGCTCTGCCTCTAACTCACCACTAGACTGCCTAAACAGCAGCCTAGCTCTATTACTCCTGCGTAGTGTCATGGTAATGCTCCCTGACAACTTCAAACCCCAAGATAAATAACCAGTGCTTCCCATTCATTGCATATTCTGCAGCTGAGATGTCCCACAAAGGTACAGGGTTATTTACACCAGTTAAATTTTCAGAGCTGTCTTGGGAGCCTCCCTAGGTTCTCTAGGGAGTCGCTACCCTCTGATGTTCAAATTAGAGGGAAACTGGGATCCAACAACACTGGTCAGAATGACCAATTTCAATCTATAGGCCCACTGGTTTTTTGCAACATTTGTCTCCAGTTTTTCACAACGTCTTTAAATATTTCTCTGGTAAAAAGATCACACCAAAAATTGCAACAGAGCTCACAAAATTTTTATCAGTAATTCTCTGCATACAGCAAGTTGAGGGAAGCATCTGACGCCAGGATACCACAAACTAAAAGCAATTTAAGTAACTACAACAAAACTCCCAGCAACTCTTGGGCTAGCACAATTTCTGCCTTTGGGAGGGGAAAAGGAAAAAAAGGGAAAAAAAAAAAAGGCACAAATCCTTTAAAATTGGTCACATGGTCCTTCAGCCCAAGGATGAAATCCAGCAATCCAATCTGTGAATTAACATGTCATTTCTAAATACTCATTTTTCTCACAAAGCTTATTGCACTAGAAATCTCTAACTTGATCAGGATGTACTCATACCACACCACAAATCAGATTTCCACACTACATGGAGAAGTAGAAACTACACTTAAGTTAACATAAACCTTTAAATGAAGTCAAAAGAAATTATGACAGCCACCAGGTACAGAATTCTTCTACAGTAAAATTTATTAATTTGTTACCTATTGACCAAACTTTCACATGCCAGTAAAAAGCTTTCCACTCGATAAGTTAAAAGTATGTATTTTGCCCAGTGTAAAACCACCACCATGTCTCCTTTGCATAGCATTTTTACATTTTATCTACTTGGTCACCTAATAACATGTACAGTGAATCAGTCTAGATCCCTTCAAGTCTGCAAACTCTCTTTGACTGACACTGGGCAATTGTTTTACAGGATGGATGACAATTTAAAATGAACCTTGCTTTGACTACAGTTGCTGTAGAATATCTTTTTTAAACTCAGCTCTGAGTAGCTTTGTTTTTGACTAAGGTAAGAAATATTTTTTAGCACAGCAGCTATAGCTCCATCAGAAGAAGCTTCACCATCTATTTTGGAAGGCAATACACCAAAAGAACTGCTGTGTGTTTTCATTCACCTCTTGGCTACTGCTTCTTCCAAAGTTTCTGTCCAAAGAAAGTCAAGACCAAGTTTATGAATGATTGCTTGAATGAGATCTAATTATTGAATTATTTTTAAAGCTCTTCCTTATTTCTTCACAGCCTTACACACCTCTTAGCCTTTGGAGCATTTGTCCTCATGTCTTTCCCACAACTGGAAGCGCAGGCAATTTCTTTCCCACCCATTAACAGCTTTCAGATTGAGAAGAGAATTGAATACAATATCCTGCACAGCCCCCTTGAATAATACTCCTTTTTATCTAGGGAAAGAGGAAGAAGAAAAATCTGTATAGTCACCTACTCATAGACAGTTTTCTGAGACTTGATCTGCTGCTTTGCGTACATCACAGATCTACTGCCCCTAATCTAGGGGCAAGTTAACTCCCTCACAAAGATATCTGTCACATTTACATTTACCCAAATATCTAGGATTATTAATATAGCCTCAGATATGAAACTGCAAATATATGACCCACCTAGCTATTTTTATAGTAGAGGAAACTTAAAATTTTACTGTAAAACACAAACTACTTCACAAAATGTATTAATTGTAAGGGTTCGATGATAGGGAAAGAGACAATCTGTCTCAATTGTTGTTCTACTGAACGTCCCTCTTAAATTGCATGGTGCAGACACTCTCCCCTTACCTTTTTGCTTTCTTCCCTTTTTCCCTCCCCATCGCTTGTTTTTTGCTCTCTGCTCTTCAGTTTCACCACTGTGAAGGAATGCTGCCCAAAGCCCCATGACTCCCAAATGGATCCACTTCGCCTTTGCTGAGCCAGCTTCTGAACAGCTCAAGAGGACAACTTTGTTTCAATTTCTTTTTCCATCTAAAATGCAAACTGGTTACATTTCTCACTGTACTGAAATGGCTACATAGTTGCCGACCTGAAAATAAACTTTGCTATCTGAAAAAAGTAAATACAATTTCTGTTTGACTAATGACTTTAGAAATATTTTGAGCATACAGTATTTTAGCCCACGGGGAACACAGTGTATGCATACAGGAACACCTTACACAGATGCTTACAGGATTTGAGTTCTGCTTTCAGAGCGCTCAGGACTTCAACATTTCTGGAAGTCAGTGGGACCTCAGGGCTTTTGAGAACATTGTTCTCTGACCCCAAAGCACAGTTAGAGATCTCCAGGTATCTGGCTTTAGTGGAATTACCACATCCATCATCAAACCAAATTAATTTTTATTTCAATGAAACTTCAAACAGCTTCTTAAAATTTTAACATTTCCTTGTGCAACGGAGTGCTCAAATACATCAGAAAATGGATCCTGTGTGCCTTTAGAGGGCACTTGTGAATTTGAAGAATGATTTTGCCTCCAAACTGAGTCATCGTATTTAGGCTGTTCTCTGGCTGCTGCAAAATGTTACTACAGGAACTAACAGATCTAGCATTACAACCTCAATATTAGTTCCCTGTCTTATTCCTTGTGAGTCCCACCATTTTTTGTTTTGGCTGCTACTACATCAATACAAAGAAAACCTGTCTCAGCATAACAACATCTGTTTGCTCCCTGTATGACTACGTTCAAAAGAAACAATAATGAATGGTATAATATAAATTTACAACAAATTCCTAACTATTTGTTCATCTTAGTCATTAAGATCATAACTCCAGGTGACAGAGATCCCTCAATTCCCAAGGAAAATGACTCAGTCACTTACATGGGAATACTGCCTGGGCTTCAAACTCATTTTTCTGGGGGAAGATTTTAAAGGCAGAATAAAAATTCCAAACTACAATGCAGATAGCTGAGAGACAAAGCACTTTTTCACAGTTCTAAGAAGCTGGTTTTCCACTTCTCTGCCTGCAGGAATGTGCTCGCTACAGAAACACAACAGAAATGCAAATTTCCCATTGAGATATAGGATGGAGAGATTTTGTGAGAACTGCATTTTTAGCCACAGATTTATGATGGGCTTGGGAGAAAGTAATGAGCAAATGGATATGTGTTGACTCATTCTCCCTTTGTTTTAACCAAAAGATAATTAATGACTCTTCAAAATCAAAATGTGTCTATCTTTTTGAGAGCTACAGCTAGAAAAAGGCAGTATTCTACACAATTCAACAATGATGCTTGTCAGGCATGATTTTTATTAACCTAGTTATTATTACTCCCATTACCTCAGAAACTTAGCCACAGATTAGGACTTAGCATACTGAACACTATATAAACAAACCCCAAAATGTTAGTCTCACTTAAGTCGTTTCTCTTCAGACATTATGGCAACCAGAGTTGGCTGTGATGTTTTCAGTTTCTTACACCATCACTGCACCTCACAAAGGTGCAATGGAAGAAGTAACTTGCTGGGACTGATTATTACTAGAAGAGGAAGAAAACTTTGCAGTAAAGTTCACGAGTCAACTGATGCTTCATTTTGCTGTGGTTTTGGAAAAGAGTATACAGTATGATTGGTAATGCTGCATACCACTGCCACCAGTTGCCGTTCAGCTCACAGCAAAAGTTCCCCTTGCAAGGTTCACTATGGCTAGGTCTGTCCTTGCTCTGGTGACTGGGTCCCCCCTGAAGTCTGACTGAAGTTCTGGAAGCAGTCATGTTGACATCACTCAGGCTACCCGCGAAGTTCATACAGTACAAAATTGTCAACTCCTTTTGATCAGCTGTCCTCAAATGATGCCTCTTCTACTTTCAATGCCACAGACACAATAGAATCTCAAATCTTGCAAATACTTCATTCGTTAAGCATTGCCTTCCCCTTCTTATTAAGTCTTTTCCCTCTTTCTCAAAATAGAGATTTGCTTTTACTTAAAAATATAAAACAAAAGATATTCCCTCATAAAATACCCAGCTATGCTGAGGTACATGTCATTCTTTGAGAACAAACACATTTCCATCCCTTGTCTTTCATTCTCCTACTGACTATGCTTGATCAGTCATAAAGACGATCTGTTCTCTCTCTCTGCCATTACTCCCGTGGAGATCAGAAGAGTAGACATCTGCCATTAGTACAGGACAAATTTTGTCTTTCTGAGGTATATCCTGATTTCTTTTTCGTCAGTGTCCCCCTGTGTACGTAGCAGGCACGAGCTATAAAAACAGATTCACATTTCACTCGGCAACTTTGTCTAGAATTTCCAAGAATGCTTGAAAAAGCTTTGATTTAATTTATAGCAGTAACTGCATAAATAATAATTAGATTTATTACTCATTGTTTTAAAACAAATATATTCACCCATGTGTGTTTCAGACAAAGTCATCACCTTCAAGTTTGAAATCACACAACTGTGGCACTATAAACAATAGTGCACTAGTGAGCAGCTGAAGTGTCACCATTTCCTATCTCAGAGATAATACTGGAAATCTCAAGCCAGGGAGTTACTCAGTATTGCCTGCGCACAGGCTTGCTGCAGTCAAATAAGATGGTCAGTCCCAGAACATAGTCTTGAACTAAGTAGGTTTGCCTTTACTTTCTTGGAAACCTCTCTTTGGCAAAGTTAGGAACTCCCAAACAAAAGTTTCTACCTGATTTAGAGATAAAATGTCCCCAGTGAGATTTTTACTGCTTGGCGTCTGCTAATACAGATAGCTGAGGTGAGCAGTAATCCATACGTATTTACGTTATATGTGCACACACAGAGCTATCCGCTAAACTGCACAAGAGCGGTGTGTAGCACCAGCATTCAACCTCATGACCTTCTGATACAGAGCCCCAGGGTCAATCACTTCAGTTAAAAAAAAAAAAACCTCCATTACCTGCCAATATTAGCAAAGCTGCATCCTGTTTGCAGTTCCCTGCAGAGATGGACTGAATGCTTGTAAGCAAATCTGATTCTATTCAGGAAAGGGCAATCATGTTAGACTTCACCAAGCTCTGGATCCCTCATCGTTTTCTTATTTATGTCATATTATCTAATTTATTCAACGAGTATTTCCCTTCTTCTACCTGCCCTGCCTAAGAGGGGCAAATACTTATATTACAGATCCTGCTAGGTTTTAGGATTGATACATTCATCATAGGAAGAGATCTCCACGTGTCTATAATTTTATCCTTTTTTCCTTATTTTACGTATGAGCATGATTTGTCATACAACATATTAATAGACAACCTACAGATAACAAACAGTTGCAGATTGCTTCATCTTGTAGTGTTCAATGAGGAATTTCCAAGGAAGATATTCGCTGAATATAAATAAAATGCTCCTACCCTTTTTTTTTTTTTTTTTTTTTAATAATAACTGCAACCGAACAAGTCTGACTGCTTTCCCACAGGTTCAGCCCTGACCAACATACCTATCTGAATCTCTGTAACCCTTCTGCAAAAAAGCCAGTTTGATTCAAGGGTGTCCAAGCCCCCCCTGCAATAGTCAGAACACCGGTGCTTCTGCTCCGTTCCCCAAAACTTCAATCTGACTTTTAGAGTTTCCTTGGTCACTGAAACAATGAACAAAACTTCTTAACAAATGGAAAAAGGTATTAATTTGTAACTGGTTCAGCCCCATATAGGAGGTACTGCAAATTACAAAGGAATGCAACTAGTCCTAGCTGGCTAGTTCACATACAAAGAGCAGAATCGGTCAGTAACAAAGAGCAGGAAGAATAATTTTCTCTTCTTATCCGTATGCTTTCCTGACTAGGGCCAACAGGGGATTTGCTGGGGGATTTGCTGATAAAACACAGCTTTGTCACATTTGTCAGACCTGAGGCTGTCATGGAAACATAACTGATGTGACAACCGTTAATGAACCACTGTCACAAGGGCAATCTGTCCAAGCCGACAGATTTGCTGCTCCTGTTCAGTAGTGGGCAGCAGTGAAACAGCCTAGCAGGCTCTCAACATTGCCCAGCCACAACAAGGGTCCTGGTCTGTTTTGTTTTGGGAACACCACATGTCTATGTTACCAAAAAAGTATTTTACAGAATTCCCAGTCTGCAATGATGGGTTGGTTGGTTTGCTTTTAAATAAGATTGTAAGCAAATGTTGAAATGATAAGTGTTATGCTGAGCCAGAAGTCTCGGTTTTGACTTCGCTCCTCTTCTGCCCACAGATAACCAGCTGGCTCTTTTCCTCACTCTTCTTCCAACCTATTCCTAGTATCTCCCTTTTCTATCCAGGCTCAGGAGTAGCCAACTGATCCCTTACAGCAAGCAACAAACTTCTTTTCTCATGACAAATCATTTTCTAATAGTAAATATTTTAATACTTTCATATTCATTTATCATTTGGCTCCACTGGCACATGATGATGACAGATCTCAGACGACAGTGAGCCCACATGCACTGCTACTCTGGGCAAGGTCATAAACCGCACCAGCAGCACAACCACCAAAAATGACATTACACACTTGATACAACTCAGCAAGAGGCTGATGCACAAGAGAGCTCCACCTAATGCAGCCTGGTTTTCCACATGGAAATTTTATTCAGGTGGAAAAAGAGGAATGTGGCCATTTGTTCAGGGTATCACACAACCTGGCCAGAGCAGCCATTGACTTGTCACCTGAAATCTCTGGATAAATGTCCACTTTGCAGTCAGTCTGCCATATCCAGAACATGAACTGCATAGAGTTTCCAGAAAAATTACGGGACCTTCAGCGTAAGTCCACTGGCTTCATCTTCCTCTACCTGAGGATCTGGCCATACTTTTAGAATAGGTAGATACACCCACGTTATCAGAGCCATCAGTGCCACAGGCACAGGAACTGTGCTGGGATCTGCTGACAAGGTGCTGTAGCTGACAGCCTTGGGCTTCCCCTTGGAACCCTGTTCTTCCAGTCATAAATCCCCAGGAAGCATTCTATGCTATTGCAGCACACAGCACTGAGCCATGTTTACTTTTTTTTTTTTTTTCCTACTGTCCATGCACATCAGCCAATAGTAAATAAAATGCAGCAGGAACCTTAGCTCTTGATGTGTGTCAGCAGAAAACTGGATAATGTCTCCATAGGAGAGGAAAGCAGATCTTAACACAAATGCCAAATTTGACAGTATATTATATTATCAACTGAGTCTGGTGCAGAAGAGATTATAACTTGCTGATGGGGTCCCCTGTACAACCAGCCTGTGTAGCAGCTTCTTCGCCACAAACAAAGAGCTCCAAATATGAGGACATGAACTACGCATTTCTAAATGCACTAAGGTTCAGTCTCTGCCTGCACCCAACATTTACATGAAATAAATCTCATTTCCAGGGAGGCTTCTGTTGAAAAAGGAACCTGGGCTCAACTGCTGGACAGAAATTGAAAAAGCCTTGCTCTCATTGCTACCCTTTCCCCTATCTCCATGGTCTCTAAAGTAAGGAGGAAGAGGGCGGAAGCAGCACGTGGCAACAGGCAGGGTCTGTAAGGACCTCAGCTCTGCATGTATCTTGGGACCACCTCCTCCATGACTTGCCAGCAGCTCTGGTGTGGATCAAGGGAACAGTGTTCCTTCCCAGCTGATCACCTGATCACTGTCAAGGACACAAGCTCTCTGCACTGAAAAGCATGCAGTCTCCTCCCAGCCCATGGTGACTGAGGGGCAGTTTAGCCTTCTCGCCTCACGCCACTCTTTGCTCTCACCTTCCGTGAGAGCATCCCAAGCAAGGGCAGACGGAACAGTCCCATAACATTACAGCATCATGGCAGAGGGTCATTGCTGTTGGAGAGGGAAGACATAAATGGATCATATTATGCAGCTCCAGGGACAGGACTGGCTCTCCTTCTCCACTAAATCAGATCAAAGAAAGAGAGCTGTGCTTCAGCTGCCCAGGCCGGGAGCAGGGTCTTGCTTACAGGTGGCATACAAGGGCAGTGCTTTCCACAACAAAAAAAGGGGTGGCCAGACACCCACTTGTGCATGTCCCAGCGTGATACCACTCGACTTGCAACCTGCTGTCATGTGTTGCTGCTAATAAAAGAGCACTGAAAAACCAATGTTTGCCATCGGGTCTTCATACATTCTCAAAAGCCAATCTGCTGCCCCACGCATGAGCGTAGCAGGGTCCATGAAATGGTGAAACCAATTCTGATGCACAGCGGAGCAGCTATAATCCAGAGCACCAGCTGATTACACAAAGCATATCCAGTGTCCAAAAGTGGGGTGGGTTTATTTTTTTTCCATTCTTCCCTCTGAAACCAACCTGACTTCTCCAAAAACCAACACCAGAATGAGTC
Organism: Burhinus oedicnemus; assembly: GCA_008921705.1. Taxonomy (NCBI): domain Eukaryota; kingdom Metazoa; phylum Chordata; class Aves; order Charadriiformes; family Burhinidae; genus Burhinus; species Burhinus oedicnemus. Next base: position 2,301,290 of record VFFE01009035.1, read on the forward strand.
ACTTGAAATTATTTTTTAGGCAGGTTTCTGAAGACTAAGTTGCAATATGTCCCTTTCCCTGCGACAATGTGCCAGGAAACTCCTGGGGAGCTCTCCCAGGAACTGCTAGGGGATGAACACAACAGGCTGAGCTGTTCAGCTTCTCACCTCCCCCAGCATGGGTTTGAACATGTTGACAGCAGAGTGGTATAAAGATGGTTTTGTCCCCTAAAAATCTTTTGGATAAACAGGATTGTGCTCTACATCAGAGATTTTTCTTTGTAACTTTAGTCAATACTGTCTTGGCTTGCCACTTTTGACAACTATCATAAAACAGCTCTCTCTGGAATACGCCATTCAAAAGAATCAGCTGTCAGCTATTTTCCTTTTAAAACTAATAATAGAAGGTCTGCATGGGCCTGTGAGAGACTGAAACATGGGAATGTGAATTGTGCAGCTGCAAATGTTTCCATACTGCTGCAGCTCTCAAATTGCTTTTTGCTCTCTACTGAGGAGGCATGAAATAGCATTGCAGGGAGCAGGTTTTGTACTGTCAAAATTGCCCAACTATCCTCAATATGTCTATAATGTGGTAAATGCTTAGTAAGGCCTTTTAACTTTCAAGTACACCTTCAAGAATGGAGGGATGTTCTGGTCATAAACCAACAGGCTCAGCTGGACCAGGAGCATGGGATAATTTGATGGCTTGTACCCTTTGGATGCCAGCTGCAAAAGGGATGCCAAATTGTGCTTTTGCCATTGGCAGAAGGTCTAGCCTCTGATTCATCTTCTTGTCATCAAACTGCAACAGGATGGGGAAAAAATGGTTCAAGGGGGGAGCACTGCCTCTGACAGGATGGGGAAATGAAATTCCTTTGAAGAGACCCTTACATACAACATTTTGGCTCCAAGTGGACAGAGAAGATTAACGCTACGTGAGACTTGAACGCAGACGAAGAGCTGGCACTGGAGGAAAGGCAGCTGTGCAAAACTACTCTAACAGCTTAGGGGACTCTGTTGTTGTCACGTGAAACTGAGGAACAACTGCAAGGCTGTGTTCAAAAGGCACTCAGGGAGGAAGCACATTTGCAAAGCCTGATGAAGGAACAAGAGCAGCACCTGCCTCTTCCAGGTCTGCCTGGAGCTAGTACCATCAAGGGACTTTGCCTCTACCAGCAGTAGGTTCATTTTCAGCCTGAAAAATATTTTTAAAAGCCTCTCAGGCTTTTAAGAGAAAGAAGAAGTTTAAATCCCAGACCGGAAGCCTTAATTATAATGGATTTGTGTGAAAGTTGCCAGATCTCCCCCTGCTCTGTGATCGGGGCTGTGCCAAGAGTCTGCTTTGTGTCACACTAGCAACAGTGTTAAGTTCAGCAAACTAACTGGGTCAAAGATGCAAAAGCAGAACAGAGATCACTGATTAGCACTAATGAGAACCTGCACTGCAGAGCAGAATGACAGTGCAATCATTTCAAGGTCCTTGCTGTAATCAAAGGTAGCCACACTCATATTCAATGTGAGCTGCTCATAACAAATCCTTTTGCACGTCACATTTTACACCTTGGAAAGTCACTCAGAGTCACCATGACCACAAAACAGCACGAGAGGAAACAACTGTGAGAACCAGTTGTTCATATTGCTGGAATTGAAACTGACTTACAGAAAATAAGGAAAGATTTGAGCATCCTCATAAGCAGCTCTTCTAAATATGCAGTACTGTTGTTTTCCATCAATGAATTCCATTTACTGTGAGCATAAGGTTACAGAGAGAGAATACTGATTTCATGTTCAAGAATTTAATGGTGCATCTGTCCACAACTGCAACACCAGGTGCCATGAAGATCAGCCGACCTTCAAAGAAAACAGCAGAAACAGAGACAACTACAGTGTTTTTCCAGTGTCTCACAGACTTTCCCTAAGAAGAAAAATTGAGGAGACTAGATTTATTTAGAGAAGGGAGTAAGAGCAGAAACAAGTATTGAATGATACAGACAAAGTCGGTCCTAGGCTTCTAGATAGCCTCAGCTCATTCGCAAACAAAGCGGTAATAAAGTAATAAAGACAAATGTGTCAACATAGCAATTAACATGGAACTCACTGCAACAGACAACAGGAAATCATATGCTGTCAACCTATGGATAAAGGGAGTATGAGTAGTCACACAAAACATGGTCTTATGCAAGACAAAACAAGCAATTAAAACATTGTAACTCAGAATATAAAAATTACTCATTAGATAGTCAAGGAGAGAGAAGAAAAAAGATTTCTACCATGTCCTTTCACGTTCCTTCTAAGTGCAATGAGACAGGACACAACTAATCCTATAAAAAAAACCCCATGTTAATCTCTCTGGAAAACTCAGAGCCACTGACTACCCACAGACAGAATGTGGGCCTACAGCCACTGGCAGAAACATGGTGGATGCATGGGACCAACAAGGAAATATATGTCAGCACAACATTAAGCAACTCTCTTCAAGATACAAAAATGAATGCACTTATAAAATGACAACTACAGCAGGCTGTAAACGCTGGGCTAAGGACCATAGAGTACCTGTCCCCAGGAGCTGCATTGACCACAGAGCCACTACACCTGCACACACTGCTGCAAGGACTCCATGTGTGTTACCAGCTATAGCAGCAGCATTCTTGAATTGCTTACTCCCTTAATGGATGAAAAAAACCAATATGTTACTGCCTTTGTGGCTGGTTACGTTTATGCCCAAGCATAGTAGGTCAGCTACAAGGTATCTTGTTATGAGTGTAGTTATAAAATATATATATATATATCAATGAATCATAATGTATTTAATTTTCCTACTGGTAAGGTATATGTAGTACATAACATATGCAAACCTCATTTGGAACCATTCAGAATGCTAGGACATACAGAACTTATATTAAAGGACTATGGGAATGATGCCTTGTATGACTTTTCAAAGTAACATGTAAATACTACAACACAGACCATTAAGGGAAATGCCACTCTGCCAAGTTCTCTCCCAGTGTTACTGGCTGTCTTCTGCTGCATCACATCAGGCAACAGATAAACTCCAAAAAGTAACTGTTGCTTTTGGAATGCCAAAATTGCAACACTTTGCAGAGATCTCTCAGGAGTCTCAAGCTGACCATCTGCAAAATGTAAGCACTTAAAAGCAGTGGTTCTGATTTTGAAAATCATAATCTCTGTCTGTCTCAGAAATTTCAGGGAATAATAGCATTTTCCTGCAAATGAGCCTTAAACTTGGGTAATCATCACAATATTCCTTCTTAAGGAGGGGGATGGTTCCAATTAACGCTCCAGTTCCACAAATACTTAATTTCTAGTCAATAATCGCACAGGGATTTCTTATTAAACTGCTCCCAATCATCAAACGGATGAAAAATTGTTATTTTTTCCAATCACTTCACCAGGTTATTAATTGATATTCACTAACAGCAGTATTTTATTTATAGAATCAAGCTGGTCAAATCTGGTAGACAAGAGGGGGACACAAAGAGCTAGACTGCGCTGATCAGCCCTCAGTTTGCAGATAACAGCTCTTAGCTCTGTACGCATGGTGTAGAAAGATTGCCTGCTCCAGGACAGCTTGCTTCTCCCTCATGAGTGTTCTAATGGCAGACCACAACCATCACAGTGTTTTCCCCCAAAAATCTTCCTGGAACTCCTCCCTGAAGCACAGCCAATACTGCCCTTTAATCAAGAAACAATTTGCACACACAGACACACACATGCACACACACACACACTCCTAAACAATAGCCATTTGTGAGGAGGGGAGGTTGGATAGAAGGATCCGATTTCTATTTACTGCACTTTCCCCCTCTAGGATGATTTTAGAAAAAAGCGGAAATAAACATCACCATTATCTCCAGCGTGTTTAGCAGCCACGCTGAAGCCAGTCAGCAGCGCCTGGCATTGTTTGGAGGAACACAAAAGACCTTCTGTTTGGAAAGTTCAAGAAAGAAAGCAGAGAGCCTGTGGCCTGGTCCTACAGTCAAAAGACTGAAACAGAGACTGAGAAGTTCTCAGGCAGAGGCTGATCTGAAGCCTTTTGAAGTTGACGGGAAAACTCCCATGGACTCCAGCACGCTTTAGGTCATGCCTGAGATGCACAGAAGGGAGCACAGCAGCAGGGAAGTAGAAAAGAGCATCTGCTAGAAGAGAGTTTAAACAACGCAGGGGTAACCTAATCTTCTCATCATGGTTATCAGTACAGTGTATTTTTGTGATGTTCAAGCAAGTAGGATTATATCAATTTTCTAAGTCTTTTCATTAGGACATAGCAGTTGTACATTAATCATTAGGTATTTTTCCACTTAAAATGCTATGCATGCTACCCTAATGTTGACTGTTGAATACAGCATTTAGCAAACATCTCTGAGAACAGGAGGGAAAAAGACCCTTTCAAATTGCTGAACTTATTAAAGTTTTTTGCTTTCTTCCCCCTCTACCCTCTCCCAAAAAGGCTAGTTTAAAGCTATGAAAAACACAGTCCAGGACTGAAAACCTTGTTAAGAGCAATGCTGCCAGCATCATCTATTCATAAGCAGCAGCTTGAGACAGAGCCCAACCCAGAAGAAACTCTTTAGCAGCACATTCTCCAACCAACTGCTAAAGGATCCCAAGTGTGTGGAGGTTCCAAATCCTCTGCTTAATTATGGTGCAATTAATGTTCTCATTAAAGATGAATATAGGAGCATCCAAGAAGAAGGAAATGTCTTCTGAATTCTAAAATTATTTTCTTGCTTATAGGAATAATTGTTGCAGTGGTTTTAAAGTTTGGTGCTGCCTAGTTCCTAAAATGACATTTTCTGGGAATTAATGTTAGAAACATTTTTTTTTTTTTCTTTAAACACTTCTTGCAGCCTTTGCACAAGATTCAACAAAGAGCCAAAGTATCTTTTTTTTCAAAAATGCAGGATGTTTTCTCTTTCCCTGGCTAATAGAATCCAACTGTTGCTGCATGACATCATTCCCCAGAGCTAGGGAATCCAAGCTCGCTCAGATGCTCGGCTGGGAGTAAATACCATGGTGCGGGGAGTGGGGGGGGCATAAAAAAAAAAAGAACCACCAAACTTTAAAATGGGAGGAAATAACATTAAAAAGGCAATTTTTGTTACCTGAAATTTGGAGCATTTCCCTTTCCACTCCATTCTCAGATTCCTATTTCCCAGAAAAAACTCTGTCTTATTATCTGAGGCAATCCGAAAACCAGTCGTTTAGCGTCTAATACCTGCTGTGCTTCCCACAACTCCTTCATGTGACCTTTTGCAGCACTGATTCCAGCTAAAATGATTGCAGAGAACACAGACTGGCCGGGCCAGTTGTCATGGAGATATCTCTCTCTCTCCCTCTCTCTCTTTTCATAGGCGCGCGCGCACACACACACACACACACAGAGATTTACACAATTCTGGGAGGCATCCACAAAACAGCATGCCTTTTCATCAGCTAAGTTTTTGAAGCATTCCACCCCTCCTCCAAGCCCTCCCTAGAGTCAGCCCAGGAAGCTGAGCTTTGGTCATGAATCGATTGTTGAAATTAGAGAAATTGCCTTTTAAAAAAAGAAAACCACCACAGAACTTCTATTTTTTTCCCCCAGGAAGGAACACAGAGCTGTTTGCTTGCAAAAGCTTTGAACTAAAAGAAAATCTATTGCATTCAAACCTGCAGGCTATTTGTCTTTGCCCAACTTGTTATGAATTTGATATCTGAAAGCACTAAGGCTTTGTTGAAATACAGTCATGCAGATTACAAGAAATGCTGCTGGCATCGCCTGACTGCTTACCTTGCTGTTCTCTCAGTACCCAGCCAGTGACTTAATTAGCACAGGTATTCATCGTGGTCATTCAGGACTTCCTGTATTCTTTCATGTTTCTGTAACTACAAAGAAAAATGTGCAGGTCAGGAACAAGCAACTCTAACAAACAAACAGAAAAAATTCCCCAGCCAAACAAGACAAAACAGATACATTTGGCAGTATTCTCATAGTGACTGTAAGTTTATGTGCCACTTACCCAAAACTCGCTATCTCCCAGTTAAAGGAGAAACCCATTTCAGTGACGTTCGTGAACACAAAAACTGATTAATCTACCACATACTCTGGCACCATGGTTGCAAAACAAAACTTATTCCAAACATAAATAAAGACACATAACATTTTTTCCTTGACAAAAAAATTCTAAATTAATCCCCAGGAAAGCCTGGGCTGATAAATCAGGAGAACAGAAAATACTTTTAAAAAAAGAAAAAAAAAAAAAAGAACATTTAATAAGGAAATTCAGTAAAAAGTATTTGGACTCAGAAGAATTGCACTGTGCTCAAGGTTTTTATCCTTTGAGAAATAGCTTGGAGACTTACTCTTCAGAGGATTTAACCAGTCGGTCATTCAAAGTTTTAAAACTTAATAAAACATACTAAAGGGACTGCATGAGACTGCTTTCTGCAATGAGTTGTATGAGCAACAGTCCCTCTAGTGGGCATAAAACTGCAAAGCTGACTATGTCATACTAAGCAGGAAATAAATTTCTTTTTTCTTTATCAACCATTTCATTATGCTGTTATGATATTCCACCCCTGCATTAAAAACTTAAAATAAAATTAGCATATGTAACCCTTTATATATTATTTAGGGAGCTGAACACAAGAAAATGGGTATATGCATTACATAATCAACACAACTAGGTTTAGACATGTGGAGATATAAGAGTTCCAACATATTACTCTTCTGATTGTGTTTGTAACATGATAGCAAAGGTGGGATTAAAAAAAAACTCTAGACAGCGAGATAGCTGAGATGTCTTATGGGAACACCTGTCTCTCCATATAACTATTATAAGATATAAACTACACTGGAGAGTACTATTGGCTGTACTTCTGAAAACTCTCCATTTTGTGAATGACAGAGCTCCCAGCTGATTGTACACTTAAAACCACCTTTCCATCTATGAAAAACACTACCCAAAGGTGCATACATGAGGCATATTTCACACCGTTACCAAAAACTGCATGCAGACTATTCACAGGTAGGTGAATATAAAGCGACAGCTACTTCAACTATCATGTGAAATAGTTTTTCTAGACATGAAAGCACCTAGCACCTAGCCTATGCTAGGCTTGCAAGTTCACACTAAGTTCCCTTAAGAACGCACCAAGGAAGCACAGCAGAACCATAGGAGCCAAACAGAATCATAGAATGGTTTGGGTTGGAAGGGATGTTAAAGATCATCTAGTTCCAACTCTCCTGCCATAGGCAGGGACATGTTCCACTAGACCTGGTTGCTCAAAGCCCCATCCAACCTGGCCTTGAACACTGCCAGGGATGAGGCATCCACAACTTCTCTGGGCAACCTGTTCCAGTGCCACAACACTTTACACAGTACCCCAGGTGGGGTCTTACATGTGTGGAATAGAAGGGAAGAATCACCCCCCTCAAGCTGCTGGCCATGCTTCTCTCGATGCAGCCCAGGATACGGCTGGTCTTCTGGGCTGCAAGTGTGCATTGCCGGCTCCTGTTGAGCTTCTCATCCATCAACACCCCCAAGTCCTTCTCCTCAGGGCTGTTCTCAAACCATTGTCTGCCCAGCCTGTATTTGTGCTTGGGATTGCCCCAACCCATCTTGTGCAGGACCTTGCACTTGGCCTTGTTGAACTTCATAAGGTTTGCACAGGCCCACCTCTCAAGCCTGTCCAGGTCTCTCTGGACGGCATCCCTCTCCCACAGCGTGTCAACCACACCACACAGCTCGGTGTCGTCGGCAAACTTGCTGAGGGGGCACTCAATCCCACTGTCCACATTGCCAACAAAGCTGTTAAACAGCACCTGTCCCAGTACCGACCCCTGAGGAACGCCACTCATTGCTGGTCTCCACTTGGACATCAAGCTGTTGACCGCAACTCTTTGAGTGCGACCATCCAGGCAATTCCTTATCCACCAAGTGGTCCATCTGTCAAATCCATGTCTCTCCAATTTAGAGACCAGGGTGTCATGTGGGACAGTGTCAAATGTTTTGTACAAGTCCAGGTAGATGACCTCAGTTGCTCTTCCCTTATCTACCAACACTGTAAACTCGTCACAGAAGGCCACCAAATTTGTGAGACATGATTTGCTCTTCATGAAGCCATGTTGGCTGCCACCAATCACCTCCTTATATAAAAAATAATGACATGTTTTTGTCTTGAAAGGTTCCCTTTGGTGTATGACTGAGTTAAACTCATCACATGCTGCAAGTAGGCACAGTTTCAGCAGTGTAACTGGGGAAAGAAGGAGATGGATAGCTCCTCCCAAGAAAGGAATGTTTTCTCCTACATCACCACAAAGGGAGTGCTCAAAGACATGAAAGTAATAAATAAAAAAAAAAAAATCTAGGAATTGATCAATGGACAGATGAAATGGTCAATCAGTCTCAGATTTTCTATAGACTCCATTACTGGTAGTGTGGGAGTATGTACCAACTGTCTGCACCACATCCCACTCCAGAGTTTATCACAAAACTCTGTAACACTTCATTAGGTAACCACATCTGCACATATGGCAAGGATCTCAGGGGAGCATGCAAGCTAGTATTTATAAACAATTGAAAATGCTCATTGCATTACATATACACTCTGTGACAGTTTAAAGTTCCTAAAGTTCCAAACAAAACAAATGAACTCATTAAAATATATTATGTATGCACAAATATGTAGGTACAAAGCACAGTAGTAAAACTGTGGCCCAAGCTTTGGTCTTGGGCAGGTGACTATCACAGAAGACCCCTGATAAGCACATTTCTATTATAAGCTTCACAAATACACTCCCAATCAATACCTTGCCAAAACGTGAAATATTTTGCTTAGATTGGCCACAGTGAAACAAGAACCATTCCCACCTTTTACTTTTTTCTCATTGGGCTTTTCTGTGAGCACATCAACACCTCAGAACAAAATTTAGGATCAGGACAGAGTTTAGTGTCATAAACAGAGGACACGATGAACAGCTGATATTTGGTTAATTACAGTGTCATGGCTACACTGCAATCAAAAAGCATTAGAATCTGTGTCCTCATCCCCTGCAGGAGACAGACAACCCATTACTCACAGACTGCTGATGTTCAGTTTCTTATTTCCGATAGACTTCCCATTTCTGACTGGTTGAACACACTCCTTCCTATGCTCTGCAGTCACAAGCACAGGATGCAGAAGCCATGTGACACATGCAGGAGCAGACATGCACTGAAAAGGATGAGTGTGCAGTGAAAGAGTCCTCACCGGAGCACACCTGGCGTCTCTGCCCTTGAGAATGGAAAGGGAAACATGAGCCACTCTCTCCACAAGCTGCATGGTCTGAGATTCTTTACTGAGATGCTTTCCAAATCAAGCAGCCATTGTCAGCAACAGTAGAGGAAATAAAAATCAGATTTGCTCCTAAATGGCTCATGAAATTTTATCACTGTCAGTAGGTGAAAACACAACATCAACTTTGGGGTTTAAAAAGACAAAACCAGAGATGAGCTACAGACTAAGCTGCCCACAACAACAGCACAAATCTCTGGTAGGTGTGAATGGAGATTAATCATGGCACCAACTTCAGTAACATTTTCCCCTGCATTTTTAAAATAAAATTAAGTTCCACATAAAAATACTCTTGTAAAATGATATATGATTTTTCCCCCTCCCCAAATAACTTTCTGCCCTTGAGAAGGGCTTCTGCCTCTTTCCCGCAGCAGATGGCCACCTTATTTCTCTCCCTCTCATGTCATCTCTACACCACAGTTACTAACCATCTTTCCAGTGACCTCAACAGATATGTATATGTTTGGACTTAGATAATTTTAAGACTCAACAGCAAAAAGTGAAGCTTGAGTACCCTGTCCCAGTATGTTTTTAACCCAATGCCATGGAAAGGCAAGCACCTGCAGCTCCTGCTGACCTCACTAGGAAAGGCAGAGAGCTAGGCAGCAGCACTTCCTCATCACCAGGCAGTGACTTGCAGAGGTATGGAAATAAGGGAAAAGGTCCCAACCAGCTCACAATATAAAGCATGTGTGCACTATAAAAACTGTGCTCTTGGCAATTTGTTTAGAGGCCCAGCACTCAGTACTTTTGAATAGGGCATTCTGTGACTACCAGGTGGGACGAGATGATGACATCCAGGACAGCAGCCGCCATACTCTTTGAAACAGTCCCACGACACCATTGAATTATTTGAATTAACAGTCCAGAGCACTGGCCTTTATTGTTAACACTCCAACACAACAGCATAAAAGCACAGCAATAAAACAAGTGGCAAAAGATAACACCTCTGACCCTAAAAGCATCATTCTACTGAAGTGAATAAAACTTCCACTGACTTGAGTGACACATTAACTTCAATGTTGCTGTACTGCATCATGTTTTGCTAGGATTGTGGTATCATAGTAAGTAGTACAAAAGTATATTGTAGCCCTGCAAACCCTAGCAAAGGAGTTGGCCCAACATATGAGCCCCTCAGTTGCAATGGGACTGCACAGGTGCTGGTCTAAAATCAGTCAGCTAGGAACTTGCTTTCTTCCCCCATTTCAGCATGAAACCCATTACCCATGTAGTATTTCCACAACTCTCCCTTCTAGCAGGAGAATTAAAAATTTCCATGACCTCTTTAATAGCCCAATGAGGATCATGTTCGAAGCACTGTACCAATTTCACTAACCCAGAAAAAAAAAGCCTCTGCGTGTGTGTGTGTATATATATATACACATACATACACATACTATATGTATATAGGAAATGACTAATCATAGCTGTGCACTCTTTGAGATGCTGCCAATCCCTTTTATGGTCCTATATCCCATTTCAGTTTGATCTTATTCTGCAAACGAAAGCCTGCCATACTTGGGTCTGACCCTGATACCTCAACTGGGTGCGAGACTGCAATTTGCAAAAGCTGCTAAGTGATCCAGTGAAACTAAGAGGGTATGTGCACCTGGGGGATCATGACAAGAAGCTGACACACATTCAAATCCTGTGCAAACACTCGTTCAGAAATAAAGTGTCTTAACTTTGTGGCTATTATTGTTTTAGGCCCTAATTCAGCAAAGCACTTAAACATCGACTTCAAAAGAACTTAAAAATATGCCAAACATGTGCTACAATATTTTACCAAAGTGGTGCTTTAGTAATGTTGTGTATTTCAGAAAAGAGAGATGGAAAGAGTTTCTATTTGGCAATTAGAGCTTTAAGATGTTGCTTGGCGATATAACTGAGACACGCTACCCATGTTAAACCTATTAATGAGGTTGAAAATCTGCTGAGCAATAAGCTGAATAATTGCTTAATAGAACAACTTTAAACCTGAACAGCGTGGAATTAACTCATGCAAATGCCTGGTTTGAGAATTATCCATACCTATGGTCTGATTCATGTCAGAAGACATATATCACAGCTCACCCTGCTAGGAAAGCAGTGCAAAGCCAAACAAGCCATACAAACTGGCTCCGGACCCAGGCAGCCAATTCAGCCAGCCGTCAACATCCCAGTGCTGCAAACTGTGTCAGATGGCACCAGGCCAAGGCACAAGCCAAGCCATAGGGATAACCAAAAGGTGGGAACCCCATGTAAATAAGTCCTTCTGCTCCTTAACTCTCCAGAGCCAGCCCTGTCTGCAACCCATCTGCACTCCAGTCAACACCCTTCCTGTGTGTGGCTGTGCTGTATCCCAGGCATGCCTGAAAAGGAAAGAGAGGAAGCTGTAGGACCAAAACTGATGGAGGGGGAAAGACCCCAAGGGGAGACTATTTGTCCTGCCTGGAAAAAACAAGAAAATTTTGCCCTTTATAGGTGTTAGGCTCTTCCTGGACCTTTTTTTTTTACTGCATATAGCTCCATCAATCGTGGATTTATATCCCAAAAAGAGGGGCAAATGAGATAAGCAGGCTTCCTCTGGGAACTAGTCATATCAGGAGAGATGTCAATGAGTTGCTTGAAATTCCACAGGAATTCTGATTTGACCCTACATGCATGCAAGATATCTCAGTTTGTCTTAGTTCACTACTGTTTCTCTTAAGTAAAAGCCAAAGGACAAGTTTCTGTTGCCCTCATTCACAGTACACATCCTGTGACACAAGATGCTACACATGGGACTAGAAGGCAATTTAAAAAACAGATCCCCTCACACCTGGAATTGCAATGCAAGCAGGACTCACAAGAATATAACTCTGTGAGGGCTAAATCTTGTATGCATCTGAGCAAGTGCTGCAAAGCTTTGAGTTAATGTGAACATAGGGGCAAGATCCTTCTCAGAGCACATAAATGATGGGAATACAGATCCTGTAAGCCAAACACCCACCTGAAGAGGCACTTTTCAAGTTGTTGTCAAGGTAGCCCTTCCTGTACTTGCATTCACATAGTTAGACAAAGAAGAATATGCTGTTAAGAACCATCTCTATTGTTACATAGGCTCTATGGAGCTAATAAAGGGAAGAGGATCTCTTAGCAAAGCAATGGGCATGAGGACAGGTATATTCAATAATGCAGTGCTGGTTTCTGAAGCAGAATATGGGTGATGATTTGATTTTTTGCACTTTTCTGCCCCTGCAAAAGAGCTCTTAATTTAAATTAAAAATGGAAAATAAGAGGCCCTAAGGCTGAGCATCCAGCAAGATAACACCTTGTTTACATGAGAAAAATCACAACTAATAACACTGTGCACTCTTTGAACTTCTAAATAAATAGATAGATAGATAGATAGATAGATAGATAGATAGATAATGACAACATGTTTTGTGATTCCTTTTGATTGTCAACTATGAAAGTTCACAGGAAGTTTATGCCACCACTCTGACTGGATAGATCTTATCTTCCAAAGTCTATTAGCCAAGAGACTAAGAACAGAGTGTCAGCCTGATGTTCCTTTGGACAAAACGCAATAACTCATCTGTGTAATAACTTCTGCAGTTGGCTTCCTTTATTTTAGCTATGACTTGAACATCCAAGCTGATCTGGAGACCCTGTGAACTTCTGGTAATATGCTGGGGGATGCCTGTGAGCCCTGCTTAGGATCTCTGGAGACAAAAAGTACTGCGAGCACCAGCCCAGCACTACTCCAATCACCTATACCTGAACAAAATCAAAGCCAGAGACAGCATGTGTTTTCTTAGGCATATAACGAGTTTGTCTCTCATATTGCCAAAGTCACCACAGAAGGCAGATTTTTCAAGCCGCAGACAATAAAGCTGTTTTTTTCTTTGTTTTGGATAGAACAGATAAACATAATATTGATTTGAATATGCACAGCTCCTTTCATTCATGGCCCTGAGCATGCTTTATAAAGCCAGGTAAATGTCAGTCTTGCGTGGCTGCTTGGAACAAAAGAATTGAGTGGCTTTGTGCAAGAGGCTGCACAGTGGCCCCTCAGAAACAGCGTGTGACTGACCAGGTTCTGACCACCAGGCACTGCTGCCTCCCCCAAGATCATAGTTAGGACCTGGAAGGCAGTCGAGAACTCCAATGGATATCAGAACTTTCTTCTTCCTGGAAAACAATTTGGGCATGGAAAACAGCTGAAATTAAGCTTTCCTTCTAGTTCATTTCCAGTGCCACGGAGGAAATGAAAGTCAGTGACAGTGGAGTGACTAGGATGAGCTTGTGCAAAACAGAAGAAATCTAAAACCAGACCATGCAGACAGTTCAAAAACATTTTGTGAACTCTGTGTTAGTTTCTCAGTAACTCAGTGCTTCCTGGGTTTGGCAGTGGAGTGTGGTAAAGAGATGCCCAAATGAGCCACAACCACTGTAAGTCCAGAACTGGAAACAGCAAAGTCCCAACAGCACAGGGCAGTGCTTGAACCCGCCCAGCTGTATTTTTTCAGGAAGGAGGTCGTGCCTCCACACAGTGCCCCACTGTGCTGTGGGGCCATGCAGACCTCCTGGAGTCAGCTCCAGGGCTCTCTGTGCCGAGCTCCATTGTGCAGCACAGACGTCCCCTGCACAACATACTGCAGACCACAGAGGAAGCCAGTCCCAGCACTGGGAATTCAGCTCCCAGCACCCGAGCTCCAGATGAATGCTTTAAAAGCAAGGTCATTCCTCTTCCTACAATGCTGTGGACTCTTCCAAACAGAGCTGAGGGAAGCCTCTGAAAACAGCCCCACATCCAAGGAAGGGCTCTCCCGACACCCCCTTTTAGGTTGCTGGGGAATCACACACCTACCTGCCTCCTCTTCACCACTAAGAGTAGAGGCAATTATTTAAGAAAAAAAAGAAAGTACACATTCTGCTTTACTCTCATCAAAACAGATGGCTCAAAGATAAGATTTTGCTTCTTGCCATGAAAAAGCATGATTTCTTCTTTTAATTAAAGTATTCCCCATTTTAGAGACAAAAGAAAAGCAAGAATCGACTTTTTTTTTTTTTTATTTTTTTTTTTTTACATCAAACTGAAAAGGGCGGAACTTGGGAAAGTACCAGTGCTTTTCTTCCAAGTCTGGGAAAACTATATGGCTTATATAGGCCAGGACACTGTTATAGATATTTTTCCTTTAAAACACTGGATAAGGTCCATGTGGTCACATGATGATCCCCATTGCTATGTACATTGCTTTAAGGGGATGGACAACTCTCTGGAACTGCTGCTGCTTGCTGTTCATACTATGAAAGTGGTGAAATCCCATAACACAGGCTGAGTGTTAGCCATTCAGTGCACAAAGACCACACACCAGAAAGTTTACAAAAGACTTTGCAGCAAGTGAAGAAGTGCTAGCAAAAGCTCTGCTAAAAGTCTTGATTTCTAACTAACACCTAACAGGGCCTGCAACACCATGAGCACTGAACACCGTGCCAACACCTCCATCTAAATGCCACAGTAGGACCAGACTTCTAAAGGCACTGACCATTCCCAATGAATCACACAGAGTTATGCCAAGATTTGAATATGTAACTTATGGCTGTTACCCTTGCAGTTGGGTGTGCGTACATTCACTGCAAACACAGGTTAGTGCCTACAATGCTGGAAGCAGCTTATGGAAAGACTGAATATAAGATTCAAATCATTAGCAGCATGCATCACAACTTGCTTTGGGGAAAATTCCCCATTCAAGAACAGACATGCTGATTACGATTCCAGTTTTCTAATTTCCTGACATGTGAAAGTCCCATCAGTAAACAAGAGAGCTCCGTGCTTACTGAAAGCATAAAGCAACAGTCAGTTTGCCAGAAAGAGCTGAAAGGGTACTTTTTTTTTTTTTTTTTTGCACATATGCATAGGGTTGAAACCCTCTAGTCTGCTTCCTGCACAGTGTGGAGGGACCTAACAAGAAGTCAGAAGAATCAAATGTTGTTCTTGATTTTGACACCATTCAGTTATATGACCTTGAAGAGCTTTCTTCACCTAGTAACACAATACCTGTTTGGCTTTCTGAAGCACTGAGAAATCAGAAGCAAACAGCATTGGAACAATGCAGTAAGTTGCAATCTCACTATAAACTTCAAACAATATGTATCTTTGATCACATTATACAATTCTGTACATTAATCAACCTCCAAGGCTGTTTCCAGTTTCTTAACCTGCTTCACATCTATGCATTTTTGATATTCCCTCCAGCCTGAAAAGGCCAAACATGAACAGGGTTTCTTTGTCATCCCTACCACCAAAATAAGAAACCTTCCTCACGATTTACACAGTCCCAGTGTATAACAAATACAAATGCTGTTCTGAGCCAGTGAAAGATTTAGAGCCTGATTTTTCCTGCCTGTGTATGAAGAACTCAGAATTTTGCACAATTTTTCTTAGATTTTGTATCTGGTCACATTCTAAAATACTAGATATTTGCACTGCAAGATTAAAAATTTAAAAAATTTTAAAAAAATTTAAAAATAAAAAAAACAACACAAACCTATGTTGTGGGCCATTTTTAAAACCTCCTCTACCCAGCTGCGTTCAGAATGAACTGCACTGCACCTGTCTTGCAAGAACCTCCACAATGGTTAAAAATTTCATACAAAGCCTCATGTTTTATCACTTGTTTCATCTCTGGTTTACCAGGGTGTGACCCTGGAGCAAATCTTAGCAATTGTAGTACCTCTCCTCCTCTAGAGTGGCTCCCAAGTGTAATTCACATGGCTTGTGAACCAACTGTAAAATAAAACAGGAGCTTGCAACCCCAGTTCCTAGACACTTACAAAAAGCCAACAGACCAGCACAATACAAAAGACGACAGTTGTAAAACACAGTGCCATTTTACATCCACTTGGAATGGCACTTCAATATTTCAGGAAATAGAACCCTCCCCCTTGCAATTCAGCATGAGCCACAGGTAACTGAAACAGCGTTCTGCTTTCGGTCTTGGTTTCCTTATCTCTAAAGAGCTGATAATAACTGAATCTATTAGAAATACTGTTAGTATAAATTTATTAAACTTCATAAGTTGGCCACAAACTGCTGTAAGGAAAACATTGCTGTATTAAGAAAGAGGCTGACTATACCTCCTTTAATTTAACCAGATTCCCACTACTAAGCCCATTTAGGAGGCTGTATTAATATAATCCTCAGGAACATTTTCATATACAATTTTAAAATCACAAACTGGGTTAGAGAATGGAAAAAGAAATGTCATGCACTGTCATGCACACACAGTCAACTGCTTGAATAGTGTCTCCTGGATGAAAGAGCAAGCCCATTAACAGGAGAAGGTGATAAAAAAACCCCACAGAGCACCTCTAAAACCCAAAACAACAACAGGCATTTGAGGTGGAGAGTGAAGTAGACCGCTATGGCTCATAGGCTGTAAGTCTAGTCAGTGAAAAATCTGGCATAAGTGTGCTGTTTGACTATGTCTGTACATTCCCAAAAGATTTATAGCTGCTTATTAAATCATCTGTTCCTGTTAAAACCAAAGAAACCATATATGTTTCACTGGATTTTACATTTGCTAGAAAGACCCATTAACCATTAATACAGAGTAGAGGTTTTCCTATTTGGTGAGCCATTCAAAAGATTTTAAGACCTTACTTGTGACAGGAAGTAAAATCTACACAAGACACAGACTGCAGGGGGATCTGAAACCTGCTGCATCAGGATGGGTCTCACTCACTGGCATCTCTGGTCTGCCTGGCTAATCTTCAAAACCAGATGGGTCTTTCAAGTGACAAATAGTTTCTGCGGAAGAAAGGAAAGGAAAAAAAGCACTTTCTACAGAGGAAAGTTCTGTTAAGGAAATAGTTGTGTCTTCAAGAAAATGACCGCTGTGGCTTAAGATAGGGTTTGTGAATCAGGTTCATGGAGCGTGGTGACACACAGGCACATGCTAGTGGCAGAGGACCTGTCAAATTGCGAGGAGTGGGCAGTAGTATTGACCAATTAACTTTCTTCACACAAAAGTTGCTAAGCTCGGCAGCTGGAGAGGAAACACTAGTCCTGAAGTTTCAACTCAAAACCTGAGGAAAGAGGAAAAGAAGCTGGGCACAGCCCTGCTCCACAAATGAACACTGCTGCTTGAGCACTGGTTAGTTCACAGAAGAGCGAGAGAGAAGGATGGGTAGGGCTGTCATTTCAATCCACCCTGTTTAGCTAAGCAAGCTATTTCATTATCTCAGAATGTTCCTTAGAGCATCTTCACCCCTACCCTTAACACACACTATCCATTAAAAAAAAAAAACAACCTTCACAATGGACTTTCCTTCTCCCATCTCCCTTCAGTCTTACTTTTTGGGTTTTTTTCACCCTTTGGCACATCCACAGCTTAGCTCTCCAAGATAGCCATCTCTTAATGGTAATATCCAAAAATACTATTAAATAGAAGCCATTTGCTGAGGCACATATGGGCTCAATGTCCCGAAGTCGCAGAAGGTAGGAAAGTTTTACATATTTTAAATTAACCCCTTAAAAATAAGCAAAAATCCAGGCACATTTGCCAAACACTCAAGAATGCAGAAATACTATATCATGGCTACTTAAATGCTGACACTGGAATAGAGAACCACTTTCAAAACACAGAAAATGCCCTTCTGAGTCCGACCAGGGGTGCATCCAGCTCAATACTCTGCCTTCAGAGGCGGCAAAAGGTAATGCTAGTCAGGACAAGCCCAGGAACCTATCTGCGTTCTGGCCATTTTTCTTTGTCCATTTGAGATTGCAGGCAGAGCAGGCACAGGTGAACGGAGCTGAAAAGCAGCAAGATTTGCAAAATTTTTCTAACAGTGCATTTGTTACTCTTGCTGTACCAATGAAATCCTATTAAGTCTGTAAAGTGAAACATGACAGAAAGCCATGTCTGAACTGCCATACTTAGCTGGGAAGTCAGCAACTTGGGACTTTGAGAGCACAATAATAAAATCAAGACCCACACCAGCTTACACATGCAGAATGCCCAAAGCCTGCAAGTGAGGGAGCTGAGCACCACCATGCCTGTGGGTGCAGCTGTGGCAGACTTCCCGGCACACATTGGATGGGGGGACAAGAAGGGATGGGATGTTCAGCACATTTGTCTTTCATGTTTTTGAATTGCTGCCTTGTAAAAGTCAGCTTGCTAAAAAACATGACAAGATAATGGTAGGTCCTGCTGAATCTGCACAGCTATGCCAAACTGATTTCTGCAGTAAATCACATGCACTCTCAAAACACAAAGGCAGGGCTGTACAGCTCTGTGAACTGGTTTATATTGTACCTTTATTTTTGCCAAAAATGAAAAAATGTCTGTCAGCCCTTGGTTTTTCTCTTTCTTATCTCTGTATTGAACTGTCTTCACTTTAGCATGATGAATCAATACAGAAGGAACAAAGATGCATGGTGAATCTGATCTCCCAGCAATCTGTATGAAAACCTGAGTCAGCATACCTATGCTCAATAGGTTGCAGTCAGTCTCCTACCCTACAGCTGCACAGACCCCAACCATCACCAGGTTCCTACTCTTCACAGTAACTAATTTTCTGGGATGTCAATCAGCTATCAACATGTTGAGGCTGATTTGGTCCCTTTCCTCTTAAAAAACATTATAAAAAAACATTGGGGGGGGAAATCATTACAACATCCACACCCAGCTCAGTAATATCACATCTCAGCCTGTTCAGGGTGAGACATTATGACTAAGGCATATCATCCCTGCAGCAGACTGCTTAGCAGGCTTTGAACTAGTCATGTGTTACAAGTCTGAGGTGGTGGCATGAAAAATTAAGAGCGCTATTCAATCCTGAATAATCATCTTCGTATCTTTTGATTTGGCTCTCCTCCCTTAACGGGAGGCAGCTAGGCTAGTTAATTTTCTTGCTCCGTGTCAACTTTGTCCCCTGTGCCATGCACACAGCAAAACCGTAACTCACAATCAGTGAACTTAAAGCAAACGTGAACCTGGGCCAACTCACTCCAGATCAATACCATCGCATCAGTGGATGTCACCCCTACAACACACACTCCCCAGTGATCCAACCACGTAGTAAGTTTTTTCTTCACATTGTGAAAGAGAGTTTAGCAGTGCTAGGGAGGAGGAGTGATCATTGTATTTCACAAACACAGGACGCACACAGATATTGCTGTCCACTCTCAACGGAGGAAACATCGTATGAGAACAGTTGTGAGAACTACAGCAGCCTTCCATGAAACCTGAGTCAGCCCTTTAGGCAAGCCACCAAAATCAGTGCTTAGCTTTCAAGCACATACTCAAGTATTTGGCTGAGCTGGGACCATTTTCAAGTGTGGGATGCAGAATCCCACTCAATGGTTGCTCCAATGACAGACTACAAAAGTATTCTTCATATACAATAATGCAGTAATTTATGGGGGGGTGTTCTCCCTTAACCAGAACCTCAGACTGATCTGTTCTTCACAAGAAATTGTTTCTTAAGGAGTGTTGCTGTGCTTCTCATCTGCAAACACTGAGAGAACAGCTGCCAGCCACAATAGGAAATGGTTTACGCTGATTGAAAGTATTTCTGAAGCCCCAAACATTCTACTCAAAAAACCAACAAGAAAAAACCCCAAAAACTCCCAAAACCAAAACCCAACAGTAACAACAAGAAAACCCAAGAGAATTTTATAGTTTTGCTCCACATCTTTGCTGAGAAGTAAGGTTCTTTGTTTTCTCTTTCAGACCATCCTGTTATTCACACAGTGAATTACAGACCTAACCATTCTATAAATGGTTGTTCCCTGAACTCATAGTTTAAGTTTAGGTCAAAGGAAGATCATTCACATGTGAAGCATGACTATTCTCTGACAAAGTAAAGCCATTCTGATTCCCAACAGTGTTATATTTAGCTTATCTTAACTGTTCTGATCTGCTGCCCTTTTTCCTCAAAATCATTGAGTGGCAGATGTCAGAAGAAAAAGATTCTGCAATCCTCAGTCAGAAAGAAAGGTCACCTAGAGGCAAGCTCAGAGCCAGGAGCCAGGTATTGGCCACCCATTCTCACCCAGCTTGTGCTGCCTCCCCACAAATGTGCATCTCATCAGTGCAAGTGCAGCCTGTTGCTTGCTGGTGAGAGCGTGGGCAGAATAAGACCTTCCAAACCCTAAGTTTCAAATTTAACATGGTACCACTGACCTACCCAAAGTTACATCAAAATCTCAGTGCCTCAGTGCACGATTATAACACTTGTTTGCGTCTTTCATGGGTTAGCATAAAGACGTAGCTATTAATAAACCACATTGTTACTGTTTGTAGATGACCAATGCTGTTCTGATGCCTGTAAAGCTGTGACTACTATCTGCAGACTGAGATCATTGATGAAACAACTAATGCCCTGTAAAAGTTTTTTAAAACAAAACAAACACATATTAGGCAATACAAGGTTAACCTTGTAACCTTAAGGTAATGCAAGGTAAACAGTGCTAGCTCTCCACAAAGGTACAGCACCTGCTGAATAGAGGCTGCTTCATTAAGTGGGTAGTATCTAGTTTTGAAGTCACAGTTCATGCCTACAATTAGCCAAGGTTTTAGATGCCCAAGTACGTGCTTGCACCTGTTAATCAGGTGCTGAAATGACTGATAAGAAACTCTACCCACAAAGGCAAAAGATTGTTCCTGTCATTAATGTGTCCACAAAAACACAAACACCATACCAGCCGTTGGGCTCCAAAGCTGACCCAGAGCATACAGCCATTTAAATATAGACAGCACCCTGGTAATCTGCCCAGTTTTAAAGCTGCAACGATGCAGTCAAATAACAGGCTGTCCCAAAACCACACAGCGGAGTAACTAGGTACATCCCACTCATTTGGTTATTACTGATGCAAAGACCTTCTTCCTGCATGCCTTACTATCTGAATCAACAGGCAAGTTTCTATGAAACTTCAAATCCTGGAAGGGTTTTTTGAGTCAGGGGGGTTGGGGGAGTGTTGGATGGCTTTTTTTTTTTTTTTTTTTTTTTAAATAAACAGTTCAATGCTTTCAACCTGTTTGCATTCTACCAAATCAAACTGGATAGGCATTGAAAGGTGCCAAGGACCAGTCAAACCTTCAAGGGTCTGAAAATGAAACCTCAAAGCACTTTGTTTCCAATTAAAAACCTTGGAAAAAAAATTAGACTAGCCTCACCTGGTTGGCTGGCAGGAAAAAAAAAAGTCTCAATGCACAATCACATCTGAATTCCTGCAAAGCTCTGCTCTGAAAAGCAGGTGTTAAAGGAGGGAAGTACCTAGGTAGCAAATAGCCCTGGTTGAACACCCCTGCTCACCTTCACTGCAGATTTCAGTGCAGTTACTGGAACAGGAGCAAAGTGGAGAGCATGGTCATAAGGCTATATTATCCTTATGCAGAAGAAAGCTTCCAGCTTATGAGTTAGCACCTCATTTTAAATGGAAGACAAAAGCAGTAGGAGATTCCCTCTAAGAAGTTATTCATTTCCTCCTCTTCCCCCCCCTCCTTCTAGAGAAAGTATTCTTTACACAAATTGCATACGTTATGTGCAATCCTTCTGCTTCGAAAATTTTCTCTGTTGATAAAATCAAATGCAAAACAAACAAAAATCCATTTTTGATGGGTTTGCTTGTCACGCCAAGGCCCCCAGCTTCCATTCTCAGGGATTTACTGAAATATTTGTTTATTTACACAGAGCTGGAATTCTGGACTACCAGGTTCTCTTCTGGCAAGATCTTTGGCCATGCTAAGAAGTGGTAGCAATATTAAATATATTTCCAGTGACATCAGTAGGAAAGTAACTGTGCTGTAAATAATAATGGTTACAGAAAGGTGTGGGTTTGACCATCCCTTGTAGATACTCATCCATGTTAAGAATAATGAAAGATATCACTTCACCCCTGCCCCAAGACAAGGTGCCGGTTCCTTTCCATTGAGTAAATGCAATTGCTTCACCACTCCCAGTAGATGCAATTTTCTCCTGTCATGCCAATTAGCTCGCTGGGAAAGAGGCTGAGTCACAGTCTCATCTCCCGCTCTTCCTCCAACACCACATCAGCAAGTGAACAGTGAGAATAAAAAGAAACTTGTACTACTGGGTTTAAGAACTTCAATGACTTGAGACAGGTCCCTGAGATGCTGTGAGATGACCTAAACAAATCACAAAATTTTAGGTATAAATAAAGGTTGGACTCCTTCTATTAGGATTTCAAGCCTTTGGGACTCATGTTTCCAAGCTTTCCGATATAACTATAAAAGCCAGAGAGGGTCAAGATTTCTACTAGTCACTGAACTCCAGGAAGCTGGGCCTTAAAAGGGGGAAGAAAAAAACCCAACAAACTAATACATAAAAAAAATATCCCACATTAAGATTGGTGGAGTTGACAAGAGAAAGAAAATGAGGGTTTTTTCCTTTTGCGTTTATCACCCACGATCTCCCACACAATCACACTGTGTAAGAGCACACTGTGACAAAACACTCCTAGCTCTCTCTTTAATTGTCCTTAGCCACTGTAATTGTATACAGAGCAAACACCAACTGCTTCACTTGCCAGCAAAACACAGTAGCACATGGACCACAACATAGCAGCCCTTACAGGATGCATGAAGATGAAGCAGAGCAAAGAGAAATCAGCCAGACTGGAATTTGAATAGTGAAAGGCCAGATCAGCACACCCTGACCCACATGTCTGCAATGCTACATTTAATGACACAAATGAGAGACATTTGATGACCATTTGTAGTTTCAATGATAGCTTTCTCTCCCTGTGTGAAAGCTGACAACTACTTCTTGCTGAATGCCACCACCATGTTGGGGGTGTGACACAGCTGTAGTTTCCCTGGGGAGACAGGGATTCAGGATGTGACAAACCCCATGATCTGACACCAAGTCCTACCTACTGAAGGTCAACTCTTCTCTGCCCCACACCTGCTGTGTTTGAGAAATCAGAGGAATTCATACCCTAAAAATGGTACTTCTGGAGACGAAAAACAAGAACAACTTAGAAGGGACATACCAACCCAAGGCACAAGGTTTCACACCATTAAAACTTTCTGTTATCTTCTTGGAGCAAATATCAGCATATTCATCTTCACATCAGGTTTTTCTCAACAGGTTATGGTGTTTGAGAACATCTTCTCATTCACTAAGTCTACTTGTAACCCTCTCCGTAGCCATTCGTGCAATTACTCTTTCCACAGGAATCATTATGTGCTGCCTACACTTCAGCTTCACCCCCCAAAAATATCTGTGTTTACTGCAAAAACACATGCTACTTTTCTTCCAGATCAAACTGCAAGCAAGCAAGCTGCTGTGTGCTCCTGACCTCAACAACCTGACCAGGACTTTCACAAAATAAACACACAGGAACCCCACATGAAGTAATTTCATACCAGTCCCCAGGGAACATGTGTGTACAACTCATAATCCTGGGGGATCAGGGTGCATCTGATGATCCCTTCTCTGGATAGGCCCCATGCTACAGATGGCAGCTGTGCGAAAGTATACTGTTGAGGCATGGATCAGTCTATAAATATTTCTCCTTGGTTGTATAGCTCCCTTTGAACTCTCTCATAATTGCACCAGCCTTGTGCACACATGTTCATTGCCTGAACTGTGGGTGGGAGACGCATCTGGCTCCAGCTCTATGCAAACCTTGTAAGGCTTAATTCTCAAGACCACTGAAGTCAACATGGGCCTTTCCACGGGCTTCTCCAAGCTTGGGACCAGACCCACCTTCCTTCATTTTAAAGGATGTCAGAACTGCACTGAATATTTTCAGGCAAGCGTAGAGTCACCAGGCTAATGCTGCAAGACCAGGAGAGTGACCTGCTCAGCAAGCTTTTTCCACAAGCTCTCAAGGCAGACCACATTCGCTGCACTCAGCTTTCTTCTTCTCATTGACTTGAGAACAAATTAGACAGAAACTACCCATGAATAACCCTAGGCTGCAAATTGGAAAAATGTTTCTAACCACTGAACTAGCAAAATACTACTAGAACAGCTTTCCAATAAGCAGAACCACAGGGTTAAAAGGGTACCTGCTGCATCATTTAAAATGGATACGTCCACCTCCCAATAGCAAGGCATTGGCTCTGACTGCCCAATAGGACCCTTCTAGGGCTGTTGATACCCAAGGAACCACTGCGTTGCTGCAGGGCAGGCAGGTAACTTCCCCACAGCAGGAACCTGATTTCACCACACCCTAAGCCCTTCCTGCCAGGACAGCTCATGAGCACTGTGTATCCAATGCCCAACAAGAGAAAACTGGAGGAGAGACACACCGTTTCCTGAGCTCGTGTTGCTTGGAAACACCAGTCCCTGGCAATTTGCCACATGCCAACAAAGCCGGTGCTGGAGCTGGTATCAGAGAGTGGAAAGGCCACCTAAGGGGTGGTGCTTGCATCAGCAGATTAAACTTCTCCTTCCCCAGCTTTCTCATCCACATGGATTCTGCACCTGGGCTTTTCAGCAGCTCTCTTTAATATTCAAAACCAAAACCATACACTGAACCAGATTTATTTTTATGCTTTTTTAGTGTGTAGGCAGAATCTCAACTGGTCCTAAAGAACAAGATTCAGTGAAAACACTTTTTCTCCCCTTTTCCAAAACTTATACTCACCCAAACTCTTTATTGACACAGAAATGTCCCTCTTTTTAGCGTGCATAAATGTGTTTAGCACACAAAGGGTAAGACAGCAGGATACCATGAAAATACAAATACAGCATTGTGCTTTTCACTTTGTTGTATTTGGTTCAACAAAGTTTACCAGTACCACCGCCCAAGGACAGTCTTGTGGACCCTTTGGGAATCATCCCACCCGTACCCCTAAACACTGCAGAGAGAGCCTGCCTTAATTGAAAGCTTTATTTTATCTTGCCAGACAGAAGCAATGCCTGGAAAGCTTTAAATGAAAGATGCTGCAGGGCAGAATATGCCTCTCCTGCACTAGTAAGTGTCTCCAGAGAAGAGAGGTCCCCTTTACTCAGCAATTAACTATCTGCCAGCAGAGGAGTTTATAGTTTAACCTTAGGCACATGTGAAGTGTTATTGCAAAGATTAGCTGGAACAGCAGCTTGGGTAAAGATGCACAGTGCCCTTCCCTGCCCTGCTGTGCCTTTACAAGAAGCACACAGGAGACACTTCTTCTAGGCTTCTGCTGACTCAGCATATCCTTTTCCACTCAAGTGGGCAGGGACAGTGGAGAGTGCTGGCAGTCCCAGATAACTGTATGAGGGAGGACAGGAGTGGATCACCCACGCCAGCTGCAGAGAGCTTTACCATGGGACTGCAGGGGACACCAACAGGCAGAAGACAGCAACTCCAGCCCATCAAGACTCAGAACCCGTTTCTCAGTCTGCCCCTCAGGAAGTGAAATGTTGGACTCTCCCTTGCTTTGGGTTGGGGTACACTCATAACACAATTTGGCCTCCAGAAAGGAAGCCCTACTACTCCTTACTCACACTCAGTAGCGCTTTATTCACTGAGCTGTCTCATTGAGCCCAGAAGGACTTCTTACATAGGAAGTAACACTTGCCATCAGCACGTCGATGTCTGGCCCGCATCAGAGCAGCTGTCAGGGCCCTGAGTGCACCTTAAATGCCCTGACCAGCCTGACCTGGGACCTGCACCCACACAGCTGCTGCCCAGGGGCCCAGAAGCCCAGTTTCAGCTCAGGCTGAGCCATGCTGCAGGTTCACCTGCCCCTAAGCCCTGCCCTTGCTGGGCCCAACGTGCTGTCTGGATTGAACTTGGACCCAGCTACTTCCTTTTGCATCTGCCCAGCAATCACTGGGCTGCCAGTGAAACTTGTCACTGTCACCAACCTGGCCCTGCTCAGGCACCATGGGACTGTGCCACAGTCAGCAAGTGTACTATCCTGTCTGTGCTGGGATCACCCTCAGCTCCTGGCTCATCATCCCTCGTGGGGCAGCCCTTTTTCTCCGCTCCTGGACAGTACCATACACACCACACTCTGTTTCCACTTGCTGGTCATCCTCCCTGGCTTGATGGACTCTGAAGCATGATTAGGACAAGTATCACAAGATAGCCAGGGGGGCTGGCATTAAAGGTGAATTTTGAAGGAAGAAGTATCAGAACATCTTTTCCAGAGGCATGCAGCACCTTTTTTTTGACCCATGGAGGAGCTTAAGAAGAAGCAGCTATGCTGGTATCAGAGCAGCTTTGGAGAACTGTGTCACTAGTTTTCCTGGTGACTAATTCCAGGGAAAGACACTGATCTGGTTCAGGCAGAGTTCAAAATATCCCTGCTTACACAATCAGATATAGTGAACAGGAAAGGCACATTTGCAAGTTAGAATCTTTCCTTTGAACAGAAATACTGCATCACAGAAACATACAATTTCCTGCTCACAGAAAGGGTTGATGGGTAAATTAGATTATTGATACTTCACAAGATTCTCAGCTCTGCAGATTTTCCTAGCTAAACTGAGGGTAAAAACGAGAACATATTTTAAGTTTGCTATCCCTGGGGAAACAAATTACCAAAAGCTTCTGCCATTTTCACTAAATGCAATGTGGCAGGGGGCTTCTTTGCAGCCCCACAGGAAAACTAGAACTACAACAGAGGATACACAGCAATCCTTGTGAGCACTCTGACCTCATGTTACTCTGACTGTTGGGAGCACAGGCTGGAGGCACTGGCAGAAAACTAGAGAGCGGTTTTGGAGTTGTTTTGGTTTTGAAGATTCACTCCTCCTCTTTACACACCATCCTTTCAAGCAAAGGAAGAAAAAGAAAAAAAATCTTTTTCTTTCTTTTCTGTTCATAGGTAAAGGCAAAGAAATCCAGAGAGCTGATTTCTGCTAAAGAAAGACACCAATGATCAGGTGCACTGTATGAACTTTCAGAAGTTACTGCAGGTTCTGCAGAGTAACACAGTGATGTGCAAAACTAATACAAGCCAGAAATGGTCAACAGAGAAATGACACGTGTGAGTTTCAAATCTCTTTTTTTAAAAATGGTATAAACTGCATAGGTACCTTCATAGTGCCTTCCTGTGCTATATGCCACCAGAAAACCAAGATACTGTTTCTGGATATAGATAATTTCGTTTTGGTAGAGGTACCATTTTACATACAGCTCTCCACTTTCTAAATAACCTACCTCCATTGTTTGTTTGTTTGTTTCAATTTTCAGAAAGCAGAGATTGCCTTAGAAATCACTATGCCTCAAGGGTCTAGAGGAGATCATCTGGATGTTTCTATGACTGTTAAAATGGATAAGAATATTCAAGCAAGTTGAATGGCTTTGAACATTCTGTTCATCAAAAAGCAAGATTTGGTGGCATGAAATCCACACTGAAATATTTTGCCTGTAAATAATTAAGGACATGTTTTTCTGCAACATTTTCTAAAATGAAGTGTACTGAGATTTCATTTCAAAACAAAAATTGTACTTTGAAGTTTAGTTGTACTTTAATTTCAAAATTAAAAAAATACATTTCATTTGACACAATGATTCAGGTTATATTTCAAGAAGAAAAAAAAGTTATCCCAAAGTGAATCTTCCTTCCTCTTTTCCAATTCAAATAGGAATATACCCAAAAGTCAGTGAAGTCCATGCCTCTTAACAAAGTACACGAGTGCTAACCTTATTGCTTTTTCTGTGCTTGGCAGTAGTGTGCACACACAGAATCCAAACCCTACCTTTTACTTAGAATATCACTCTGCTAAAACATATTAATTTATCTCATTAAATATGTTAGGCCTGTAACAATCTCAGCCACCACCTGGCCAGTAGCAAAGTTTTACTTGCTTAGTCAAGTAAAGAGGTAACACCTTTGAAATCAATGAACCGGTCCATCTGCAGTGATTCATATACTGCATAGCAAACACTGCTTTTCAAAAAGAAAAGCCATGGAGAAAGCCTTGTTCATTAAAAGAAAACAATACTATACTATAGTGCAAGTCTCAGGCGACATTGCTGTTTCCCAAGAGCTTTACCCCAAGTCTACTTACTCAAACCATTAGAAAGACAGTCCCCTAGTTCAGCAGTCTTCAGCTCAAACACTGTATTCAGGTATTACATGTCATTACAGACAACAGTTTCATGAGACAGCAGGGAGTTTTACTGTTCCATGGTAAAACTGGACAATTTATATTTTCTTGCCAAAGTGTACAGAGTAAAGTATACCATTGATTTTTTTATTTTTCCCCCTGAAAAGTGTTGTTTCTGTAAATAGCCACGCAAAAGCTCTTGCAGTGTCACTGCCTACATATTCTGGTTTTGAAGGCTTGGTTTTTTGGGGGGGCAGGTTGTGGGGGCAGTTTTCCCACACCAGAAGATAAAGAGGGGGCTTTGCTCACCAACACTGGCCTCTTGAGTCTTTGGTGGTCATTCTGGTTCACACACCTACAAAAGACACACTCATGTTCTGTGTGAAGACAACATGAGAGATAATAATAAAGGGCAAAAGTGGGCAGGCATGGG
This sequence comes from Burhinus oedicnemus, assembly GCA_008921705.1. Lineage (NCBI taxonomy): Eukaryota > Metazoa > Chordata > Aves > Charadriiformes > Burhinidae > Burhinus > Burhinus oedicnemus. The sequence continues at coordinate 2,330,028 of VFFE01009035.1, forward strand.
TACTCTGGCAGTCCCACAGGTCATCCAGGTTTCCAGGAGGGAAACCTGGAGGAAGAAGAGAGATCCTGTATGTTCTCTCCATGAGGACACCTTTGGGGCTCTAACATTTGTCTGCATTGCTCCATTTCAACATTACATGCTTGCTCAAAGAACTGAAACTCAGTTTCCCCAAAGGATCCTCAGTTCTGCAGATACTCGTACATAACGGTGACCACAATCAAAAGGTCTTTAACGTAATAAAAAAAAAAATACATAAAACAATGCTCAGCAATGAACACAAGCCTTACGGGAACACAGGCCATTTGGAACTGAATCTACAAGTTTAAATCATTAGGTTTCTGGATGTGGTGAAGTTAGCCCAGCCCTATCATGCTAGCAAACCTTCCCGCAAGGTTCACAACACAGGAAAAGTTTGGACTAGGAACAATAACAGTAACTGCAAGAAAATAAGCTTTATCTGAAACTAATCGGGTATTAACCTTTTGAGAAAAATTATGTCAACTCCCCATATATGGGTTCTTTATCAGAAAAGGTGAAGTACTATTCTCTCAAATAACAGATGCAAGTTGCCCGTTGATTTGGATTTAAGACACATGTTCTTCAATTACTTTTCTCTGGTTCCTCAGAGAGGCAATGAAAAAGGATTTCCAGTATCAGAAGAATCTCTAATGAGGGTTCAGTTTATAGGCAGTCAGTGTATTCCACCTTCCATATGGAAACAGGATCAAGTGCTTTACTGTGAGCTTTTCTAATGAAGCAATAAGATTCAAGTATTTTCTTGATAACATTTAAAAAAATAAATAAATCCAACAACTCACAGTACACAAGAAAAACTAGGGCAGGTGCATGAGGCAACTGAAATGGGAGGATGTGGAGACAGAATAAAAATATTCTTCAGAAGACTGTGAAGTCAAAGGCAAAAAGAAAGATGACAGAAAACACAAGGGAAAAAAAAACCTAAAAAAATAATAATAAACTGGAGCAGTTTAGAAGAAGTCTGTATACAAAGGGGAGTGCCACGAACAAGAAAACAGAAACAGAAGAATTTTTAAGAACTAAAAAGATGTTCCCCTAGAGCCCTCTTGCCATTAAATCCAATGTTAGAAGCTTTGGGTCCCGAAGGTTAAAACATGAATTGAGCACAGGCCCCAGTGAGCTATAAGTGCAGAGACAACTCCAAAAGATCAGTGAGAACAGTGAAGGACCAGGAGCAACCACTACAAGGAAGACAGAGATAAGGCATATGCCGCCACCGCTTTCTTATCAACCTCTTCGCAAACAACTTACAGGATTTTTGGGTATTTGATTATACTTAGAAATATAGAAACAGCCTGCTGTAATGCAGGCAGAATACAGAATATTCTACAAGATTTTTCTATTACTTCCAGCAGAATTCCGATTTGCTAGCTGGAACTCAAGATCCTGGGATTTGGCTCTTGATGCTTCTCCTTGATCTACTTTTAACTTTTCAGGTGCTCCCCTGATGCCAGCTTGACAACATTTCCAGTGTCTGTTGTAAATAGTCTCTCTCAGATCACACCTGTCAAAGGTTTGTTTGTGCTGTAAGGCTACAGAGCGGCTCCAGTTCAGAAAAAATTTGCTGAAAGCATTAGCTGTATAGCAGAAAGCTGTGCTGATTGCTCCCCGACAGAAAAATGAAAATGCTTCATGTCCACATGCATGGATTTGTTGGAAGTAGTTTGCCCTGAAATTTGAAAGGCTAAAACTTGTGGCACAATCAGTTCAGTGTCAATTACACACTTTCATAACTAATGCCCAGCTCCTTCAAAGAGCTGAATTTCTTCATCTGGAGAGGTCAACAGACCCTCCATGCTCAGGATTTTGATGCGCAGTGTCCTGAAGTTTAACAAAAACACAGACACAGGAAGAATGCCTCTCTGCATCTTCTGCAGGCATTATCCTTGCATAAAATGAAGCGTAAAGGTTTTCACTGGACACATGCTTAAGGATGAGAACAAGAGTTACAGCAGGTTTTGCTCTATTGCCTTAGGCACCCTTAGACCTCATACACAATAGCTGAGACACACTAGCTATAATCTCCCTAAAACTATTGCTGTTGATGTGGTTTCCTCTGACCAGAGAGGTCAGGGATATTTTTTGGCCAAGAACCTTAATGACCTAACAGCACTAGAGACAAACCTTTTTCAGCTATTCGTCTGCATTCTTCAGGCATGAGGACATGAAGAAGGGGAAGCACTAAACTATGTAAAGCTATAAAGGAAAGAGAGACATTCCATGCTACAAAGCTATTCAAGTTAGCATCTCATTTATATTCCAGGATATAAACATAGCTTCTCTCCCAGATGCGATGAAGATTCCCATAAATAATTTTTCAAGATCAACACTGCGTAAGCCTGCTTAGAGCCCAGTCACCCCACAACCTTTGAGAATTGTTAGTGTGATATATTTGACCACTTTTTAGTATACTACCAATATATGGATAAAGGTTAACATGTATTTCTCCTCCTCCTGTCCACTTCTTATACCTGCCTTTTTCCAATGAAAAAGGGACCTTCGTTATTGCTTACACACACACAGTTTATACACATAGAAAGACCAAGAAATCTGGCTTCAATCACTAACTGGTGCTTGTAGACAACACTGGAATATAAATAAAGGCAACAAAAGCCAGCCAATGGAAAAGACATCGGAGGAGACCATGGACTTGTTAGCAAACAGCATGGCATGGAGGATGAAGGTAGATATAGAGACAAAATGCAAGGAAAAGTAGAAGATGAGGTAGGAGGGTGCTATGCCACCCAGATTCCTGCCAGTGCCAATAGGAATGGGAAAGACTGGTTTAGATAGACAGCCAGAACTGTCTCCAAGCTAAAATCCTCAACATTCCCAAAAGAAAATAGGAGCGCATTTCTCTCTCTTATTCATGCATACTTTAGAAACCTCTGGAGACCTCTCTGCAAACTGGAACACTAAAACAAAATGTCAAGACAATAAATGGGGCATTGAATCTCTGCCATTTGTTAGAGGAAGGTCCTTTTCTCACTTGAAGGCAGTACCTTGTTTTCACTTCATAAACAGCAAAGCGATGTAGAGTAAGCGTTGTCTTTTAGAATGACCTAAAAGAAGATAGAGTGGGGCAGCACAGCATTACTTGGCTGTATCAGTTACTTTCCAAAACTTCAGTGTGAAATCCATGCTGCCACAGGTATATCTTATTATTTCCCTGCCATCTATTCTGTAGTGTCATAACAGGTACGTTGTTAGTGATACCAAGAAATAGCAAGAATCCATTTTGGTTTTTATAATCTGAGGAAATTCATAGCACTTCCACCTCTGCTCCCAAATTCCTATTATAATCTGAGAAAACTGGAACTGTTGCAATATACTAGCAGTGAAACAGTTAACGTTTTGTTCTCATTTACAGTGTAAGCATTTAAAGCTAAAGGTAGACCTACCTTCCCTTGTCTTTGAACAGGAGAAATTCACTGTCATTATTTATCTACACACTTCGCTTTGCTTGGAACTGTAAGCTTAATTTCTCGAAGAAAATAATAGTGCTTATGCAAAAGTGGTAAAGCAAGTACCTTGTTAAACTACAGTGAAGTATCAGAGAGGTAGCTCTGAGGCCAGACGACTCAAAACCCCAGCTCCATCTTTGGCATATTAGGCAACTCCAGTCATGCAAGTAATTTTATTTCCCTCTGCTTTGATATCTTAATCTACAAAATGGAGATACTGGCTAAAGTCATTCAAGGACATTACAATATTCACAGTTTCATTCTTTGCTTTTATTTAATGTTTGAATGAAACAAAAAAAAAAAACTTGTGTTGCACAATAAGACAGTTGTGCTGATACATCTATTTTCCCATAAAAAGCAGTTGCTGGGTTTGTTTCTGTTTCAGTTACACCCCTAGCCCACCCTGACTCCTTAGGAAGCTCTCCTAGCATCCACTTAATTCCACAGTGTTCAGCACCATCAAAATATTTTAATCATGCTTCATTTAATAAAAAACTATCAATTAGCTCCAGTAACGGCTCTGATCAGCTTTGCAAAGCACTTTGGAGAATTTCAATGAAAAGCACCGTATTGGAGACAGGTATTATCACTTGCACAGATGTGACCTGAAGACTTCAAAACACATACAAGAAACAGCTTTTTGCCTTCATTGACTCAAACACTGCTGCGAGTCATATGATACTATTCAAGGAAGAATTTCAAGCATTTAACAATTAATAACCTTGCAACACCTTTAAAAAATAAATAGTGAAAAGAGGGCACTCACAAAAATTGCTTCATCTACTACTGAAATACAGCTGTCTCTGAAGCTAAGCATAATACTCATTTAATAGTACAAAGCCACAGAAGTATAGAGGGCATGAAGAAAAAAATATTATTGTATCCATTTAGAGCAAAAGGGGAAGTTTGTGGAGGCAAAAGTGCAGTTAACCAAACCAGAATTTAAATAGCACCCTGTGCTTGATGCCAAATTGGTCAGAAATATCCCATGTTTCCAAATCTGGTAATCTTCCAAGGAGGAGTCAAAAGCAACAAGTCTCTGTAGGGATTGGTAAGGGTAGAAGGGAAGGTTTTTTTCCTGGTTTGATTTACTGGCTAACTTAATCTGTACTGTTTATGATTGTTTAATAGCGTTGGTGGGCTGAGCTTGTGTTACCTTTAGATGGCACTTCAATGTTGCAGGGCAATCATTATTACATTCTTGTGAGCTTAGAGCACCTAGAATGATTGTTCAAATCTAAGAGATATAATAACTCCTCAAGAAGACAGGCACAAGTGTTAAGTCACTTTAAGTCCAGCACCTGATCCACATCTTATTTGAAAACCATGGTCTCCAACAGGACTGTACCCTCAGCTCCTTGCTGGACCACTGATACATGTCGTCTTTGTCAGGGGACAGACGCCATACACTGAATCACAGAACCAAACATGCTCTTGGGAGGTCTCCTACCCACATAGCGAGCCTTTCACAGTACCATTTAGCTCATGAGAAACTGTTTAGTCAGAAAGTCTTAGAGGACCTTGCGAAAACTAGTTTTGAATCACACGCCTTGCTTTGCCAAACCCACTAGTCCTAATTCAAAGGCAGATTCCACACTGCTTCCAATCCTGCTGAAAAATTAACATTCTTCTTTAAGCAAGGGTAAAACACTATCATACTGGGATTTTTCTCACCCTTTTACATTCAGTGGAGTAAGAAATACTCTGAGAAGCAGGGGAGTGGGATGCCGGCTACTTTTCTTAATCAGTCTTTCAAACATCATTGCAGTAAAGACTGAGATTCAGCCTGACAGTAAGGAAGAGCACTGTAGGTGGTCATGGCAAATTCCAACCAGGAGCATGCTCCTCACAGTGCAGTGATCCCCCCAGGAGCCGCTTTCTAGACAAATGAAGCAGAAAACCAATGTATTAAAGGCATTGGTTTTCTTACAGCTGCACTCCCAGGTGGACAACAACTGGACATCACTCTGTTTTAGAGAAGGATATATAACCCTGATCCTGTTAAGTATCAGCCATGGAAAAAATGTATGTTTGTCCCTGCTTTTCAATTCACTTGCTGTTGCTACTAAGGATAGTACAGAAAACAATCAATGGATCAGGTTTCCCAATGGGAAACAAAACCACTAGGAAGATTTAACTTCATTTTCGCCTTTTTGGGAAGTTTTTCCATTACTTCACTATCTTCTTCTAAGAAACACAGTATCATGCTGTTTGCGTGCACTTTAATGCACTTGCATTTTGCTGAGATAACTCAAATATTTATATAGTTCATGGTTTAAACTTCTATTTCCCCTATTTTGAACAACATCCTTTACAAAATATAAAAGACAGACACATTTTCAGGATTTTTTTTTCTGGCTCAAAAAAACCCCAGATGGGGCTTCAGTCCCAAATATGCAATTGGCATTTGGCCCAGTGTAAAGACATGCCCAAACTGCCTGAGGAGGGAGCAGCTGCGGGGCCAGAGGGCAGGTCATAAACTGCCTAAACCAAGGAGACTTTGCAGAAGTGATTCCCTCAGGCCAGAGAAGAGCTCTGAGGAAAACAAGTGGCAAGTATACTAAAATCACCTCCATTCAGTCTCACCATACACGAGTTGAAACCACTTTCTGTCCCTTTAGTATTCCTTCTTTCCCCATCTGAGACAGAAGTTGCCACCCAGCCTGGCCTCTTGTTTAAACCATCTCCCACCATCAGCCTACAAGGAGAGAGTTTCCAGAGTAGCAACAAATCTAGTATGGTACTGAAAGAAACTTTTGGTAAATACAATATAGTGGTGTCATGAAAGATCAACCAGCTCCACCTGTGGTCCAAGCTTTGTGGAAATGTCTACATGAATGTAGAAAAGGACCAGAAAAATTACGGGGGGAGGAAAAGAGAGCAGCTCACTTAGCCAGCCTACATCCCTTCTACAACAGAGGGAACAGGAGAAAAACTTACAGCTGTGGTACCAAGCGTGAGTAAAAAGACACTGTGGAAACCAAAGCACAGTTGAGGATCTAAATAAGGTTCCTGTTACCTGCTTATTCTCCTCCTTCTGTATTTTATCCACATAGCTAAAAAAAAAAAAAAGACCCAAGTGCAATCCATTTACACTGTACAAAAAGGTATTTTGGAAAAGTTGCAGCAACATTTGCTTCAGGGGACTGAAGTCACTCTAGCAATTCAAGCAGGCAGCATACATAAAAAACTAACAGATTTCCTACAAAATCCAAGGGACTGAGAAAAAAATAAGGTTATTTGAAAGGTCTTCCAGAGAAAGCATCATCTAAAACCCAATTTAACCTGAACCTGAAAACTTTAGAACCCAGTAAATGTGCAAGAGAGACCTATACACCATTTCCTGTTAGGTGGCTGCCAAACAGATTTGTTACACATTTAATAAAGCAGTAAAATAAGGTATTTATATAGCATGTTTAACTGTAAACATATTTGTACTATTTTGTTTAAATCAAAGTGTAACCTGGTAGATGCTACAGTTACTGGACAATGGGAAGTATGATGGGAAAAAGGAAAGTCAGAACTTCTGCTGTATCACAAAAAATAACACAACAGTGCCCTTGCACAGTCCTGTGTTAATAGGCCTATAAAACCTATATGCTTTGAGCCTCTAATAAGAGTGCCCAGCTGGCAGTTGGTGAATTTTCAGGTGCCTTGGAGGGTACAGCTACTTCAAGGGAGTAGTCTTGAATACCCTTTGCTGGGTCATACATCATTCCTATTCCTTCACTTCAGGGCTTCACCTCATATTTGGCGTAGGAGCATAGCTGCAGCTCCTTCCAATGTCAACACCTTTTCTTTGCTTGGCTAGAGGTGTGAGTGCAGAACAAACACAAGGTACTGCCTTCCTAAGTTCAGAGCTCCACGAGTCACATGCACTTTTCAGGCTCAATCTTCTGCTTACTGAAACTTTACAGTAAAACTGCCATCAGCCTTCAGAAGGCAATTTCAGCCCATCACATCTTTTTCCAGGTTATGAAAGAAATACAACAAACTGCAAAGGTACACGTCATAACAAATAGCTTAATACAAACATCTAGTAACCTTTGCTTCTTTAATGTGTAGATCTCAGGAATACGTGGAGGCATATCAGTTTTCCCTTTACAGATGCACAGAGAAACTGAGGTTGCAGGTAATGGAATGACTTACAGGATCTCTGAGCGAGTGAACAAACCAGGGAACAGGACAAGAGATTTGCAAGCTAGTATCTCTTTACCTGGATTTACATCTTTCTATAGACAATGTACTTAACAGTAGCTGCTTCTGAAAAAGAAATTATTCTCTTCTGGAGAAAGATGAATACACTTTTTTTTATGGGTGATTATTGCCAGAGTGGATAAAAATCAAAGGGATAAAGGTACAAAGCCACTGACGTTACAGAGCAAATCTGTTTTCTTTTGAGTTTGAGAACAAAAGTAAAACAGACATTTTGGGGTAAAATTGTTTTAAGAAAGAGATAATTTTGTTTCAGTAGAGATATATACAGACATGTATAAACATCTTTAATACAAGGAAAACATTGAAACAATAAGTTGCTGACTTTTGCTTGCAACAGTTAATCACATTCCTAATGTGAATATCCCCAGTTTCCTCTAAGAAGTGCATGTGGATGTTTTATTGTTAAACAATTAGGCCAAAGCCACACGGAGAATTTTTGTATCTGGTTCAAACTGACTTTAATGGAAAATGAGCATCTAACTCTCATAAGTGACTTAGAAAATCTCAGCAGGGTTTTACAAAAAGCCAGAGTATTTTTTATTCTACTTGAATCTAGCCTGGTTAAGGCTTTGTAGAGAGCTGAGAACCCATAAATAAAGATAGGAAATTGTGAAGGCAGAAAGGGTCTTTGTCTCCTCCACTCCCTGGTCAAAATTAAGTTTAGGGATAACTGAAACATCTGCTGTGCTAACTTACGTATCAAAGCTAACCTCTGATTACATCAGTAAAAAGGGTTTTACAGCCAATTTAATCAGCACACAGAAAATGCTGCTTAGAATATTTGTGAAATTGTATGGATAAATTACTATCTTTTGAACAGCTATGATAAATATACTCTACGTAAGATGTAAACCTGGGCTGCACATCGATGTACAAGACTGTATCTTTGCCCCTTGGCATAGGTTTACAACAGGAGCGGAAAGGGGGCAGGAAATAGTAGATACAAAATAACTGCCACCTTGTAACCCGAAATAATGGTTATGACTAAGTCTGAAAAATCAAACCTAAGTAGGTACAGAAGAACTCATGCTTTTCAAGGCAAAAAAAAAAATAAAATGGATTTACATCAGATCTCTATATATACATTTGTCCATTAATAAATATTTGAGAAGTAGTTAAAAAACATGGTATTAAAAGCCTAAACTATTCTGCTAGTCTCACCACCTAATCATACCAATTTTGAAATTAAGTAACTTCACTTGAAATCACCTCCTAATTGAAAAAAAGACCTTTTGAAGCACTGAAGGGCAGCAGCAGTATTGTAATCCCAAAAGCACTACTGTGGGTATTTATTTACAGTTCAAGACGAAAGAAAATGTTTTGCCTCACAATATATTTCTGAGTTTCCTAAGATTTAAACTGAAAATAGAGAGAAAAGGTTTTATCTGTTCTTAGGATTACCTTCCTGAACCTTCTCATCTGTATTGGTGCTTCCCTCATCTACTAAACTTATATGCAGTCAGTCATTCGTCAGATTTTGTTCAGTGTTTTTAGATTTACAAATGAAAGAAGCTACACTGCTGCAATATCTCATCACCTTTCTGCCACTGTCCAAATTCAGCTCCTGTTTTTTATTGTCATTTGCCCTACTCCAGAAACCACTAATCCTAATTTGCTTCAGAAGCCCTCATCCTTCAGATTTTTAAAATCCACATGATAAAGCCTAGAGACGAAAATAACATACCTCCATTAGCCCCAGGTGTAGGATTCCTGCATCCCATTTTTAGAAGTTATGGAGGTAAGTCCCTTTGCTATGCATTGGAAAAACAAACAAACAAACAAAAAAACCCAAAAACAAACCACCCAAAAACAACAACAACAACCCCCAGTATCTCATTTATATCAATGAGTCTTGGATCAAAAAGTCTCTAACTGACTATCCAACATTTAGGGTCATGCTAAGCCCCCATAAAAAACTTTGTTTTGAAACAGCTGACATGTACTTGCCTTGTACTCTGCCTAACTGGGGGGGAGGGGTGGAACCTGGATTCAGAAACAATTTGAAAAGTCACATCCAGAAATAAAGTGCCAGATGAGGAAGAATTCAGTAGACAATGCCTATATGCTGGGATAATCCACCTGGTCCAATCACGCTGCTTTGCGTGGTCTCCACTCCAACTAACCTTCTGACTTCTGGGCTGGACAAGCAGACGTGGTTGCCAATCTGTTCTGCTGCAAAGCATACGGGAAAGGGAAAAAGAAAGTTGTGGTCCAAGACAAAGGACTAAACTATCCAGGGCTGGATTCCTGCTGTTTTACCCATTATCCATGGGCTTGTGAATATGCATGTCCCTCAAAATTCATTACATATTTTAATTTCTCACACGAATATGCCACTGAACTTAATTATTCTGCTTCCAGAGCATACGTCCAGCCCAGTAGCTCAGATACACTTCTACAGAGCAAAAATCTCTACTATCTTCCAAACTTAAGAATAGGCCAGATTGATTCTTCTATCACATCAGTCTATCCACAGTAGTTCTGGGTCAACACTAGTATGCCAAAAAACTACAGTATGGTTCATCTCATACCCTCCATGCATAATTATGCTCTCTGCTAAAAATAATGATAATTGATTGAACCATTAATCTTCAAAAGAGAAGTTGGTTTCACTCAGGGCAGAAAGTAAATTCTCTCATCTTTCTTATAGGCTGTCCTTTTATGCTAGGTATTAACCTTTTCATTTTTTCTGCTACCAGAAATATCACAGCATACAACAGTCCACCCAACTGAAAATATAAGACAATCATTTCCCTTCAGCCATATATCCTGGAGCATCCCCCTGCCAGGCACAATCTCATGGAGGTGGATGGATAAACAAACAATGTATTTTTCTCATAACTTTTTACCCTCCATTGTTATTCTCTCTCTGAAGCATGTGCTTGCCACTGAAAACTTCATGGCCCTCTTACTGTTTCATTTGGGAGACATCATCTCAGCTGCACGTTCATCAACTTGTCTGTTAGTTTCTCCAACTCAGAGATAACTGTCTTGCAGGGAGAGAACTCAGTGGTAAACAAAGCCAGAATTAAAGCTGAATCTCAATCAAATCTTATATGGCACTGGGTTTAGGGTGCAAAGCACAATCTGGCATCTTTCTTGGTGTTCCACTTAATACAAATCTGAACATCAGAAAAAAATGGCCAAGCAGAGGAATATGTCACCAGCTGACTTCTTGTGGCTCAAATAGCTGCTATCAGGGAATGTCTCTGACAGACAAGAAGCCCCAGTGCTCACAGGCAAATGAAAAATCTTTCTGTCACCATTTATCCCCTTTGTAGGGCCTAATGAACCCAAGCCATAGTTAAAGAGGTACCCGCAAAATCTAGGTCTCACATCCATATACAGCCTGGGCACAGAGGCAGCACAACTAGAGGGTATGACACAGTTCAATAAAGCCCAGCTGCTGGGTTTGGAGTGCTTTGAGGGGGAGGCTCAAGGGATAAAAGGAGAAAGAAGAAATGAAACACACTAAGAAAAGCCAAAGAAAAAAGAATGACAAATGTTTTCCTGGGAGCTAACAGGCAAGTTTCCCTGAAGCACCAGAGTTTAGATGAAGCTTTACTTGCATGTAAAATGGCAGAATTCTGAAGGCTCTTGCCTCTCTTGAATTTATTTTTTTCTAGGGAGTTACCTGCATTGTCCAAGTTATGTAGCCAGAGGAAAAGCAGGGCAGGCCAACGAAGATTATCCCTAGCTCACCTTGGCACTGGATGAGAAGGTAGCTGTGCAACCCAGCAACACCCTTCTTTGCTTCCCGGGCCTGAGGACATCCCTAGAGAGAAAGACCAATTCCTCTGTTGGCTGCTCTGCAACTATGGCAGCAAAAACCTCAGAAGGTCCTGCTCAAGGTGTTGGTTCAGAGGCTAACAAAGCACTAAGCCAATTGGCAGGAAATCCCTCAGCACCAATCCCTGGCACTGGTGAGGGCACAGCTGAAGTACACCACCTGTGAAAGCAGGAAGGGAGGCTTAGAAGATATCCTGAGGTCTGTTAATATCAAAAACAGACAATGAAGGTTGTGCCATTAAAGGTCAGGAGTACCCATGAGTGTCACATGGGCTTTCAGACAAGACAGATACTGATGAGACAGCATGAGATCCTAGTGCTTGTCCTTGGCTTTCCTTGCATTACAGTTAAATAATTCAGGATATTTACTTGTTTCCACAGGAGAAATGGTGATGGATACATCCATAAAACACTAACAGAAATATGCATACAAACCTAAAGCTGCATGAATTGTATCAACAAATACCGAATGCTGTTTTAACAGTTTTGGAGATTAAGTTAAGTAATATTTATATAAGGCCTATAGGGGGGTTCAGATTATTTTAGGCCTCTTCTTTCTGATCCCTTTCTGTCCTTTCCTGCTCTGATCTTGCCTCTCTTTCAAGTCAGCCATTTCTTACACAGTTTGAGTGGCATAGGGGATGATCTGCTCAAAGACTAAAGTTAACAATATAGCAGGGATATAGCAGGCAGTAAAACACAAGGTGTGGTGTGGAACTGCTGCCCAATTTGCAACAGTGGAAATAATCAGAGCCTGCCATCACACAGGAGATTTGGTAAGCTTCTGCACTTTACTAATCTGCCAATATTCTCAGTTAATGAAGCCCATTTGAACAACACTAGCTAACAAGATTTTGTGAGCCTAGAGCTGGGATTAAGAGGTGAGGCAAACTGAAAACTCCAATCATTACAATCCTGTAGCACAAATGAGAAGCACTTTCACACACAGTGAGTCAATATGCTCCATTTTTCTTTAGCACACTGTACCCACACAGAATGCAACATGACCTCAGGCCAAATATATTTCCCTTTCCGGTGACCTTGAGTGACGTTTCCACCAGGACAAAGGATCAAAATCATTAGACCTCCTCATTCATTCCACTCCGTCTCATGAAAAGCTATTTGCACTCCCTCAAAGAAGTAACAATGTCGAAAGCAAAAATGTCAGAAGACAGATCCATCTCCTGACTTGAAGGACTTCTCAGAGCAATGAACAGAGTTCACGTCTGGAGCACCTGCTTCTCACTGAAGAAGGGTTGTGAGGTCTTCTGAGGCAGTTCTCCTAAAGTACTTTGGTCTCTGCCCTAATACTTGGAATAGCAGGCCAAGCAGGGCACCTTGTACAATGCTAGCCAGTTAGCATCTGTCCCCTGTGATTGTGACCAGATGCCCCATGAAGACAACTAATCCTTTTCTTAAGGGGAAAAAATGCAAACCATTAATTCAGTGTGATGACCCCATCAAAATAATGAAATGATTAATAGTATTAATACTCTACACAACAAGTGTTTTTAACAATGTGGGAGTTAGGAAATAATGTTAAATGTTTTAAATCAAAGACCTGGTTTCCTGTGTTGGCACCAGCGTTGACACTGAACATTCATACATCAAGTATTTTTACATCTTCATTTTAAAGACAAATTAGGAGACAGATATAATTAAACTGAAATAACATCCCATTCCTGTGCGCATGAACACACACAGGGTGCATTTCCAACAAAAATTCACTGTGCTTTCAGTGTGTCCTTAAGGACTTCTCCATTTGCACAAATTCACTGAAGTCTCAGCTACACTGCAGCGGCTGTCAGGTTTTCAGCAGACAGATACAGCTCAAACAAACATATCTTCAAAGATTGGTGAAAGGTGGCATTAAAAATGAATATCTACTCTTTTCCTATGTTCCTCAACCTAACAAATGTATCTCCAAGGTCAGAAGATTACACCAGAACATATCAAAAGCACCGGCTATATGAATGATAGCATTCATTTACCTGAACAGTTCTAACTATCTGGGTATACGCTCCAGATAGAGAACAAAGTTAGGTTACTCTAAACATGCTTACTGTGGAATGCAGTCTTCTTTCCAAACTAGGTTGGCTAAGAATACAAAGTTACAGACCTTAACTGATGAGTAGGAACTCTTACTGTAGCTCATTGCAACTCAATCACCTCTACCTATAGTTTCAAGCTCTCTGCAACTAAACTATCATATCTAATTACAAACTCTGGTTAACAGTAACAGACCCAAATAGAAAGGCATACCCAAACAAGATGGTGGTTTGGCCATGAAGTCTTAACATACCAGCTGATACCTATCTCTACAGTTTGTGGTAAGGTGGACTTCAGAAAGTTTAATTGCTAATGCAGAAAAAAAACTTTCAGGCTCAGTTCCTAGTGAATAAAAAGTTTCTAACACAATCTGACAGTTGTTCAAAGCCTATATGAATGAAAAGAGGACTTAAATCTGATTATCCATGAGCAAACATCCTCATTGTTCAAATCAGTCCTCAAACCTTATTTCTGCACACACAAACAGCAAGGACTGGGAAAACAGTAGCTACAGAGGGAGGAGGATCTTCACCATGGCCCCTCTCTACCAGGGCAGAGCTCTAGAACAGCACGGGAGAACAGGATTTCCAGAGTCTGTGCGGCACCTTGTAGGTGGGCAGGACTTCTCTTCCATGACTTTTAACTTGACGCATCTCATGAGCATAAGGCATTTCTACATGAAAAAGAAGGAAGATACAGGAAAAGATTCTGCAGTCGGATTAGGGGTATTAACTCTCAGCTGATGTACAAACACCCAAAAAACATATCCAAAACTCTTCCCAAAAGGGAGAATTTCGAGTCTTGTAGGGTGTGACTTTCCAAGGCTTGGCAAAGCCACTTATAACCTCACCAAAGTTCAATATGACTATGAGTGTTTACAAGCACAAGGACTAGGCCAAATTGAGAATGTAAATATTTGCATTCAGTTCCCCAAACTTGCCTATTTGCAGTGCCAACTAAATCCCAACTGTAGACCAAAAAAATCTGAAAAGCAACACTTGCACACACTTTACAGAACAGAGACAAAACTAACACACATGGCATTCAGCATTGGGGGAGGTGGGGGTGGGGGAGAAAAAAAAAAAAAAAGTAGTAATTTGTGATCTAAACTGAACTTACGTTAAACAAGACATCAATGAAGTCTGGACCAAAACTGGATTTGACTCAGCTATCATTTGGTACATTTTGAAAATCTGATCAGTCCAGATTTCGGTTCTCTGCCCTGCAAGAGACTGCGTTACATTGACCATATCTAGATTACTCAAGACCCCGTAGATCACATGATGGGTCTAGCACACAGTGGTAACTTTGACCTAAACCACATTCTCTTAAGCCATCAAAAGCAAGAACTTTTATTTTCCAAGCAAATCATAGAAGCATAGAATCATAGAATAGTTTGGGTTGGAAAGGACCTTTAAAGGTCATCTCGTCCTGCAATGAGCAGGGGTATCTTCAACTAGATCGGGTTGCTCAGAGCCCTGTCCAACCTGACCTTGAATGTTTCCAGGGATGAGGCATCTACCAGCTCTCTGGGCAACATGTTCCAGTGTTTCACCACCCTCATCGTAAAATATTTATTCCTTATATCTAGTCTGAATCTACCCTCTTTTAGTTTAAAACCATTACCCCCTCCCTATCACAACAGGCCCTACTAAAAAGTCTGTCCCCATCTTTCTCAGATGAGTTGAGGTAAGTCTTCTCTGGATCCAAAATATTTTATTTAACAACCTCAGTCCCGTATTCAGAATTGATTTAGGATCCCAAATCGCCTTGAGTTCTCAACATCCAGACATTTTTGGTTTTATTTTGAAGTTTTACCCCAGTTCTTTTAGCTATAGATAAGGATGGCTGCCAGGGATCCATTCAAGAGAGTTGTGACCTCCCACAAACACAGATCCCAAGGGATTCTCAGTTACCAGTTCCCAGCCCTTTTCAGAAAGTGTTAAATGCCTTTCAGTCCTACATCGCCATTGCAGACACTCACTGGAGGGAATCAGAAAACTAAGTGTCTCACCAAGACCAGGATTTTATATTTTTTTTATATGATAAGAATTTGGGCCTCCTCACTCCCACTACTGTAAACTAACGAAAATTCTATCCTCTCCCTCTTCAGTTAAGTGGGAAAAGTACAAATCTGGTTCTTTAGCTTTACTCAACTGTGGGAAACTTGGTTTTGCTCTCCCGTTAAAAGCAGGCTCTTCAGCGCACTTCACAGTGACCTCTTCACAAGGGGCTAGTATCATTTCTTTAAATGCCCCTACACTAAAAATAGTCCTGCTTCCTAAACATGAGTCCTTAGCAGTTCCAGGCATTCTGAGATGCTGCATACCACTTTATTTTTTTTTTTAAACTGGCAACATTTATTTAACCAGCAATTAAAAAAAGGAGGCCCAGCTGCCCCAGTGATTCTTCCCAGAGGGTCTTACATGTTTATGAAACACAAAGAAAACAATAAAGCGGATAAAATCATGCTATTCCATCAAGTCCTTGGCAAGACTTCCCAACCAAGAATAAATTAGCATGGTACGTTACAGTCAACAGATTACACAATGGTTTACAGGGTCACCAATAATAAGGGGTCACACGCTCCTTAAAGAGCTACAGTATATGTTAAAAGTCACTTGCTTAAAGGGAAAGAGCAATGCTTAGTCCTGAGTTCCTTGGAGCAAATTCTGGCAACCACAGCACAAACACACTGTTTGGGTAGGAGAGGACAGAACGCGCCTCTCCTCCCCAGTGCCAGGAACGGCAGTGACTACGCTGAGCAAGCTGGCTGGGGGAGTTTAGCACCCAGAAGGGAGCAGAAGAAAGCCAGTCCAGGCAGGACTCCCCTATTTCTGCATATGAGAGGAGAGCACATGCTACGTACTTTTAGGAGCAGGACAGTCCCTGTGCCCCAGTGAGGCCCAGCACCACCCACCCTATCACCCCTTCCAAGGAGCCCTGCTCCCCACTCCTCCATACTCTCAGAGGGAAATGGTTCTGTCCCAGAAGTTGGCTGTTTGGCAGTTTGCTGCCAATCTAGTTGCTCATAAGAGTGTATAGACTGTAGCTAGCTTCAAAAGGTGCTCGACTGTATTCTCAGGTAACTTGATAAAGTAATCATATAAAGTAATCATAATTGCTTAAATGTGTTGCAATTTTCCTTTAAATAACTTATCTTAAAGCAAGGGGGAAATGAATGGTCAAAGCCATAAGTCTCACTCTTACCCTTCAACCTGGTAACAGATTTCCACTACGCCACCTGCGTTAACCTGATCATCAAAATGAAAGCTAAATTTTGACATTCCTAAACATACATGATTTTCTTAAATCTCACCTTAAACATAAAATACTTCTACTTTTGCTCTGTTAACTTACCCTTCCACTATATGAAATATTTTCATCTACCACCTATATATTAATCATGAATAATCAAAACATTATCAAGTCTCAAAGGCAAATCAACCTCACTTCAATTTATCCTACTCTGCATCATCAGAAATGAGACTACAACTAACTGTTTCATCCTTTATCTTCCACAAGTTTTGATCACTCTGGGTGGTTTTTACTGGATTATTCAATATATGGCTGAAGTTAAAAGACTCAGAAAACAAAAGAAAGAAAACCTATTCCTCAAAGTCAGTGCAACAGTAAAACAAGGGTGTAGAAAACACTACTATTGACTTACTCCATACAATAATACTATGCATCCAGCTTCATTTGACTTGACTACTAAAATTCAAAGTACATTTGAGTGATAAAACCGAAGTAAACATAAGAAGGCTCTCTCATATGTAGCCACTACTCTTTGATTGCAGTGACCTGCTGCTCCTTAGTAAAGCAAATGCTTGGTACCAAGCCAAGAGCAGTACATCTGATTTTCCCACCAAAAGAATTGCTGAAGCAGTTCCCTTAGCTCTTCAGCTAAATCTGTCTTGGGATTCTAAAGTCTTCCGCTGGAGTCCAGGTGGCTCCTCTACTCTTTTCAACACGCATACAAACATTACAGCCGGCTGGATAGATGATGCAAGTGGGCACTGGAAGGGAAAAAGACGTGCCACAGCTCCTCGTCTCTCTCCAGATCAGAGCCCCACACTCGGCGGGCGGGCTCCCCAGCCCCGTCATAGTTAACCCGGTCCCGCCGAGGTGGTCTCCTTGGCTCTTTCCCTCCGGGGTGCCTCTGCCCTCATCACCCACGCGAGAAGAAACGTTCTGCGAACCACGGCGGTGGCACAGGACGCACCAGCGCGGGAGCCCCGACGCCCCGCTCCGCCCGCGCGCAAGGACCCCGCGCCCATCTGCTAACTCTCCCCCCGGGCAGAGCAGGGACCCCGCAAGGGCCGCGGGGCCGGCCCACGCCAGCTCGGCCACCGGCAGCTCCGTTGCCGCGGAGGCTCCACGGTCCGAGCAGCCGCAGGGCCCGGGGAGCCCCCGCCGCCGCGCATCCCCGGCCCGGCCCGGCCCGCCCCACTCCTGGGAGGCGGGCGGCGCCCAGGGCGCAGGAGCCGGAGCACGATCAATCGTTTCTGCCCCCAGCCCCGCTCCCCTGCCCGAGTCCCCAGAAGGGACCACCGACCCGGCAGCGCGGCTACCCGGCCCTTACCGAGGCGCGCAGGGGTGCGCTCCCTCCGCCGGACGCTTGCAGCCCCCGTCCCGCAGCCCGGGCGGTTGTAGCTTTTTTGGAGAAGCTGGGAAGAGGGAGAGAAAGAAAGGGGGGAGGGAAGGGGGAGGGAAGGGACTGAGATCGAGGGAGAGAGAAGTATGCAAAGGCAGGAAGTGGAGACGGCCACGGCCAGTGCGGGAGATTAATGGGAACCAGTCACCCGGCAGCCAACAAAGAAACCTGCTCCCCCAGCGCAGCCCAGCCCGGGCTGCAGCCCCGCCGCGGCCGGGCAGCCCCGGGCGGCCGAGCCACCGCTCCCGCCGGCAGCGCTCGGCCCCGGCCCCGGGGCCCCGCAGAGGGGTGGGCGCCGCCTTCCCCCCCGCCCCGGCCCCAAACCCGCGTCCTGGCCAGGCGGGAAGGAGGGGAGCAGCCCGCCGGGGCCGGGCACGGCCGGCCGATCCGCGGGGAGATGCGATGGGCAGAGGAGGAGGAGGGGAGAACTGAACCGCCGGTCTGACAATCGTCCTCCTCCCTCTCTCTACCCCAGGGGAACGGTACCGCTTTTTTTTTATTTAAAAAACTAGGAGTGCTGGGCTCCTCTCGGCGCGGAGCCGCTTGCAGGGAAGAAAGGAAGGAAGGAGGAGAGCGAGCGGCGCGCTTCCTGCGCTCGGGCGCCGAGCAGATGGTTTCAATCAGGCGCCGGGCACGGGCGGCGGGACGCCCGCGCTTGCGGCGCTCGCCCGCGTTTCCCGAGCTCCCCGGGGTAGCTTCGGAGTAACAGTACCTGTGGAGAAAGAGGGGGGGAGAGGGAGGCAGCGGCATGCCTCTGAACTTCATTCCATGTACTTGGGTTCAAATCCAACCTACTCGGACCAGCTCCTGACAGCGATTTTGTAATGCTCTGCTGCCCTGGGGAGGGGAGCCCCAGGTGCCCCGCTCGGAGGCAGCCCCAGCCAGGGTCCCTCCGCACGCCAAGACAGAGGGCGACGCACGTACCAGAGGGTGAAGGAGGTCTCTGCGTGGCACAAGCGATAAAGCACACGTACTCCAGGCAGGCCACAAACAGCATCGTATGGGCCAGCTTCCCGGCACGCCTGTCTGCGTGCTTCTGCCCGCTTAACTCATGAGAAACCCGCACAAGACACTCGATATAAAAACCACACAAAAGAGGCAGGAGCCTAGCTGTTAGCGGAACCATGAGTGTTGCAAAATACAAAGACTGCACCTAAACCTTAAAGTGTTCAGGTTGGATGGGGCTTTGAGCAATCCCGTCTAGCAGAAGGTGCCCCTGCCCATGGAGGGGATGATGATCTTTAAGGTCTCCTCCAACTCTAACCATTCTATGATTCTATGATATTATGTAAGCATTTATAAAACAAGTCACTTCACAATATATTAACCAAATTATAATAGGAATAGAAGAAAAATAAAGAGAGGAGCAACATGTGTGTTCTGCAACTGGAAATACAAATTCCAGCATTGCACACTTCTTGATCTTCAAGCACATGCTTAGTTTCCCTCCACCGACTGAAATGCCTTAGGCAAATGTTTATGAGCTTTCCTACACAAGGATACTTCTCTGAACCTAGAGCTGAGTACTCAGGATAAACTGTTCTTGGCTGTCACCACCTCATCAACAAAATAAGATATATTGTCTTGAGATATTCTGATCTGTCATCCCACACGACAAGGAAATCACGAGCATTTCACAAGCCTCCATTATATTTCAAAAGAGTGAATGTACAGGAAATAAGGGTAACTCTCATCTGGGTTCTGATGTGAATGTGTGTTTCAAAGCAAAAGCTGTTTCAGCTGTCAGCCTACTTGGGACAGATGTATTTACTCAGCTGCAAAGGAGTACTGTGTCACCAAACATCAAAAAATGGTGGGAGTTTAAATTTCAACACACAAGGAATAATTTACCTCCCGAACAACAAATTACTGCTACAAGTACCTGGCAGGAATATAAAATGAATACAATTTTCTTTCCCTGTTAAGAAAACAACATAGGAGGTCATTTTCAAGTATATTTCACAAGTGCAGCAAGATAGCACACCCACCCACCTCTCCAGGAGACCAATGATAACAAGGAATGATGCTCAAAGAAAGATGCTCAACTTCCAATTAAGCAGGAAGCAGTCTATTCTGGCTGCTTCTCCAGCAGACCAAACAAACATCTCAAACATGCTAACATTGCTTCTATCAAATATAATTTTTCTCCCCCACTTATTCAGCATGCAGTCCCCCAGACCTCAAGCACCTTGGCAACTGCCTAAATTTTCTTTTGAGTGGAGGAGACCCAACCTAAAGTTAAACTGTGTTTGAACACTGAATTGGGGCCTTCAATGTGTTTTAATGAACAAGCGTCCTGTGATGGGCTTGTTTATTACAGGAGCTGGCTGCGGCTCTGGTTAAGCAACTGGAAGATGATAATAAAATGTAAACTAGGAGAGGATTCTTTCTTCTTGCTTGCCAAACAGATTACAGCTAGCAAAGCTCCACAAACAAGAACGAAGGACTTGAAAAATCAGGGCCTACTCATTAAGCTTGGCCATACTGCACTTAAAGAAAGTTCCTGTGCTTATTTTGCCCTTCCTGCTGTCACCTCAGTGCAAGCGAGGCTAGCAAGGCCACAGAGCGGCTCTAATTTACAGGTAGCCACAGCTGCTTCCCGAGCCTGTTTGCTAGCTTCGACCGCAGCCCCGCACGCCGCGGGGCTGCGGAAGGCCTCAGGCACACAGCCTGCCCTGCTGCAAAACCCTCCTGGGCCAGAAGCAGCTTCCAGGGAGCAAATCTGCTTGTGTGGCTAATCCTGCTTGCAGCAGGCCAACGCACTTTGGGCTTTCTGTTTACTAACCAAAGCGAAAGGGCTTTCTTTTGGCGAGCAGACGCAGTGATAGTTTGCAGCAGGCGGTCTGACCTGGCTGCGCACCTGGCGCTCTGCCCTCTTACTTGTTTCACTCAGCCAACCATCACTACGTTCTGTAATTATTATTTTGTACCTCATAAGTTAAAAAAACAAAACCAAACCAAAACAACAAAACCCAAAAACCCAGGGAGTACCGCTTTCCACACCATGAGGCGAGGCCACCCCCCCGGGCACGACGGCACCGGCCCGCCGAGCCGCGCCTGCCTCCCGCCCAGCCGGGGCTCGGCACCCTTCAGCTTCTCTCGGCCCTTCCCCGTTGTCGCCCGGCGGCGACAGCCACGGAGCAGCACCGGGGCGCCTCACCGACCCGCCGCCACCACCAGGAGCGGCGCCGCTGAGGGCAGCTCACGGGAAGCCTGTCCGGAGGCCCCTCCCCCGCCCGGGGATTTACCTCAGGGCAGGGCGCGGGCCCGCCCCAGGAGTGATGGCGTGAGGGGAAAACAGAAACCCCCAACCCCCCCGCGGGACTGGGCGCCCGGTGGGATCTGCCCCGGTGCCACCGGGCGGGGCGGGGCGGGGCGGGGCAGGGGCGGCACTCACCCGCGGCGGGGCGGGGCAGCGCAGCACCGGCGAGGCGGTGGCGCCCCCTAACGGCAGCAGGAGGGGGGGGCGTGGAGGGGTGTGTGGGGCGGCGCGGCGCGGCGCGGGGCGGCGGCGCGTGCGCACTGTGACGGCCCGCGGCGGTGGCGGCGGGATGGAGGGGGCGCGCGCGGGGCGGACGGCGGGGCTGGCGCGCGCCGTGCTGGAGCGGGCGCGGCGGCGGCGGCCGGCGGGACGGCTCCCGCCCTCGGCCCCGGTCAGTCCTGCGGACGGGGGCGGCCGGCGGGACGGCTCCCGCCCTCGGCCCCGGTCAGTCCTGCGGACGGGGGCGGCCGGCGGGACGGCTCCCGCCCTCGGCCCCGGTCAGTCCTGCGGGCGGGGGCGGCCGGCGGGACGGCTCCCGCCCTCGGCCCCGGTCAGTCCTGCGGACGGGGGCGGCCGGCG
Organism: Burhinus oedicnemus; assembly: GCA_008921705.1. Classification (NCBI taxonomy): domain Eukaryota; kingdom Metazoa; phylum Chordata; class Aves; order Charadriiformes; family Burhinidae; genus Burhinus; species Burhinus oedicnemus. Next base: position 2,352,082 of record VFFE01009035.1, read on the forward strand.
GGACGGCTCCCGCCCTCGGCCCCGGTCAGTCCTGCGGGCGGGGGCGGCCGGCGGGACGGCTCCCGCCCTCGGCCCCGGTCAGTCCTGCGGGCGGGGGCGGCCGGCGGGACGGCTCCCGCCCTCGGCCAGTGCTGCGGCCGGCGGGGGCGGCTGCCGCCCTCGGTCTCGGTCAGTGCTGCGGCCGGCGGCGAGGCGGGGGCGGCCGTGCCGGCAGAAATGCGACGAAATGAATAAGAAGCGCCGATGAGCTGCGTCCTTAAATGGTGGCAGGATAGCGCGTGTCCTATAGAGGCCTAGTGTGTGTATATACATATATGGGGGGGGCTGAGCCGTGTACGCGCTGTAAGGAGCTAGAGGCGTTTTAAAACACGTAGAACCGTTTCACACGTGGTTACTTCCCCCTGCGTTTTAGCTAGTCAAAGGCAGCCTGAAACGGTGGCGGGCACTGACAAATGAGTTCCCGGCGCTCCGCAGGGCGGCGGAGCGAGGCGTCGCCCCGGCCGGTGCCCTCCCGGGCGTGGGGCGTGCCCCGGTGTTGGCCGGTGCGTACGCCGCGTTAAAGCGAAGGACCGCGGCGGTGGGCCAGGCACGGCGGTTTCACCCCGGAGGCAGCCTCCAGCGCTAGCCAGTGTTTTGCTGTTGAATCACCTGCCGCTTTCTGCTGCTGAGCAACGAGCACCACGTTACGAGTTACAAAAAAAAAAAAAAAAATATTTTTAATTGCAGGAAGAAGATTCAGAACGTCTCAGTGCAGCGTTCACTTCAATTGTGAACTTGATGAATCAAGCCACAAAGGAATGCGAGGTGAGGTTTTACTCCCAGACCCGTGCAAAGGGGAATGTTTAGGACGTGCCCGGCAGAGGCCTGTTTGCGCTACTTTTGCTAAAACTGCAAAAATTAGACTTCAGTTTTGCTCATTGCATGGCAAGAGTTTAGCCAGTGAGCCTGTGATGCCAACCTAGATTAAGAAATTCGGGGCATTCGCCATCATGGTGGTAGGTTACATGGTAGGTTTCAGCAGTGTTATCCTGACCCACAGGTACCACCACCTTGGCTGATAAACAGCAGTATCAGCATCTTCCATAGAGTACCGGTAGATCTGTACGGATTTTAGCAGAGGGTTTCTCCACTTCTTGGTGGAAAGGCAGTATGGTTAGAGAAACCGAAACATCAGATGATGTCACAAATTACATTGTGGCAGCCACTGTCACGTGTCACAATGTACAGAATTGTTTCCAGTGCTGCCAGGTACCTCTGCTGTGGAGAGGCTTTAGAACAGAATAACCCTTTGTTTTCATCATGCCAATGTGAACGGCTTATGCTGGCTGATAAGAGTCAGTGTGTTCTGGGCGGTGGAAGTAAGGGAGAATTTGAATCTCAAGCAAAGAGATTGCTTTCTGCCATGCATTCACTCTGAATTCAGAGTTAACCTCACCATTTTACATCCATAATGTCTGAATCTCACGTGTCTTGTATCATTTAAGCAAACCTGATTTGAGATACTGCTACTGGATTATGGGCTCAGTTCTTCTGAGCAGCACCGTATCTTTATTTGTGATAGGTAGAAATTGAGGTATGGCGTAGAGATGCACAGCTCCACTGCCTTCATGTTGGCACACACTCACCGAAACTGCAGTGTAACAGCTGTGCTCGTGCTCTGGCTGCCGGCTGTCGTTACTCTTTCTGGGTAGGCAGACTGGGAGCCCACCTCGGCCAGCTCGTCCCTGTGAATACAGCCCTGCAGCCCAATTACTGCGTTAAAGTCTCTGAAAACTCCATCACAGTTTACATGGTCTGTGCCCTTTGGGGTCTGTTATCACCGTGCAGCAGGGAGCACGTTGTCTGCAGAGTTAATAACAGAGGCTAAGTCTTCAATTAAATTAGACAAAACAGTCATTCAACACACACCAGATGATTAGCTCTTAAGCAACTCCTTTATCATTTAGAAGTACTACGTACACGGTAACCAGTTAATCCTAAAACAACTCAGGCAGAATAGAGTTTTACAGGAGATTAAACAAAAATATAACAATGTATGGAGACGCATCCTGTTAGGAGTCTGTAATAGAGTGGGGGCAAGCACTGGATGAGTTCCATGTTTGCGTATTGGCCAAGACAGTACTGCTTCAGTCATCTTCTGTAGAGAAGAGTCATAAAAGGGGGGTGGGGGAAGAATTCTCAGACCCACAAGTTCTTGGATAAGATTTACAAAGCATAAATAAAAATCTGCAGCTGAACATACTCATTTAGGCATTTGAATGCCACCAAGTGCAAATGATTAAAATTACGTGATTTAAGATGAGTTGTTCAGAATTTTTCAGAGACCAAAGTTTACCCACCTTTTTTACCAAAAGTTTGATTTCATTTCTTTGCTTTGTGACATCATGTAAAAGAATCCAGCTCACCTCCTGTCATACAAAGATGCTCTGTGAAGTTTATGCAATAGGTCAGAGTATTTGATGTGTTTTGGGATGTAGCTCCACAGTAAACCACAAGACAAGCAACCAAAGCTGTTGATGTGTGCATAACCTCAAGGACTAAAGCACAGCAGTAGATTTGGAAATAAGAATTGCTATTGGCCTTATTTTTTCTATGTTTAGTGTTGACAGTCAGAGACAGGGAAAATATAAGTGAAATAAAATAGATATTTTGGAACTTTTTGGTCCCTGTGATCAAAAAGGTAACCCTGGGAGTAGTTCTGTGGTGACAGCAGATGGCAGCAGAGCTGTACTCAAGTATTTAATTTGCAGTGAGGAAGATTCAACTACCTTTACTGTGGAGCCAGAAATGGGCTGCTGTGGACTTAAATACAATTCTCAAAAACCACTATGCTACTGCTACTAGCCTTGAAGACACTTTAGCTTCTTCACCAAATAATTTTTCAGTATTAACATGTTCTGTTTTTAGAGCACTGCTCCTGCACGTGCCCTGCAGAACCAGCCTTCACTGACTAGGTTGCAAAGCACCTAGCTTGCATATACATCCTATTAAGGCCCCATAAACTATGCCTTCTTCCACCAGAACTTTTCTTGAAGAGCCTGATCAGGTAGATGTTTCCAGAGCATTCCTTCTGATACTTTCCTGAATTCAGCTCTGAGGTGTCAGAGAGTCCCTATGTATTGTATCAGGACCCAGGCATCTAAAATCAGGCAGATGTCCTGTGGATATCCAGGCATTGTTTTCATCTTAACACGAGAACAAACCAGCCAATTACTACAGCAGATCAGTAGCTGCGCAGTTCCACTTTTAATTGTAAATCTGCAGTAGTTGTGAGCATGGCTTTGATGCTTCTCCACATAATATTCTCTGTTTCTATTGTTGCCCAGAAGTACTATAGCTTCACGGCAGCCTGTAGATGCAAAGAGCATGAAATCAAACACATTTGCAGATACCATGGCAGGCAAGCAGGGGAAAGAGAGGCGGAGTCCGAAGAAGAAGAGGTAAGTAGGGGTTTTTTTGTTTTGATTAAAGGTTATTTCTTTCCTCCCATGGGACAAATGTTATCCATCTGGTGTCTGACACTTGCTTACACTAATGTAATGTGGTCTGACGTCATGAGCATATGAATACCTGGACTGATCTGAGCCTTCTGTTGAGAAGGGGGCAGAGTAACTTCTGGTGGCACCAATCAGTGTCGTATCAGTCCTTCGGTGGAGGGGAAAATTTCATGGACATAAAGCATCCCCTCTCCCAGGGGCTGAATTTGCCTTTTGTGTTGTACCATTAGAAAACAGTATCTTTTTCTTTCCAGAAGACTGAAGCATCTGTAGTACCCAGTCAAGCTCAAACTTGCCAGCAACATGTAAGTTTATAGAATACTTTGTTTTTAAGCTGAGGTATAGCATTTCTTTATCATTTTGCATCAGGCTAGTTAAAATTTGTGATCAGGTGCAGAGACTTTGTGATGGCACAGAAGATAACCAGTGGTATATTCACAATCCTAATGTATGTATAGGTGGACAGTAGAATGGGCATACAGAGACTTGCACAATTATAAACCAGACTGTGGCATTCTGGCACATAACCAGTTAAGAGTCTACTTTATATTTTGGACCGGTACAGAACATCAAACACTGTGATTAATCTTCCGGCTCTTGTGATTTGCATCAGCAACAATAACCCAGCAGTCCTCTAGTCTCACCTCATTTGTGCTCTTGATGCATTCCCCGTGCTAAGGAAAGGCATGCAGCAAGGCACGCAGCAGTTGCTTAGCCAGTTATGCTTGGCCCTCATACAGTCTCTCTGAAGACTCCTGTTCCTCAAGAAGAAGAAACCCTTTTTTTATTTTTCAAAGCCTACCACCTCACCAAATCAATTTCAGGAACTTCTAAGCCACAAAAGATGAGAAACTTGGAATCTGTACCACAGTACAAATTAGTGGGAGCACCCTTGTTGTATGGATGTTTTCCAGATTGTTCAGAACGGTTTAGGTTGGTAACTTTCAGTTTTGTGAGGCAGAGATTACAGCATGTTGATTATTTCCATTCATTGAAACATTAGATGAAATACTTCGAGTATAGCACTTGTTCATTTTTGTATTTGCAAAAACATTGTACAGTTTTGTCTATGCTGCCTGTATATTTTGAAAACTCTTTGTATGTTTATATAGCAGCTAAAAAGTAATTTTTTTACCCAAATGCAAAATTTTTATTTTTGTGGAAAAGCTAAGATGACAAAACAGTAATGACGCTTTTTTTCCTGCCCTAAAGACCAGACAAGCTTCCAAAGACATCTACATTGAAGTTTCTCCTGGTACCTATTCTGTCACAGCAACCTCAGAGGACATGGTACAACAAACCCACGTAGTAGATGTCAATGCAGGACAAAGTGTTGATTTAACTTTTGTTCTATGATGTTTGTGGTTTCTTGGCAATCACAGGAATAAAGTACGAGGCTGTTTTAATACATGTAATGAACTATGTATATCTTTTTCTTGTTAGCACTTTAATAGTATCCTCCTCTTTGGGACTCCATTTTTATGGCCTGTATATTTGTTTTCCACTTAATGCAATTATATGCAGCCCACTTTGTACACTGATTTTATAAATTTTTGTACATTGTGTGCCTTAAATCCAATTATGTGACTGTGTAATTTGAAGTTCTTATGCTTTAAAGAATTAAAGGTACAATCAGTGGAATAAAATACATAATTTAGTCTTTGTGATGAGAGCTTCTTTTATATTATCCTCGGACAGAACATCCATGTCACATTCTTGACCACAGACAGCATGATCCATTGGTATGAATATGGATGTACATTAGCTTCTGTGGGCTGGCACTGATTCTAGAGCAGCTGGTTCACAATGAATCTCTCCTATCTGTACTTTTATTATTCTGATAAAGAAATAAAATACAAATGAAATTCAACTATCTAGGACCCCAACTCAGGAAGGCGCTTGAATATTTGTCAGATATTCAGTACAGACACAGAAACCATTGACACTTCAAGCCCTGTCTCTTTGCAGGCTCTTGCCTAGGCTAAACAACAGTTAGCTGCCTTTTTCAGGAGGCAGTAGGGTACCCTGAATCGTCTCCTGTTTCCTGAGGGGAAAGGTACTGCTGACCAACTGTACACTGCAGCTTATGGCCAAGTTCACAGGCTTTAAACGTGAACAGTCCCACTAACGTGACTCTGGATGCTTAACTCTCCCAAAGGATCAGATTCCATGGTTAGAATTAGTGACATGACCTATATATATCTGTAATCTTTTTGTAGTTGATGGTATTAAGGTTTCAGTTAATTTTCATGGGACTATAAAATTCAGTGACTTGAATGCTGGATCTCTAAGCATTTTGTTGTTTGTACCTACAATAGCAGGTCCTTTACCCTCTAGCTACATCTCTTCTGCTTTAATCCTGAAAAAATATTTTCAGCTGTCAGCTTGTATTGTTTCTCCATTCCTTCTGGTTTTCTCCAAAAAGAAAGCGCTATGCTGAATTCCTGTGGCTGACTCCAGAGAACTAGACAAATTGGAGGTTTATTAGACCCTTGCTGTGCATCTGTTCAAGCTTTTAGTGCTCATGCTAGTTCAGCTGATCTCTTCAGAATTGTAAAGTCAAGTCCAAATAATTAGGAATTTAATATAACACCTTGGAGTAAAGAATGAGGATGCTGAAATTCAATGTAGGTGGAAATGGAGTTTCTCAGTTACTAAAATTATACCATTATCCATAAAGATATTCTGCAGAGACAGTACCTAAACCAGAACTTGATTTGCTTAATAAATGTAACACTGATATAGTATAAGCAGTTTACCTGAAATTTCAGCTCCTGAACTTCATCAGTCATACATTTATTGACATCTGGTTGATCATGTCTCTCTCTGCTTTGTTGCAAGTGAGTTCTTTGCTGTTTTTTTCTGTCTGTCCTTTTCTGACATACTCTCTGTCATCAAGTTTGTCGTCTCCTATGCAAGTCACTTTACATTTGTCATCTGACTCTGTTTTCTCGCTTGCTTTTTTATATCTTTGTTTTTCTGATGCTGCAAAACCTTCTTCCTGGAGGACAGAAAAATCCCTTGGGAGTCTAGTCTAAAAAAAGCATCAGTGTCTTTGTAACTGCTGCTTCCTAGCTGTAAGATAGGTACCTCTGCCTCATGTAGCTTTAATAATGGTATAATTTCTGTGCTAGTACAAACTTTACTGCTGAAACACAGAAGCATGCAATAAGACCACAAGATTTTCAGAAGCTGTTAGGCTTTGACCAAACTTTGCTTCTTTAGAAATTCAGAGAATTTTTGGTGACTACAGTGGGAGGACATTAGCCCCACAGAGCACACCTCTGGGAAGCCTGCTCTCTAGCTTCGCTTGTTCATTGCAAGTTACTTTTGATGCAATCTGTATTATATGATAAAACTTCTTCAGCTATCTCAAGGAGTAGCAATGTATCTTCTGGGTTTAAAAACACCAAGAGCTATCTTACAGGAATAAAAGTAGGTCATTATACTCTCTATTGTGTCCACTGCTGTGATTCGTGCTGCTGGTTTGGGGATAGAATGAAGCCACTCTGGTTTCTTTTTAGTTTTAACAAAAGGCAAAGTGTGTCACTTCAGTGCACAGCTGTGACACTTGCTAACATAGAGCATGTCTGCCTGCAGCTCCGTACTGGCCTAAAAATTCATAGGAAATCAATTACAAAGGTGTGTAACTATGATTATTTAAATAATAAAGTAGGAACCATACAGTTAATAAGTTGGTAGGCATCTGCTTAAAATTAATGCATATAATTTTGAGGATACAAGATATATTCCAGTATATTATCTGTTCACTAAGACATGTTATTAACAGATTAATTTTCTCCAAAAGAAAATCATGCAAGTTTAGCGCATTTGAAGTTTTACTCTGCAGTCAGCTCACAGTAGCAAGAGCATAATGGTACAGAAGATCTAATATTTGATTTCTGATATATAATTGATCAATTATCCCCCGGTGCTCTTGTGCAGAACAGTGTTTCTGTTCATCCTGCTATTCTCTTTCATCTTCCCCTTCTCCCTGCAAGCTTTTTTCTTCCTCTTTTCTGTGCTTCTTTGTTTGGCATTCATTTATGATTTTTTTCAAGTTTTCCTGTGGCAGGAGGGGATCACAGCCAACAGAAGCCAAGCCTAAAAATCAGGGTGTTGTCCTCTTTCCTAGCTGTGACACAGTTTCCTTACTCTGTATCCCCTCGCTTTAAGGTAGGGATCTGCTGTTTAAACTGCTTGCTTCTTGTGAGGGAGTAAGAGAAGATACTTAGTAAAGGCTGTTTACTAAAAATATCTGCTTTTATCTTTCAGAGATAGAGATCGTGACTATTAGAGTGACTGGCAGAGCGCAGCAGCTTTCTAGATTGAATCTGCTGCTGACAGTCACAGCTGTCCATTTCCAGGGCCGCTCATGTAGGTCCTACTTCCACAGGACTTCTTTGGGTTGATGTCAAGGGGCATTTGGCAGGTTTCTGAATTGAGATCTGCATTGTTAAATGCTCACATTACCGGCATGATCTTTTCCATTTTACCAAGTAGCCCCTCCTTAGGGTTTGGGGATTTTTGTTTTGTTTTAATTAGTGGAGAAGTTCTCTCTGCCTATCACAAAACTGGTGAATGGCCTTAGCAAGCAGTTGTTAGAAACAATGTATTTTTCTCGTCAACCTCCAGACTTAACAAGAATATTTCTTCCATTCAAACAAACCGCGTGCTTACAAAAATGCAGTATTAATACAGATTACTTTACCTCCAATGACAGCTTGAAATCTTGATCTCTTAAGATTTCTTTCATTGTTAGTTGCCCTCTCGGAGACTGCTTGATGGTTTCAAACAGTGCACTCTGATTAGCTGGTGCAACACAGGACATGTCCCCAACGGAGATGGCTTTGGATCCCAGTTTGCCCTTTGTACATGTGCTGCTGCAACTGCCAAGTCCTGGGAAGGAGCAAAATGGTATCTAAGAGTGAAACCAAAACTGAAATGGAGAAAAATTCTTCTCAGAAGAGATGAAACTGCACTTCAAATCTGAAAGGAATTCTTTCAGGCAATTTATTCTGCACAGACTAGCTATGAAGGTTAATGAAGACGTTAGCATCATTAAAAGTGTAGGAAAACGATGGAGAAGAAACTCAGAGAGGGATATTGGTGCTTCTAAATGAGCTTCATTGTTCTGGTAGTTTTCCATGGGATGAACTGCCAGAAGAAGAGCTAGCATGCAAGATGAGGCAGCAGAAATGTTGGGGAGGGGGAAATATTGTATCCGAGGCTGATACGCAAATTCATAATATTTATACCAATTAACTACAGGCAAAGTCACTGCCCAGATGAAGGGGGCACAGAACACGTTTAGGTATTTCCCTCTGGCTGCTTCTTCCCTGTGAGGGTAGTTAAAAGGTACCTGAATTACTGGGATGGGACTTCTGGTGGCTTCTTTTCCAGTATTTCCCCTCTGGTCTTGACGAAACCTTTAGCTTCTCAAGACAGCCAGAGTCTGTGTTAACAGCACTGTCCACCACAGTACTCTTAGTGCGGAATGGCTCCAAGTCCCACTCTGAATCAGAAGAGGGGGAAGATGCTGCCACAACTGCTGGTTCTTCTTGGTTTGGGCCTTCCAGTTCTAGAAGGTGTGGAGAGGGCTCATTGCTGGACTCTGCCTCTTCAGTTTCTCCCTGAAAGACCAGAGACCTGGATGGAAGAGGCCACCAGGCATCAACGTGGGGATGGCAGCAGCAGATGCACCTTACATATGCTGTCAAACAGCATATACCATTGCAGTGACAGTGGAAATGGGGCCTGCAGGGTGAGCAGAGCAAGCAGTGCTTAACGAGGCTATGTACAGCACAAACAGGAATCAGGCCTGGTTTAGGACTGCAGGAAAAAATACAAGAGTTAGTGTCTGGACTTTCTCTGGGCTTCAGTCTGCTGGTGAAGGGCATGTGGATGTTCTCTACAATCCTCTCACACAGGCCAGGAGGGATCCACAGAGCTACATCTTGCGGGAGTTTCACTTTCTTGTCATTCCAGAAGCGGACCATAATTTCTTCGTCTTCTGAAGCTGTTGAGAGACAAGGTAGGCAGCCATAAGCAGCTGCCCTGCCTGGGCAGCACACACACAGAGATCAGGCTTTGCAGCTTTATGCACTTTCTACTCCTGCCAAGCAGTAGGATCAACTATCGCCCCTCTCTGTAACACCTCACCATAATGTCCTGCAGGGTGGAACGGGCAGCTGGGGCATCCTCAGTGTGACAACAGGCCTGGCAGCATCTTTCCTCCCAATTTTTCATCAGATGAACAAAAAAAATGTTGACTGAGTAGCTTTTGTTGTTGCTGCCAAAGTCAGCAGTACTGCTTTGAGAATAGCATTTTGATAGGTTAGTGGAGCCTGACTGTTAGACATGGGGAAAATGACTGAGTTGTTGAAATCTCCTGCGCTTGGGTGATAAAAATCACTCCCAGATGTACCATTCGATACAAACATGAGCATTCAAGCACGGATGGGTGCTTCCTGAGAGCTGCCTCACTTGGATCCCTCAGGAAAAGGCCATTGTCCTTCACATGGCAGAGACAACCTCGTCCTAGCAGATGGGAAATAGCATACTGGTGGACATGGAAGATGACATTTTTATGAGTCACAACTTCCTTAGGGTCAGACTGGTGAGGTTACATGCAGATATCCACCAGCAAGTCCCATCAGCTCCTTCAAGCTTTAAGCAATGCTAAACTATAGTCTGTGCACTAGTGTTTCTCCGGCAGTAACACCACAACAAGAGTTTATCCCAGCAGTCTCACCCATGCTCCCAGGCAAGGCGAGCAAGAAGAGGGCAGCATCCTTCTTACCTCGTAAGGGGTCCCTTGTCTCAATTCCTTTGAGGACGGTTCCTGGGCCGTACCTGGCCATGTCTGGCTCCCAGGGTGCCAGCACTTTGTCTCCAGGGAGTAAGGAGTGCTTCATCCCGTTCACGTATTCCAGGATGTCATCCTTTGCTGTTTTTTGCACACACACTGGATGCCTTCCACGTGACACAAGTGGTTTGGCAAACTCTACCAGGAACATGCCTCTTTCAGTCTGTTACCAGGAACAAAATAGTAGTTTCTCTGAAAAACTGTCTGTAATGTGTCAGTCACATAACCTTCACCGGAAGGCCATTCTGTGGCTAGGTCAAAACACCGAGCCAGCCTGAACAGTAACTAAACAGTGTGTGGTGTTAGTCCAGCATTGAGACATCCAGAAAAACCCCTGGGAGACTCACCAGAAAGTAGGCTGAGTGAAGCAAATGTACAGGTTCACTGCCACTAGGACTTGTATTTTCTTCCCCAAGAGAAACAGCTATAGATAGAGTGCAACTGGATTTCACAAACCACGCCATGAGCACCAGATAACAAGCGACGCCGAAGCTGTACAGACCTGTTCTTCGGTCATGCCCACGTCCTTCCTCATTACATACAAGACTAACTCTGCTTCTTGGGGGGGTTGTTGGGAGTTGGGGTTTTTTTTGGTCTAAATTAAGGCCTGTCAAGAGGCTTTCCATCAACAATGAAACGAGGTACTTCCCTGTTCTTGAGAAAGAACAGGCTCTTTTTTCTGTTAAGTTTGAAGTGCTAACAAACTAATGAATTAAAGCTTTCACTAACATTTCTGAAAAGACACCGAGCCATTGGTCTGTAGCTGACTCAAGCTGGAAGTGTGTACATAAAACACGGACGCTTTTCCTGTGCTATTGATGGTTATGTGTCCACACACAACAGTAGCTCACACTGCTCCCAACAGCACTCACGCTGTCCCAGCCTGGCTCAACGCCCAGCGCCAGCAGAAGCGGAGGGCCTGCTCCGGCAAGGTGCGCAATGACACTGCTCTCACCAGGAACTGGGAGTTTGAGGGGCACCCATCTTCTGCATGAGATGAGGATCCCCAAAACGTGCCTGCTTACTCCAAGAAATGGACTCGGTAACCAAGGCTGAGCAGAGCAAGGATCTGATCGTTATTAATTTATTGGTGCCTGAGGCTGTGCTGCATGCAAGAGGCTCACCCGGCATGCCAGGCAGCAGGAGCTGAGGACAGCCTGGAATCAGGCCCATCAGGAGCTTTATGAATCGACATAATGACGAGCACAAGCTGTCCTAGTGATCTGTTCTCTAATCATGCACCAGCTGAAATCAAAACTGCAACACTAAACTCAGGCGGTGCATGAGGACTGCTGGTGGACTGGACACCCTATTACACATACCCCCAACTACCTCACAGCAACTGTCACTCACCTCCATCTCCTCTTTTACTGTGCCACGGTAATAAAATCCATCTTGTTCCCCTCTCACCAGCACAGGGACGTTGCTGTCTAAGCCCACTGATCTCCCCAATGCGCTCAGCCTCTTCCATGCTGGGCCAGGGGAGGGGAGGCAGTGGCTAATCCATTGGCACCTTGAAGAAAAGAAAATGGATCAGCACTGAGAGAAACAGCTTCTGTAGGTCAGGGGGGAAAAAAAAATCTTGTAAGATTTAACCACCTAATTTTGTAGCACTCCCACAGGCCAAGGCACATGGGAAAAAACAGATAACTTGCTTGTGCTGGGACAATTCCTTGCTCTTGAGGAAAAAAAAATCACTGCCTGTTTTTACCCAGATCACTTCATTTTTGGGTTTAGAGGAAGTGAGCGAGGAATACGCTGGAATCCTGGGCCAGCATTACCTGTGCTAGCTCCTTTGCTGCTTACGTGGCAAGCCAATGCATCCCTTAAGACCAGGAGAGAGAAAGGATCCATCTCCAGCACAGAGCACAGCGTAGGTGTGCTCGAGAACGCTGTAGTGATGGTTTATATTGGGCATTCAGGGAACAAGAGAAGTAGAAAAGTAAACATTAAATCTGCTGGTTGATGACACGTTCAAGTTCAATACAGGAAAAATAATCCCATCACAAAGCATTAGAAACATTTCACAGAAGATGGCTGCTAACACAAAAAGCTTTTATTTATCCAAATAATATTAAAGGAATGTTTCTTTGACAGGAGATTTACTCAGGCTTTGCTTTTCATAATCTCCAGGGTAGCAAATCACTTTAGTTAATACCATCTAAAAAAACGTCAGTGCAGGGGAAGGGAAAGCTCAAATGATATTCAAGCTGCTAATTCATTAATCTGACACACCAGCCTGTTTTGTCCTACTAGATATAATGAAAAAGAACAAATCACAGACTCAAACAAGAACTTGATTTTACCTCCGGGGCGTGAGGGGCTCAGCAATGCAGGCAGGATGCACTACAAAAGAGCTCCTGCAGCAGGGGTTGACAGCAGGTATGACACTGGGGCACGAAAACTTGTCCGGAGCTGGCGTAGCACTGCAATACCTGTGATCCGTAGGCAGGAACCCTTCCGAATGAGCCATTCTTGCAAACACAGCTACCTGAGGGACTCAGTTGTGATCTGTTGGTAGTTGGAAAAGAAAAAAAAAAAAAGACAATGTACTGGCATTTTCCAGCACAAGCAAATGCTTTCCAGTGTGCCTCAAGAACTCAGTAGCTTTTATAAATTGTTTATTTTTATTTAAAAATAATTAATTCAAAATATTCAGACTGGCATTTGGTCAGATGAACCCATATCACTGACTTCAGTGATCTTCAGTCATCCAAATCCTGACGTGGCAGAGGGACAGAAGCATCCAAGGAAACTAGAAATGCTGTGAAAATTCCCAGGAAAGCAATAGCTTTCACCTCCCTCCAACTTTTGTTTCCCTTTGTAACATTCAGCTCTCTTTTCTTACACCTACACTCTCCTTTAAAGCTTTCTTGTACACAGGTCCCAGCCAAACCTTCCCTATTTTACACCTGAGACAGAAACTACAGCTGAAGTTGACAAGCTGAGTAAACATGACAGTTCGTGAACGTGATGTTAAATTACAGTTGCCTGTTACTTGTTTTATTTATAATGATGTATTAAGAGGAAATATTTTGATCTTTCAGCTGTCCTGTCATGTTTCATAACAGTAGGATTATGACTTGCCATGAGAAAGAATAAGATGCTCAGATTTGACAAGTGATAACTATTCAGAGGCTGTCATGGTAAGATTGATGACGTGATGCTATCTCTGGTAATCTGACAAGATGTAGTAGACAAGCTTCCATTCCTTTTTCTTTTTTTTTTTTTAATATTGCTTAGAAACGTTTAGCATGCTTAGGGTAAAATTTGCAAGGAAATTCAACAACATATAAAATTTAAGTGCCTAATTTACTTTACAAAATACAGTTCAAGCACTAATATTATGTTTAAATGTTATTTTGTCTCTTGTCTATGAGATATGATCTAGCAGTCCTTTTTATGAGGGCTCCCAGATATACATAGTTTCAGAAAACTAGCACACCAAACCCAGCAAGAAGAGCGGATTAACTACTGCAAAATGCGTCTTTAAGTCAGGAAATCAACACAATGTATTCACTCATTTCAGAACTACACAAACTCCCCTATTATAAACCAAAACAAGCCAGAATCGGTAATACTTTGCAAAGGAATGCAACTATAAATTCTACATTAAAGCCCGTTTTAAATCCATTCAGCACTGTCACTGCTGAGAGCCAGGTCCACTATTTCTGTATAAATTGTGCAACACAGATTTTTTTTTCTGGATAACTCTAAGCACTTGGACACAGCAGCGTTTCAAACATACCAGCTATTAATAACACTATACCTGGTCAATTTGGATTTAGTCCCGATGCAGAAATCTCACCCTTTTGCCTGCTTGACGCAGGAAGCTGTTTGCTGCCAGTGTTTCCTAGTTGCTAGGGAAGTTGCCAGTCATTACTACCAGGATGGGACATCCTGACCTTACTGGTTAAAAACCAGCGGGACACGGCTACAGAGAGGACCATTTGTCTGCCACGCATCCGCTCAATTTTCAGCTCCCCATTGATCTAGATACTGCGTTGAAAGACTGCAGGGGCAGAGAAGGGATTATAAGAGGGTGTAGTGTCCTCTAGGCTTTCTGCCTGCTACTGCAGGGCAAAAAACAGCATATCAGGCTATGGTTCAGATGTAGAAAAAAAGGCCCACCACCACAGAGTGTGACAAATACATTGGTCTGAAGCGTGGACAGAAAGCTTGAAGCTGAGACAAGCTGAGGTCAAATCGCTACACAAACTTTCCCTTTTCACAATAAAGGGGAAGGATTAATGAATTCTACCCTTTCCCTGCAAAGCGCATATTAAAAACATGCGAAAATACAATGCAGAAATCTACCCGTGTGATCCCTAATCTTCATTTTCTCAACAAATGTTAACCCTTTTTTTTTTTTTTTTTTTTTTTTTTGGCGAGGAGGTGGGGAGGAATACTTAATTGCATTTTGTAGGCATTTTTCAATCCACTGCTATAAAAACAAGACAACAGACAGGATGACTGCGATTAGGGACAAGGATACAGCACTTAGGAAGTCTGTAACCATTTTCTGTACATTCTGCTGCACCCACAGACTGCCTGCTCTCACGCTGTCAGCACAATTGTTGTTTAATATCAATAATACAATTCCCTTACATATAGCAAATGTGAAGAACACTTTGCCAGTTATAAGCTAAATTCTCCATCATCTTCACGTAATCTATGGTAGACCACATAGCTGAAACGATCAATAGTACAGAGGAACAGATTGGGAGGTCAGGGAAGACCACCCCAGACCTCAACCACTATCAGGGAAAGTCCTGAAAAATTTCTGATGTGGGATTTTTTTCTTCCCCACCTCCCCCCCAAGGCCAAGACCTTGACAAGCCTCTTTATACTGTGTATTCTGTAAGCAGTCCTAGTAATTTTTAGGGGCACTTACAACTGAAGAAGAATCCAATTTTCAATAGACATTAGGGTAAATCAACAGTTTTTAATGGGATTAAAATGTTCATTAATAAGAAAAGGATGGAATAGCACTTGCAAGATGTTACGCTCTTCCTATGTTCAGTAACTGTGCTTCAGAGAGCTGCTACCTTCCTCTTTTTATTTTCCCTCTTTTAAACTAAGTTATCCTTTGTGCTGGCACGTAATGACACTCCTGGGAACCTTTAAAAAGACCTTTTAACAAAAACATTGGCAATTAGACCAAAAATCTTTTAAGAAAGTGCATGCGAGAGTAAACTAGTAACATTACAGAAAACGAGAGGAATTTCAGTCCCATCAGTGGAAAGATTTTATTTTAAAGCATGCAGGTTATGATGATACATACAGCTACTTCACACATATATGTATTACATTTTTGGTTTGGTGACAATTTTAGAAATGTTTTCTGATTTCCATAAATTAACTAACTTAGGCCATTTGGATGCGATTTCCCCAGTTGTCTTTTTCATATCTAAGCGTAGTTACTATCTGCAAAATTAGAACTCTTTTCTGTGGGCTGATACTGATGCATGCTATGATCTGCTCCTAAGACATGCTAGGAACTTGCTCGTCTTTAATAATACAGTTGCTACTAGGTTCCCAGACAGGATACCTTTTGCTTGGTTTGGAACAGTTTAGATTGTCTTCAAAAACTGGTTTTGTTTGTTAATTGCTTTAGGTGCTTGGCTTGGATCCATGACATTTTTTTCTGCCACCACAGAACTACCGTACAGAACCGACTGTAGGTAGCTAATGTATTTTATTGCAGCACGGAGTGTCTCTACTTTGCTGAGCCGTTTTTCCACATATTCCTTAGGTAGGTGATGACGCAGTTTAGCATAGCCTTCATTGACACATTTAACCCTCTGTCTTTCCCTCTCATTCCTCTTTCTGATGAAAGCTGGCCCATACGAGTACTCACTTCTGCGGTAATTGGAATGGGGCATTTGGTAGGGAAAGGTGCAGGGCTCACTGCAGAAGTTCTCCATAATGAGATGCTCAGACACGAAAGGAAGGAATGACAAATCTTCAGAGCAAGTGACCTGGTTTGGTGTTTCTGGGTACATGTGAAACGTGACCACTGGGTCAGCACAGAAAGGCCTAGCCAGCTGTATGCGCTGAGCCTCAGGACAGATGGCCAACCTCTCCATGAGGTTACGGTAGCTCTTGCCATCCATTAGGTTTTGCAGTTAACCTGGAAATGCATAATCACATAACAGTTTAAACAACTCATACTGAACAGTATGAAAAACTCACCTGGTCTTACCAACACTTGGCATTACTGGCATTTTCCATGAGAGACTTTTAATGCATTTGTGACATTTTAGAATAGTGTTAGAAGACAGTTACATAGAGTGGACAATGTCCCATTTGAAAATACAAGAGGGTGCAAGTCAGCAACACTGATTAAAAAAATCCACAACAGATTTTAAGAAAATAAAGCCACTAAAGCTTCCTAAAGGAAACGTTAGTCTGCTTTCCCCTCAGCTTTAGAAATCAAGAAGATCTACCTTTATATACCCCACATAGGTATAGCTTGCTCTGAATCCTCCAAAGCTTACACCTCTACAGACAATAAACAAAGCAGGTCAACATCTGAAGCATTCTCTCGACCCCCACTCCTCCCTGAAAAAAAATTAAATCTACAATTCCAGTAACAGACTCCCTATCCATACCAAAAAGCCTTCAAAGACAAATTGCTTTTTCTCTCTATTCATTTGATGTCTCATTCACTATGCTATCTTAATTAGATGGAAAACTTGTGCAGGGAATGGATCTCAATCTTACTTTTATGTCTGTTAAGCATTAAATCCAGTCTACATAAAAAGTTTTACAAAAAGTTTAGAGGATTAACTCCTGCTAAACCTGACATCTCCTTGGGTCCTCATGCTTCTTCTGCACTCACCTGCATATTAAACACAGATATGAAATAGTAAATACAATCCTACTGATAGAGGATTATGAAATAATCAATTTATTTGAGAAAAAAACACATCCTGATAATATTGTTCCAATTATAAATTATTTTACTAAGAAGGGACTGCACATAGTGGTTGGAGCACTGCTAGAAACCTGCAACTTGCATTGGCCTACTAAAACCATATACCCTCTCTTCAGAGCCGCATTACAGCAGGCATAAGTACTCAAATCACCCTGAAGTATTTACTAGAAAGATAATATTGCAGTATTTTAATGGAAGCTACATTATAGTGCCTTCCCAATATCATTATTTGAACAGCTGAATAGCAGCATAATTGTAACGATTGTTACTTAATAGCTACTTAAAAGTAACTTTTAATTAACTAGTTACTTTTTAAAGAGTTACTGTGAACGATCTTCACTGATTGCAAGCAATCAGTGCACAGGATCTATCCAAAACTGCTCTTACTCACCATCCGCTTCCACATCTATATGTTGCTGTCTAAAACACTTAAGTTATATTGCACCCTTTAAAATGGAAAACACACCTGAACATTAAACTAGGTTACTAGAAACATCCAGATTCCGTACTCACAAAAACTTTACAAAGTTTCAAATGTTTGGACCATGGCTCCATAACATAAATGGATCCTCTTAATCCCTCACAAGGATATGGGTATATTTTAACATTTTCTTATGATTTTATACCTGCCACGTTTAATATAGAGAGAATTTTTACTCAGTATGGACCTATCCTCACAACACATTCTATCAAAATGCCTCTGTAGTCAGTGTCGTCTCTTTTTCTAATGCAAACAGGTCTCACAACAAAAATCCCATGAGTTAAGAATTCATTTATAGCATGCTGTTAGACAAGAGAGAAAGTCACACGCATCTTAAACAGGTACTTCTGCAGGTAGGCTGAAAGCATGAACATGCATCCAATTTACATTAATATACACATAGAAAATCAGAGGTGAACATATACACTAGTTATAAAATGAAAACAGTAGAAAGCCATCTTTCCCTTTTCTACTTACATAGGCTGGGTTATTGTCTAAAAACTTTCTACTGCTAACAACTTAAAAACATTGTCTGAGGAAAAAAGTATGTTATACCACAAGAACACCCATCATAGCAAAACATCACTATAGAGCAAGAAACCAAACCCAACGCAACCTCTCAAGAAGAGATACTTGCAGTATTTGTTGCTCAGTACTGACACTTCAGCTGCATAACTGTTTTATGTAGTGTTATCTGCTGCCCTACTACCTGCATGAAGCGCAAAATGCAAGTGTTTTCCTTTTAGACTAGAGACTCACCAATCTTCAGGTGAAAGTAAAATCCAAGGAAACAAGACGTGCTATTTTAAGATTGATGAATAATACCTGAAAATACCTGAATGATATTAAAAAAAAGACGTTAACGTTCCATTTTTCTTACACCTTATTTAATAAGACATCATATTAAACACAATTCATTAAAAAGCTACGGAAGCACTGTTACTGAATAGCTGGTACAAGTGATTTAAAAAAACATTGTTATTCAGTGAAGATCTGTTGCTAGACACAGCAATACACAAGTCTCTTACCTGAATTATGTAGCTTGTTCCACTGAGTCAACGACTGCTGCAATTTATAGTCAATTGACAACATGCAAAGTAGCTTACAGTTAGATCTGCTCATTTCTGGTTTGGCGTTTGGCTTTTCCACCCACACCACAGCTATGATGGCAACAAAACTTGGCATTAAGTGCTAGAAATTTTAAAACTGTATTGAACACAACCAGGTTACCTGAAAAAAGTAATCACGAATGTACTCTGTTTACTTCTTGTGCATATTCTATTACAGTTTACTAAAGCAGTATTTTAATTTATTGGCATTTTGTCCTTTAATGTCTAAATATAACAATGAGCTAGAATTTAGTTAAATATTTACCATCAAGGCAAAAGCAAACTAATTTTCATAGCTTCCATTTTAAACACAGAAAATCAGCATTTATTTAGAAGAAACTTGTGATGAATTTGTCTCCAGATTAGAGGTGAGGACGTACATTAGTTTAATACCCTCAAATTTAATCTTCATTATACCTGTAATTTTGGGAAATTCCCTTAGTGTTAAGAAGTATAACACCATATAAAAGGTCTCTAATAAAGCACTTATGGAGGTAAACAAGACAAAATTTGAAAACAGTAGCAAGACAAACATTTTAAAGTTTTGTTTAAACTTAGAAACACAGTATGGAGCAATCAGTCTGTATAGCCAAATATATATAGATGCTACATGTATCAGTATATAGCTGTCCAATTGTACAGGTGCAAGGAAATAGGACACCTAACTTCAAAACTCTTACATTTTACAGGATTACCTTGACACTTTAGATTATCTCACTATTTGGCCCTTCTATTGATCAAAGTAAAACCATACAAAAAATCCAAAACCAAACCAGTTTAGCTTAAAACTTTCAGAAGACACTGTAAGATTAGAAACAATTGATCTGCTACCAAGACTGCTACATAAACCCAGTCTTGTCTTCTTGGGACTGTCAGCCACCAAAGAAAGCATTCTGTTTCTGGTGCTCGTGTGAGGCCACAACAATGCTGTGGTCTGCAACCTCCTTCCCACGCCAGCTTCAGGTCTCACCAGAAAAGTAGCCAAGAGGTAGAGCATCTACTAGAACTGGTAGGCAGGCATGTCTTCAACAAACAACTTACATTATTTTTCTTTAGGGGACCCTAGATACATCACTGTCATAACTGGTTATTGACTCCTCAGGGTATGATGTTGAATACAGTAACTGAACTCAAGTCTGGAATTTTTTTTATTTTTTTTTTTTAATTTAAAGAAAGAATCCTGTGCTTCCACCAATTAGCCACCCATTATAATTCCCTCCAGATAACTCAGTTTTTGGAAGACCACAGGACTGACAAGAGAATGAAGCTCTGTATCTGCAGAAGAGCTGCAGTCAACTGCAAGTGTTGGTACGGGAAAACTATGTTTCCACCCCAGATGTGGCAGAGCTTTGTGCACAGGTACGGTTTATTTCCCATGCTACCCGGTCCCCCAGGCTGTGGGATAAGCAAGCCAAAACTGCACCCGGCAACGGATAGTACTGTTCCATGCACCATTTTCTTCCACACTGGAACTGAAAACTGTGTAAGACAATAATGTAACTACATATGCATAGATAAATTAGATTCAGGGATTAAAAACTTTTTTCAATTAGCAATTTGGTGAGCCTTTCTTTCCTTTATCTAAGCACTGAACAAGTGCGTATTTCTACTCTGAAGCATTTTCAGAAAAGTGCTTTTATAGATGGAATTTACATGCAGGGTAATGAGGGAGAAAAATGATGACGTACACATAATGCACATCCGTTTTTCAAAAATCAGTTTTATCTTTAATTGTTACATTCCAAAGGGGATATATGAAAGTTAGTCATCTAGCAACTGTATACCTCTTGAGAGATGAGTACAGAATCACAGATAAAAAAATACACCTAACTCCCAAGACGACAGGTGCTAGAGAAAGTATGTGCCTTACACCATCAATCCAGACAAATGCAGAAAGGTTTTTATAATAAATATTTCATCATATGCTAACTCCTGAGACTTTACCCATGAAAAGAAAGGGAGAAGATTTTTTTTTTAAGAGATATCATACACATACAATATATTAAGCTATTAAAGCAAAACAGAACAAAAAATGCCAACACCGTCTTGATATGCACTGCATTTGAGATTATCTACATCACAGTACTTTAAGTATGCAGCTCAAAGAGTCAGTGTCCATTTAAGTTTGTCCTTAAATCTACAAACATCACCTGACATACAAGCATCTTGAAAATATGAGTGCAAGAAACCAAGTGATGAATACAGCCAATAAGGATTTCATTCTCTGATATGAAAACTACACTGCAAGATTCAGATTCCCAGTACCTAGCATTAGTCAGCAGAAAATCCAAGTATATTTACAAAAGGTCTTTACATAAAGTGATTAGTGAGTTGTACATAATTACTGTGTTCCCAGGTACTTTTTAACCACATAAATAGTAGAGAGGAATATATAGTTAAAAATCACCATAAAGTCACAACTGTAAATAAGGTACCACAGTGGCAACCCAAGATATCTTTGGGTTTGTTTTCTTTTCAGTTTTGTTAGTAAAAGCCATTTGAAAATGTAAAGATTTTAGCTTTTGGTTAACTAATCTTTTTTTAATCACTTCCACTCCAGTACATTCCTTCAAAGTTCAAATACTTTTGTCTTTATTTTTTTTAAATCAGTAATGAACCATTCAAGAAAACCCTTCCAAATTGGCAGGATCAGGAAGACGTTAAGTCAGCTCTTTCAATTAGTCCACTTTACTTCCCTGGAGTTATTTTACTGAGACACAACTAACTCAGAACAACATGACGGTCAAAGACAGATTTGCGTTGCTCTTGGACCTGTAGCTTCCAACGCTGCTGGGCATACTCCACTTTGTTCAATACATTGGCGCGGCTCCGAGAACGAGCCAGCACATCATGAGCATTTGCAAAAGGCTGGTGATCCTGGAATGGCAAAAATCGTTAGTTAGATATCAACAATTCCACCGAGCAGTTACATTAAACTCTTGTTTGTTGTTATATTCCCACGGATAGTTTCTAATTTTGTTCTTGGTTTGTTTTTTTTTTAAGGTAAAGAAGCTGTTTCAATGAGCTGGTCAGTAACAACGAACAAGTTTTTGAATAGCTGGAACTGGACTTCAATTTCTCATTCAAAGTAACTTCCATAGGTTTCCCAAATAGACCAAACTTCCTTGTACTGTCAAACAATTATCTGCTACCCAGAGACATCATGGCGAGCTGCAAGATCAGAACCCCAGTCTTGCATCCATTAGCAGCTGGTGGGACAGAAGCCTACAACAGACCCAGGCGCTAGAAGCATCCTGTTATTGTCATGAATGCACTTCACTTTAAAACTGAATTAAAGAGTCAGTTCTCTGCCAGCTCTTGGCCATTTACCATCAGGCAGTTCAGGTTGTTCACACACAGCTTCTATATAAAACCAACACACTCTGATGTTTACCAAACTAAACCTATTGTACTGAGTTGTCTAAAAGCAAAGTGTCAATACAGCTGTTTAAGTGACAGAGCTCAACAATAACTGAGCTCTTGTTTAATATTTACTCTGTCTGTTTTCTAACAGTTCCTGTAAAGCTTTATTTTCTTCTAGTAAATATAACCAAGTTATAAACAGTAGGAGGTGGAACTAAACTGCTTATTTGGCTGCCAAACTGTTTTTGACAAAGTCATGTTGCTAAAGCTATGTCAGAAAACATGAATGCATACTGAAAAATAACGTAATTATGTCCTGTATTAAATAACTGTCTTTTTTCTACATCTACACTTCATATTCCACTGGGTTTTTTTCCCCCAGAATACTTTAAGACATTTACATTCATGGATACTTTATTTGTGACATGATTCTGTGTAGAGTAGCTCAAAAATATTTCTTAGTAGTACAGAGATTACCATTAATGATATCCATTGAAGTAATGTCTATAAGTCCTAAAACCATGCATGACCCTCACCAGGCTAAGAAATACACCAACAGAGAACAAGAGACAATCCCTCACCCAAAGAGCTATAATCTCACCATAAAAGGTTACGCAGTGGGGCATACCTAAAATGGGAAGTTAAGAGGTGACAAATCACTTCATTCACAGGGAAACAAAATCACAATAGCAACACATTTCTACCATAGAACAGATGGTGGAAGGGAGAGTGCAGGACAAGCTAGATGGTACTGGCTTTTCTGATAAACAACAGTCTCAGCTCAAAGGTTAGCTACTGTCAATCTCTATGTAGACAACAAGGAGAAAAAAGAATTTAAGAGGAGAAAGTTCTATGAAAGTGGCTTACATTAATCAGTTGCCACTGCCACCAATGGGCAACAAGAAAGAGCAAACATACTGGCTTGAAATTCAGCAACAAAAATCAATGCACACAGCATTTCCAAATTGTGACAAGGATCAATACCTCAAGAACTTGCAAGAGGGAAGACAAGGATGGGGATAAGTCATGAGGGACCTTAAATTATTTCATGTTCACTGTCACAGAAGGAGGATAAACAGGAAAGGAGCTACATGAACTAAACGAGGACCTGAGGTGCTTTACGTTTCAAGCTATAAGTACTGCAGCTATAAGTACTAGTGGCTCCACAAGCACAGGTAAGGGTCACAGTAACGGTTACAGCAAAACATGAAGTTGGTTAAGATGAATTCAGAATTTAAGGTAAATTCATTCTGTGGTTAACCTGAGCTCTGCCACAGGACTTATTTCACTTCTTCCACCTACAACCAGAAGTTCTAACCCAGATTTGGAGGTATTAATATAATTTATATAAGGTATAAAATAAATACAATTTGTCTGAGGTATAGCATACAGGACAAGTTTATTTAATTCAAGTAGAAAACTGCCCAATTTGCTATAAAAATGAAGACAGAAAAAGGGTCATTCAAATCCCTCCTTTCAAAAAAAACCGAAGCAATCAAAAAAAACCAAACACCAAACCCCACACACAAAACCAACCCTTGCCCAATATCCTCCTAGAAGTGACTTAGAAACTGGGAAAATCTTAAGATGTCAGTACAAACACATTTGGAATATAACTCCATGCAATATACAGGAAGTGCTGAAACAGTGGGCCACAATAGCAATAGCATTCCTCTGTCCAAAAAACCTTAATTCCAGACAATGTTAGTTCAAATTGGGTAACAATCACAGATTTTAGTTGTGAAGTCAAGGTAAATAAAGAAGGCACAGCTGATAAAAGCTATTATCTCAAAAATGCTTGATTTTGATAACTGAATAGTCCCCCCTGCAGAATAGAAACACCTTTTTAAGTCAAGATGACTGATGTGGCCACTTATGATGAAAAAACAGAATTAAAGAATGTGCCTTTCTTCAGTTTACTAGCAATGAGTTGTTATGCTAAAAAACAACCTGGAGAAACTGAGTGCAACTCACATTAAAATCTGCAGATAGAGAGCATAACAAAGCATAGCATTTACCACTTTTGATACCTTCAGATCTTTGAAGCTACTGAGGCAACTGGCAGGCAGAGCTACAGGGCTTTCAAACAGATTTTAAGAAGCGTTACCATCATAATTTTGTTTCACCAAGAACAAACTTACTTATCTCCTCCTATTAACTTCCTATTTATTTGAAGGAATAGTGAAAACATTCTTATTGATTCTATTGTAAGACACTAATAAATATTGTAAATTGTTTTGACTAGCTCCCATTTACTTCAACAGTAATAAAGCGCTTACGTTAAGCAGATGGCAATCTTCCCATTTCATACTCTGGGTTTGGTTTCAGAAATTCTTTCTAAGGTTACACCACACCTGAAGCATACTTTATCAGTAAAAGCAGTGCTGCTTGAGGGCTCAATATAGAAAGTACACTGACACTGGGACTTCAGAATTGTTTTATCAGTTTGTGCGGTTCAATAATGACACTTTACCACCAAACCAGCTGCCATTTTAGAAAATTCTCCTCACATTACTTTATGGCGATACTTCTCCCAGGCATGCAGATTCATCAGATGCAGGGCCATAGTCTGTATTTTTATACCACTCTAAGTCTCCTTTCAATGCATAGATGACCTACTCCCACCAACCAGTATTCCTTATCCACTCTGATCAGGTACTGAAGTGTCTCACAAGGTCTTGCGTTCCCTTCCTGTAATGGTACTGAAGACAATTTTGTTTCATTTTTATTCAAAGTCAAAAACACTGTGTTGGAGATTGGCAAGACCAGTAATGACAGGAAACCGAGTCCACTATAATGGACTACTCCCCTTCTCCTCCCAAAAAAGGCTGTTCTGATCTGTTGGAATATACTGTCAACATTCTGGTTTCTAGCTGTCATACTAAGAAATTATTTCAGCATCAATCGGTATTTTACTTCATCATAAGAATTTCTTGAATTTTTAGCATCAACAAATTCAAATTGGAGCAATAGAAGATGCAACTCCTCTACTTTCTTTTTGTAGAGAGAAATATAAGCAGTAAGCAACCTGCATAAATGTAATCACTAGCAAGATTGTATGGATCATTAACACTTAAGAAGTCGTACCTCCTACATATGCTTACCTCCACCCATTCTCTGTTTATTCTCTGAGAAAATAATCTGTGTCTAGCAATCGCCATCTTACTACTTTCTAGCACAGTGAAAAACAAAAGAGTGGCTTCACAGAAGTCATCACACACCTTTCTTTTCCTCTCCCTTCAGGAAAAGCATTTACATTGCCTGGCAAAAAAAAGCTGCTTATCCCAAATAGTTATTTAACAACTAACCATCCCCATCTTTATGTTAACCCAAGTACACAAGCACTCTGGTGAACTCACCCCTATGTCTTCATCACTTTGTATGAGCTGTGAATGTCCAAAGAGACGTCTCTTCAGTATAGGTTCCACCAGTGTAAGGTACACCATGTACAGAAGAAGCAGGCCCAAAATAGACAGGTATATGATGATTGTAACCTACGCAATGCAAACACAGTTTATGTCAGAAATGTGACATTACCCCCACAGTCTCTCAGCAGGCAGCAAGGACCAAAAGAACACTACACGTAAAGTTTCTGATGAGCCTGTCAATCCTTGGTAGTGTCACTAGATGACTTAAAACCCACTAACAGAGAAAACTACCAAATGATGTCCTGGTATTAAAAGGGTTTGGGGCAGACAGATGTTAGCTTGAAACAGTTTCACTTAGTGAGGCCTTGCTAAAAATCTTACGCTATCTCTCTTAAAACAACTTGGGGTGTGTTATAAAAGAAGAAAAGATGCACTGCACAGTCTATTCAGCATAGCCTAGGGCTCAATGGCTCCAACACGGTAAGAACGTGAATACAGAAATCATCTGTTAGAGCAAACATGGCAAGCTAAAAAGAGCAAAATCATCCAACAATACAAAGAAAATTTATAGTAAGCAAGTAAGACAGCTGAATAATGAGAGGCCCTCTAAAATAATAATAAAAACATCAAGTCCAAAGCTTGAAAAACTGCCCTAGAACACTCAGAATTTCAGCAAGGTGTAAAACTTCATCTCAAAAGTAGAGATCTCCAAAGAGGGTCTCAAGCCCACTCCTTCAGCTATAGCTTGATGCTATTGTTACTACTCAAGATAAATTGTGAGCAATTATAATGAAAAAAAAGTTGAATCTTAGGCTGCTTTAGAAAAATTTTCCCTTTAAAAAGAATGTTTCTCTAAAAGACAATAGACATATTTACTAATCAGTTGAAGTATTTAATATATGCCAACAGAATCACATTGTTTACCTTAATTGTGACAGAGCTTCTCTCTTCATATTTGCATTCACAACGTAAACAGTATGCTTCTACATCAGGTCCAGGGACAGGCATGGGCTCAACCACATGAAGACAATCACTGAGGAAATACAGAAACTGCTCAGTGAGTTTTCAGCTGGTTTTAGCTTACCTATTTCACTATGCATGCAGACCCCAGCTGCATGAGCCAAGAAGCCACCTTTGCTTAAGTTAAACTGTTCTAAATTACAGCTAAGACTTTTAGGAAGAAAAAAAAAAAAAAAAACACCACTCCACAATTATTTTACTTAAACAAGAAACTTAGCTATTGACAAGCTTCTAAACAAGTTTTAAGACCTTTCTAACTCAATAGAATGTTCTTATTTTTCACCAACAGTATTAAAGCTGTTAGCGTAACAAGTCCAAGGATTTGAATCCCAGCACGAATGCATCATTTGACACCGACATCATGGCTGAAAGTAAATTCCAGCTATACACTTCTTTCTTTATCATACTCAGAAGAGCCTTATTCTATCCTTCTACTGTCTGAAGGGAGATTAACCTCTCTTTGGTGTTCATGAACAGAAGTTCTTTTTTTCTTGCCATCACAAGTTACAGGCATTAAAGAAAGAAAAAGAAGTCAGATGGGTTGTTTCTCTAAGCAACAAGATAGTGAATAAATAACATTCAGTTTTCAGCACCAGACCTGGATGCGAAAGCATAATTTGATTACAAAATATAAGTCAGTCCCATGCCAAAAAGTGTGGCTGACAATCTTATGGGCACTCTATACCACAGCACTAAAATCCTGCGGCCATGAGACAATTGCTTCCACCAGTAACTTAGGTAGTTTTGGTCTTTTTGCTGACTAAGGTTGGTTGTTCAGAGTTCACATCCCAGGGTCCCTGCAGAGCACTGATGGAACAAAAATCATGTTTCACTTTTATCCTGGTTAACTCAATGTTAGCTAGAATGTTAACTCAATGTCAGTCAGAAGCAGATAATGAAATAAAACACCTGATGCGACAGCAGCACCCTAGGATTCAACTCACTACTGGGCTAGATGACAACACTGCAAACACATGGCTAGACACCAATTCATCTCATCTGTTTTCTTCGAATTTCTTCTTCATAACTAAAACTATTGAGCATCAAATCACATCCTCTGGAGGGGCGTGGAAGGCTTATTTTTCCCATTTATTTGAAAGTAGAATTACATTCTCTTCTGTGGAGGAGTGCAGCATTCAAGCAACAAAATCAAAAACACATGCAAGTTATAATCTAAGCAATTTCTGTTCATATGATTGAAAGCTCGCATCAATACACTGCACAAGTATAGTAGAAAGCTTGTATGTAGCTTAAATACAGTAGTAAGTCTGTTACTGTGACTATATCAAATACTAATATCAGCTTTTTTTTTTTCTTCTCCAGTTCAGTGTTTCAAGTTGCTAAGAAGTGTAAAATCTATCAGAATCTTAGAATTTCGATTATGTGTTTCCTCGGACTGCAATTCCATGCCAATTTTAGATGAAAACAGAGAAGGCTGACCCTTTTCTAAATAATTTTCCCACTCAACTGCCTCTACATTACCACCTTCTCCCTTGCGCCCACAGTAACAGTACCAAGGAAGCAGTTCTTTCAAGGCAAGCTAGGCTAGTCAGAAAGGCAGCTTCTGCACAGACAGATTTCCAGTTCATTCAGCTTGTAGACAGGGTGTCCTCCCTCCCTCCATGTCCATGACTACCACTGCAGTCAGCCTCTATACAGGAAACACCAATGCTTTTGAAGTACAAAATACAAACACCAACACTTTCCAAGTGGGTTATTTAACCCTGGAGGTGCTTAGGCATCACTATGCTTGCCTAGTACGTTGCCCATCAGGATGGGATTGCCTGCAATAGTTCCAAGCCTGAGCCCAGGAGGGTGAACGCTCGTACTGGTGTCAAAGCATCCCAGCCCATATTGATGTTAACATAACCCACTGTTTGCCAGTCTGAAGCTGGAGAACAGACCACTCCAAGTGAGAGAACTGAAACATTTAAATGATAATATCATGAAGTACATTACAGGTTCAACATTAAAAATTAAATTTTCATTTCATGTCTGGACAAGCCAGCAGTTAGTGGTCATTATACTGTACATAATTCATAAAGACACTAAAAATTGATCTGGCTCTTGTCTCACAAGTGACTGATCTAAATACCTAAAGGATGGTGTACATCACGCAGTTCTATTCAATAAGTCACTCACACTGATGCAGATGCCAAATTACAGAACTAAATTTGTCGATTTTATCACACATGAACTAGCAATCAAGCCTTTTAGAAGTGGCAAGACATCTCAAACAGCAGATCAAAGCCATAAAACATTCCCAGGTGGTCACTCGAGAAATAGACCTCAACAAAATGAGATTTAAGATAGAAAAACAGGTTTTTGAGATTCCGTATGCATCAGTATCTGTCACCATAAAAATCAGTGAAGCCTTCAGAGCCGATTTTTCCTTCAATCTGTACCAGTATTGATTTAAAGGGAAACAGGATCTCTTCTGCTAGTAAGACACACGCAAAGCAATAACCACTGGGGAAAAAAAAAAAAAAATCCATTTTCATTTGCAGAGCAGTAATGAACAATAAAACAAGTAACACTGCTACCCTGAAATGCCTGCTGCAGGTGGAATTCTCCCAGTATGTTTCGCCACTGCAACTTAATTTGTCATAGGATTAATGTTATTAACTTAATCGTGTGGGACAAAAATAGTAATTTCAGTTGGGCAGTACATTTTATGTTCATTAGTTTAGATTGAAATTTACAGTGTTGTTTCTCATAGTTCTCCTGTAAGTAATTTAATAAGTCAAGGCACAGCTCTACACATATCTGTATCATTAATTTTATTCCTATAATCATTTTCATGGTCTTACTCCAGGGCATGAAGTTTTCATAATCAAGATGCCAACCTGCTGCTACTCGTCAGACCGAAAAGCCTTTTTTAAATTCTTAATGTAACTGAAGAATAGTCAATACATCAAGAAGTATGTCACGTTTTATAGGTTGACCCAAGAATTTCCGAGCACTTCCAACATCAATGCAACTCTAAAACATGGCGTTTCATTTGTATGATTCACACAATGATACTCAAGGTGAACTTGCACAAGGGAGCTACACCAATATAACAAATCACTGTCACCTCCCTTTTTTCCTCAAGCCCTCACCCCTGGCCATGCAGATCAGTCCTCAGCTTGGAGAGGAGTCTGATAAATGCCATAGCTGGCCTAAGCAATACAATAGAGCACATTGCCGGGGCACAGAGATGCAAAACCTCTCTCTCTGGAAAAACATGTTGTTAGATGGCTCAGGCCATCTCATATAATTGCACTCTCTGGCTGCAGTTTTGAGGAACAGAAGTCTCTGGAAACAATAGTCTCTAAATTATATGATAGGTCTGAAGAGTAGAGAAAGACAAGACAATACTCCCAAGTCCTAGTTCCATAGCCGTGCTCCCTTGCCTTTATGCCATTTCAAATCACCAAATTCAAATTACAACACCCTCTTCCCTTCTACTACTTCCAAGTCTAAATAAATAACTAAACATGCAAGCAAGCAAACCAAAACAGAAGACAGGGCAAAAACTATGGACTTCAAGCCTTGTCCCTCGCTAGAGCTGAATTCTGGAGTACTTTTAGAAGAAAAGTTCCAGTAAGTTACTGAAGAGATGTAATTTCTCCCGGCACCACCACAGGAGGCTCACATATAATCACTATGGAACAAGTCTTTAACCAGTAAGACGCATTATAATTTTTTATGCCACACACACTCACCAGTCTTTCTGTGAAACATTTTTGTTGTAAATATGGCCCGAATGGTCTTTGTAAGGAGGGCAGATGCATTTACATCGGACATCCTCAGAATTCTGTAAAGTAAAAGACATGCTTAGAACAAATTACCACCAGTAACTATAACAGGATACAGAAAGCACTCTTCACATAATACATGAAATATTTAACAGAAACTACTTGCAACTGTCTTTGAATAGTCTTACTCAGGATTTCCTTTAAGTTTAAGAACAAGCCTTCAAAATTACTAAGCAAGCAGAGCAATTTGTCAAGTAACACTATTATTTTAGACAGCAAACACATTCCTCACAAGAAAAATCTGGAGTTTGAGCTCACTCTTTTTTTTTCCCCGAAATAACATATTCAGAAGTTACAGATATTGGTATATTCCAATATTCAATTTATGAGAACAGCTGTAGAACAGACACAGCGATGAGCTTAAAAAAAAAGAAAGAATATTAACCCCAAATGGAAGTTGGCAAAGAAACCTCTGTGGATAATTCTGTCCTCCCTGGCCATAACAGAAAAAGCTTTGTAAGGAAAACTCTTAGGGCAACTAGTACAACCTACGGTCCTCTTGTCTTAAACAGTAGCAGGCTATTGTGAGGTAGAGAAAAACATACAAAATTGGAATTCGAAACGAACGCAATGTAAATGTGAAAAATTCTGGAAATTTGTAAAAGCAAGTTTTAGACAAACTAATTAAAATTTGCATAAGCAACAAGAGGCACTACAGAGAGAAGTGCAGAGAATTAACTGTTATGGACAGTGTGAAAGAAGTAGCACCCAAAATTAACATTTAGACCACTATTGGGAAAAATGGCATTTCAGAAAAAGATCACTTTGTGTGATAGGGTAATTCCTTCCTCTCCCAAATTGCACAAGAATTGAAAACCCTATGGAGAGAACAGAGATGGTCTGCAAGGAGTTATAGATGAAAGCATTCTCAAACTCAAGTCACAGTAACTTATGTGAGCAAATGATAAGAGATAAACATGGCTTATCTAAAGTTCAAGGCAATTTCTAATGGCATTATAGAGTACTGTCTTAAGAAGTACTGGTAATAAACTTCTACACTGAACAATCGGGTCAGAATAACACTAAGTGGGTATAGGTCAGTTGGAAAACCTTGACTGCACTACATATCAAGTCACTTCTGGTCTCGCCGTAGAAAAGTCAAATAGATGATTATCATTAAAAAGGAGAAAATTCAGACACATGGGTACTTTGACAATAGGAAAGACTTTTAGTATTAGGAGACACTATGTTCTCGGTCTGTCACAGAGACACTAAGATTGTAGTCCCAACTATTAGCCCAGAAGGACCAACAGCAGAGTGCCTGCAGACACCCAACCCAGCTAAGGCGGCAGGAGCCAGCAGAGCCACCGCAGGGCCAGCGAGAAGAGCTCACCCACCAAGCAGAGCGCCGCACCCAAGGTGAGGCCAGACGTAAGGCAGACCCCAACCCCAGCCCAGGCAGCCACAAGAATCATAGAATAGTTGGAGTTGGAAGGGACCCTTAAAGATCATCTAGTGCCAACCCCACTACCCTGGGCAGGGACACTTTCCACTAGACCAGGTTGCTCAAAGCCCCATCCAACCTGGCCTTGAACACTTCCAGGGATGGGGCCTCCACAGCTTCCCTGGGCAATCTGTTCCACTGCCTCACCACCCTCAGAGTAAAGAATTTCTTCCTAATTCTAATCTAAATCTCCCCTCTTTCAGTTTAAAACCATTACGCCTCATCCTATCACTACACTCCCTGATAAAGAGTCCCTCCCCATCTTTCCTTACAGGCTGATCTAAGGTCTCCCCAGAGCCTTCTCTTCTCCAGGCTGAACAACCTCAACTCTCTCAGCCTGTCCTCATAGCAGAGGTGCTCCAGCCTTCTAATCATCTTCACGGCCCTCCTCTGGACCGGCTCCAACAGGTCCACGTCCTTCTTAGGTTGGGGACCCCAAAGCTGGACACAGTATTCCAGGTGGGGTCTCACCAGAGTGGAGTCGAGGGGCAGAATCACCTCCCTCGACCTGCTGGCCACATTTCTTTCAATGCAGCCCAGGATGTGGCTGGCTTCTACAAGCGCGCCTTGCCGGCTCATGTTGAGCTTGTCACCAAACAGCACCCCCCAGCCCGTCTCCTCAGGGTTGCTCTTGATCCATTCTCTGCCCAGCCTGTATTTGTGCTTGGGATTGCCCCAAGAACAGCAGCTTCATCCCAGCAAGGCCCTTTCAGTGAGTACGCGACCGACACTTGTAGCTTCGTGTGACGGCGTCCCCGGACATCACGTCAAAACGACATAAACTGCTACAAACGTCAGCGCCGACGCCAGCCAGACGGGCCCTCCTCCCCCCGGCTGCCCCGCAGGAACCGCCGGCCGCTCCTGGAGCCCGCGGGCGGGCAGCAGTGCAGGGCAGTACCCGGCCGAAACCACCCGCTCCGGCCTCCACCTAAAGCAGGCCGAGGCGGCGGCAGGGGAGCACCGAGCGACCGGCGGGGCGGAGGAGGGGAGGGCCCCGGTACCGCGAGCACCACCGTGATCCGTTTCCTCCCCCCGCCCCGCTCACCTTGGCCTCAGCGCCCAGCCCCGCCAGAGCGGCCAGAGCCAGCAGCGAGCAGAGGCGCGCCCAGCCCCCGCAGCAGGCCGCCATGTCGGGCCCCGACCGCTTATCGCCGCCGCGCCGCCGCCGGCCCCCCAGCGCCCGCCGCCATCACTTCCGCCTTCCGCCCGCCTCACGTGAGGCAGCGTCCGGCCGCGATGGCGGCCCCCGCGGGAACGGCGGCGCCGCCCGGTGGTTCCGGGGTGAGGCTGCCCGTCGGTGCGTACCGGCCAGCCCCAGGCGGCATCCGCGGGCACGGCGTGCGGGTGGGGCGGGCTCCAGCAGGCCTGCGCTGCAGCCGGACCGCGATTTCGGCCAAACGCCCGCTATGCGGGGCGCAGGGCCTGCTGCCCCGAGCGCCCAGCGGCGGCGGGTCCGCTGTGACCGGCACCCGCCTGTCCCCCCGACCGCCGTGATCCCCTCAATACAACGTAACGGGGAGCGTGCAAGAGTAAGCGAAGGAGCTACAAACAGAGCAGCCTTTTCCGTAGTGCTCGCTCACCGCGGGGCGGTTTTTCAGAAGAAAAACACAAGAGTATTGAAATTGATTAAAAGTGGTAATAAGTAGCACTCCAGATGAGACGTTCAAGATGCAGGTAGTCCGGTTTTATATAAATCTTAATACATTTTATAGACAGGCAGATGTTTCTCTGAGAAAATGTCACTAAAATCCAGCTGTGTTCCCTATTTGCAGTGTGGTTGTTAATTATTGCCGCCCAAGAGCAGCGTTCACCTTTCAGAGGGCAACCAGCGTTGGTGAGAAGCAGCATTTCCAGCCGCCGTCCCTTGAGACCTGGCAGATCAAGCGGTTTCCAAGTTTTCCCTGCTTGGGTCGGAACTCCCAAACCCGCCGGATGGTGCCAGGGCCGGACCCAGCCTGGCCCGTGCCTGGGAGCCGGTGCCGAGCGAGTGCCCGAGCCCAGCTGGGGAAACCGCTCGGACTCATTTCGGCGCCTCTGACACAGTTCACAGAGGAACAGCAGGCCGCGTGTCTCAGCCCATTTATTCCCTCTCCTCTGTTTTGTATCTTGTGTCTTTCTTACATCCATTTTCTGTCCTAAACTGCTAAGTAGCAACACTGTACATTATCAAAAGTTGCTCTATTCCCTCTCTCCTTCCCCAGCCCCTAGTTAGGAGCTGTAATATTATAGGAACCAAAATAATCCTTTAGATGTAGCATAATTTTCAACTGCGCTATTACACTTTGTTTTAATACAGTGAGTTGTGTAATACTACCAGTGCATCAGGCATCTCAGTAAAGGAGCTCAAGTCACTATGGAAACACAAAACACCTTTATTTAAAAATTCAGGGAAAATTGCCAGCAGAGTATAATGAGCATACATCAGGTTTCACCCTTAGCCAAACAATTTGTCTGTTTAATGACTGTATCTGCAATGAAAGTGTTTTGAAGCATGAAGGTGGCTCTGTGTCTTCCTCACCACCCACGCTTATAGTCTGCGATGGGCAAATCGACTGCTGAGTTGAAAAACATGCTGAATCTTTAGAAAAACATGGATTGAGATTTGAGCTGAAGTAAATGTGCAGTTTCAGAGGCATCACTGCATTTGGAACAGCTCACTGTAGGAAAAAGTCTCTAATAGATAGTCCAAAAGACTAATTTTCTTACACATTCAAAGAGTTCTAATACACAGGTAATAAATGCATTTTCTTTTAGGTGGCTGGAACAGCCTTTGGGACCTTCAAGCCCAGTCTTGGAGCTTCCTCAAGTCCAGGGACACCAAAAAAAAAGAAACAGGAGCTTGTGAGCCACAGGCTCTTGGTGCTGCAGGAGGTAAAGATTACTTCTTCTGGAAGATGTGTCCATTATTCCCCTAGAAAACAGTAAGCAGTGATTAAAAGTTTAAAAATGCAAAGGAAGGGTGATTTTAAGGGGAAAAAAAAAAAAAAAAGATTGCCCTGACCATAACGGCCCTATTTACAGCTGCTCTTCAGTTATTTGATCTCCCAGAAGGGCTGAAGATCGGTTTCATCTTCAAAAGAGCTCTGCAAGGTTTATCTGTGGAGTCCGAGCTTTAGTGGCGTGCAGCTCAGTCCTTTCCGGCCCAACCCTCTTCAAGTTAATGGAGCAGAGCTCTCGCATCTAATTTGCTTTTTTAAAATAGTATCAAATGTGCTTTAATAGCAAGATTTGTTTTGAGAGTTGTAACCACACACTGGCCTGTTTAAGCCTTGTGCTTTGCTGTCAGTGCACTGTGTTGAATTAGAAGTGAGCTTTTTATAATTTTGTGGCTTCTGTCATACTTGTCTCCATCATCAAGACTCACACAACTAGCCCCCCCGCCCCGAGAGCTGCTGACAGTCCCTTTGGTAATTAAAAGGCTCTGCTTCTGAGGTTCTGGGGAGGGAAAAATCCTGATCCCATCCCACAGAGGGGGTGAGCTGTGGGGCACAGCAAACCCCCCTGGGCCATTGGGGCACAGCCTGAGCGGGGCTTTTGGGAACAAAAGGCAAGACTGCAATGAGGACACAGCACAAGCAGTGCATCCCTAGGTGTTGGGGGGGTGGGGAAGCCACTCCAGGGGTGTATCTTTTCTGCTCAGTCACCTTATAAAAATAGCTTATGAAGCGCTTTATGTTTCCAGGCACTGTACGTGCAGAATGGGCTTCTGTTTTTCCTTTCCTGTTGCAGGAACCTTCCCAAAGTCGCATCATCCCTGTAGCCAACAGTGCACTAAGCCGTGTCTCTGCTCCTCCTTACTGTGCTGCACTGATTCACATGTGAATAAGAGTATTTTAAAACCTTTTACCTGTAAAATAATGTTATGCACTAAGTGGTAATAACATTGGACTCTACTGTGTTGTGTCAAGCAATTTGTGTAGGGCTGCTTCGCAATCTGCAGCTGAATGGGCATTCACTGTCACAAGGTGGATGTTCCTCAGGGCAGGTAGGGTAGAGAGTATTTACCATAATTTTAATAATCTGCAATATGATTATTTTTTACTAATGCAGATTACCATCTTTTTATGTCAGTTCAGCCTATT
>VFFE01009043.1:0-201769 GCA_008921705.1 Burhinus oedicnemus
GTGACATATTCAAGGTGTCACAAATGAAATAAACCACTTTTTACAAACATCTTTCTTAGTCAAACTGGACAGTATGACTTAACACTGCCTCAAAAGAATGGGATGCTGAAAAGCACTAGGCTCTGTATTACACCTAAAATGCTGTCCAGAGTTAATAAATTTATATGGTGCTGTACTTAAATATCCTGAAAGCAGAGTTTACAGGAAGTTAAACATTAACACTTTGCTATGACTAAGCGTTACGTTTTACTAGAGGCAAGGAAAAGCTATATTCATAGTATAATGGGAAGTTATATTCATAACCCCCACCAAGGTTAAGCATTAATAAAAGAATGTTCTTTTAAAGTTTAATCTAAAATTCAAGGACTGTCTGAGTCAGGAAGCGAGACATCCTCCAACCCCCTTACAGTTATAACACTGTCCTAGCAAGGGCCACAGACCTGCTGAAAGTGTCCAGCATTCTTCTTCTGAAAACAACACGTGTGCAGAGCTCTCAGGAGAAAAAAAAAAAAAAAGAAAAAAGTCTACAGCTTTACTTAGATCCCAAAAATCAGTGATACGAACTCGTATGTTCCTGAAAAAATACTAACTTGGCAACAATGTTTGGAACAAGTTATAGCTTGCATGTAAACCTACTTGGCAAGCCAGACAACGTGTCATTGGTGCACAGAGAAGGAAGCAGGCTTCAGCAGACCTAGGAGAGGCAGCTCCTTTCTATGGGCCACACAATGCAAAATCTGAAAGTCTACTAGGTCCTCGGATACGTCAAATGCAAATAACAGACCACAGAACAAATATTAACCATATTATTACAAAGTTTAGTGATTTTGCTGTAACGCAGTAAGAATTCCAGAGAAGAAAAGGGTTTTTACTGTTGTTATTTGCAACTCCTCACGTATGTACTTACACAGCCTGTTGGTGAGAGCAAACAATTCAAGTTGCCCAAGTTAATACTTAAAAGCAGTCAGGAAAAAAACCACAAATTTTGTTAATAATGAAAATAAGTCTCTACCAGAGACAAGTGGCCCAAACAAGTTTAGTTGAATTAGATGACAGACAGATTCAGATCGCATCATGAGAAAACTGAGAGACAACAAATGTACAAAGAATTTAACATTAAGGCAACATTTACATATTAAATAAAGATAGACCTTTAACTATTAATCTATCTTTTTGAAAGTGTATTAATTTCTGTGTAAAAGATCATCTACTGAGATACTGGTGCGATGTCAGATGTACCATAAAAATCACTTTATAGCAGAATCGGACACAAGGAAGAACATCTCAAGAATTTAAGGGTATGTCAAAATCAATGGTGTTGAAAGCAGTACTAGGATTAAGCACTTTTGGACAAGGATAGATAGGAAGGCAAAAATTTGCAACAGGGTCACTCAGAGGTTCAAGAGGAGTTCAGTAGGCGCAGCCCATTCACTTTCATGCTCTTGAAACTCTTGCTCCATTCACCATGGAAAGAGTACTTTGACAGCCAGATACTGAGTCATGTAGCTATTACCTATTAAAAGAACCATTTGGTGGAGAAAGGGAGGAGGGAGAGAAGCTTTCTGCCTTTTAGGTCTTGATTGCCTCCAGAAATGTCATCACTGCCAGAAAATGCCCAGATTTCAGCTGCTTCCTTTTCATGGTCCGTAATGTCATTACTGTTAATATGTTCTGCAGATTTCCCTCTTCTCATTACCACAATAGTCAAAGAAAAAGATTGTTCCTTCACTTATGGAACAATCAGTAAATGCAACTAGCACCCTATGATCAAACCCTGATTTTGATTATTCATATATTCACAAGGATGCTACTGTTTTCCTTCTTCTATCTATAACAAGATAAAAGTAAACTTTCCTGTAAAAATAAAAGCCAACAAAGACAAAAGCCAGAAAACAACGGTATTTCTGGTTGGTTCAGAAGGCCTCTGAACCGAATCTCTTTCTGATTCATAAGGCTGGTACTCTCCTTGGCCTTCCCTAGAGCCTGTCTAAAATGACCCACAGTCAAGACACGTTCTCCGTTCAGCCTCACCTTCCCTAGTTTTGAAATATGGATAAAGTAATGCATACATGGGGTTGGTTAGGACCTGTCATGTAACATCTACTCCCAGTTCATTCAATAAAGGCTTTTTTTCAGTGAGATTCACAAAGTATAAGCCCCCCTTCCCAAGCCACATTACAAATATTATACATTTAGTATGCAGGCTACAATAATTTCCTCTGTAAAGCACTTCAGATCTATGGAAGACAATGCCTAAGTAAGAGCCAGTTACTGTCAGTAGCACCATTATTATCAGTGCCACTGGTACACTGTCCATCTTAAGTAACACTGAGTTAATCTTGCAGGGTACAAGAATGTAACTTTCACCATTCAACACATTACAAAGTCTTGTAAAGTAAAAATACATACTTTGGATATACACAAGAAATACTGTCACATTAAATTCATAATAAGTACTTGCCTCATTTGTCAGACCGTCATGCATGGCAAAAATTTCCGAATTCCTCTTAAGAGTTTGGCTATAGATATCATGGCTATTAGCTCATTTATGTCTTCTTCGTAAGCTTAATCAGGAAGTGTGCATCCAAAAATTTTATGTTAAAGTATGCAACTGTATGCAATGTATGTCAATATTTGAGGAAGAACAGCACACAGCGGTGAAGCTATTTGAAATCAGGTTATTACTGCTGCTTGAAGAAGCAGATTGAATATGGAAAACAGTTTGCTAGCACTAGTAAAATTGCAGGTGCTTGCTACCATGGAGCTTTTGGAAATCTTCATGTATTTATAATCTCTGGTTAATACAGATTTTTCACAGCAGGACCAGCAGGGGATTAATGAAATTACCTTCCAAAGTCTTCTAAATTGCATAAAGAATTCTAAGATTTTGTTCAATGCTGTCTTGCAGTTCTCCCAAACAGTGAATCTATCATATGGAAAATAAAGAAGTACTGAATTATCAACAGTAGCCAAGTCATTTGCCTGTCATGCAATGTAAAATCTTGGTCACTGAATTTTTCATACATCTTAGAGAGCTGAAAATGTCGGTCATGACTACAAAAGAATCTTTGCCCCACTAAGAAATTTTGCACCACATGGACAGAACAGGGTAGAAAATACTAGACTGGAGTCCAAAGTGCTCATTCATTACAGGAAAGGTGGAAGTGCTTTTTCTGTTCCTCCCTCCTCCTGCAATCTAAACAGTCCTCACAGCCTCCTGCATCCAGTACTAACCCCTGGTACACAGGATCAATCTCAGTTTTCTGAACTACCTCAATTCTTGCTTGCTACCCAGTGTGGAAGCATTTTCTAGCTATTTCTTTGCTTTCAATGAGACCTAAAGGTATTTGTAGACATCTAGACATAAAATACTAGTAGTTTTCAGAGTGAGCTTTCACAAAGAACAAAAAAGCTAGCTGACCTTCCAAAGTATCTCAACATCTTCCAGAGCAGTAAAGTGCACAGGCACTTTTCATAATTTTTTTTCATAATTAACTTTCCAAGCTCAGGATGCTGTCACATACAAAAATTGCAAATAAAACCCCAAAAAACCAAACAAACAAAAAAACAAACAAAAAAACCACCCACAGACTGAGAGTTGCAATCTTCTTAACCTGTGTTCACATTCTGTAGAACATCACAAGTAACCGTCAGTTTGCATTCTTAATTGCCTTTCTATATGTTGAAAATTTCTATCAGTTAATTCCTGCCTGAAGAATGGGAATTTTTGATGAAAGGACATAACATGTGGTGTTGGGAATGAGCAGTTCTTTTTCTTTTTTTAATAAAATAATGAAAATCTAACAAGCATACAACTATTATTTTGTCATCATTGCATCAACATGAGAAACCGTTCTCAGGACTATACAAAACTCTCAAAGGAGTTTAAACTGCTTTCTCAGACAACACACAAACTAAGATTCAAAGCCTAAAAAGAATGTGAATAAAAACGGTACTTAATTCAGGATCCTGCTGTATGTGTGAATATTCTGAGACTTTTCAGTATTTCTAATATCTTTGCACTAATTTACTATATTCCTCTTATCAGGAGTGACTTGCTTTGGTTTTTCTTGAGAACTTAGGCTCTTGAGATCACATCATCACCATATGCCCTATAAAAATACAGAAACTAAAAACTAAAACTTGAATCACTCAGTATTTACAGTTGCTATACTTCGCACATGAAGATAGTTTACTATCAATTCATAGAGTAGCCATCTACTGCAAAATCTTGGTCAAGTAACATTAAAAGGATCTAATCCACTTTCAATTTTTCAATGCAGATTGACTCTACTTCCTCTAATACCCAAACTATTACATAAGGGAAGAGAATAAATGTTCTGTATTCACAAATCACAGTAAGCTGACTCCGAAATGTTTATTTAATAGGATTATTATGTATGAGAATAACATTGCTATACTTATTACTGTTTCTGGCAGTGCAAGGTCAACATGTATGCATCTTTAACATTCATACTATTAATGTACTACTCTAGGTTTCAAACCTGCAAATACTCCTTCCAGTATTGTGAGTACTTCTGCAAATTGAAATGTACAGTTTCTACCCTACCACAGCAGCCCATCCAGCAGTGTCTATTAAGGGTTTTAAGTCCAGCCTTGCAATGACGGGATTAAGAAATGTACTCATACACTGGTATTTAATGGATCTAAACAAAACCCTCAAAGCTAACAAAACAAAAAAGCAGTCTGTGCAGGATCATTGGTTTCCTCTTTTCAAAATTACAACCTCTTTAAAGACATTTTTCAATTATTTCAAGGTCAAGACTTACTTCTCAAAGCTCACTACTGCTAATAAGAGGAATCATTTACCAAGCACTGCAAGATCTTTAAAAGGCCACATATAAACATCGCGTACTCCAGAGCAATAGTTTTTATCAGCCCAGATAGTTATGGCATGTTTTCACATCAGTGACTTTACATTATCGCTACAGGAGGCCTAAATGTTTTCTTAATAGTTAAGCTTTCTTCTTCAGGAGTTCATGCCAATTCTGCGATAGCCACGTGCAAACTTACAGACTGGGATTTTATTCCTGTCTAAAGCAATGAACTCTGAAGACATCTGCAGTTGGGCATAATGCCCATGCTGGTACAATTACAATGCTATGTCAGCTTCTCATTGTTTAAGGTGATGGATTTCAGATCTGGGCACGTTATCTTGCTGGAGTCAATGTGAGGTTTTTTTCTTGGAAGCAAGCTGGAACGGCATAGGACTGTGCCAATTTCAAAGCACTGTAATGTGTTTCTACAGGCCTTTTCATAGGTAACATTATATAGCAATTTCTATTGTGTACCCTGCCAGCACTTTATCCTGAACAGGTGCTCAGCGAATTTTCAGACTATTACAGTGCAATGTATTTGAGAAAATCAAGATATGTACAGCCAACCCTCTCAACACAATAGTAACAGTAGCATGCAAGTAGACTGGCACATTAAGTTTAACAGGCCCCTCAATAGGATCCCAGCCCATTTATTACATCAAGGATCACATGTTACATCGACACGGGCAAAAGAGCTTTAAACTTTGAAACAACAGACAAAATTCATTCTCAGCAATAGTTTCCAGTTGTATCCGCAACTGAAGAGAAGCCTTTTAGCTTTGAGTATCTTCTTGTTACTCAGCCACCACAGAATGCAGTGTGATCCAAGATGTTTTCCCAAGGCTTACTCTTGTTAATTCAACACTCATAAAATACAATACTTTTGGTATAATGAATAAAATAAAACTGCCCATATACATATTTGAACTTATGGTATTTGAATAAAGGAATAATATTCTATTCAACAGAAAAAAAGACTGTGGATATTAAGTATCTGGTTGAAATGTACAGCATCTTATCTGGTTCACAAAATGGGAAAAACAACCAATACAGAGTTCTCTAGAAATCAATGCCAGATAAAGAGCAAAAAAGCAAAGGGGAATCCACCCTGTGCCTCCCACCCCGACCCACTGCAATGAAAAAGCTACTGCTTAAATATGATTCACTATGGATAAACAAGGAGGGGGGTCAGCAGAACTGCCACCTTGGACTTCCAGAGGGGGGACTTTTGTCAACCAGGCTCCTGAAAAGACTGAGTCCCTTGGGAGGCAGTCCTGAAGGGCAAAGGAGTCCAGGAAGGATGGACATTTCTTCAAGAAGGAAATGTTGAAA
The DNA here is from genome assembly GCA_008921705.1 of Burhinus oedicnemus. Lineage (NCBI taxonomy): Eukaryota > Metazoa > Chordata > Aves > Charadriiformes > Burhinidae > Burhinus > Burhinus oedicnemus. The sequence goes on from VFFE01009043.1 coordinate 6,171, forward strand.
GCACAGAAGCAGGCTATCCCCATGTGCCGGAAAACAAACCATCAGAGAAAAAGAGCGTCCTGGCTGAACAGAGAGCTATGGTCGGAACTCAGAGGAAAAAGAAGAATTTATGGCCTTTGGAAGAAGGGGCAGGCCACTCATAAGGACTACAAAGACGTTGTGAGGCTATGAAGGGAGAAATTAGAAGGGCCAATTAGAAATTAATCTGGCTTCTGATATTAAGGACAAAAAAAAGTGTTTCTATAAATACATTAGCAATAAAAGGAGGGCTAAGGAGAATCTCCATCCTTTATTAGATGGGGGTGGAAACATAGTGACAAAGTATGAGGAAGAGGCTGAGGTACTTAAGGCCTTCTTTGCCTCAGTCTTTAGTAGTAAGATGAGTGGTTCCCTAAATACCCAGCCCCCTGAGCTAGTAGATAGGTGTTGAGAACAGAATGAAGCGCCCATAATCCAAGGGGAAATGGTGAGGGACCTGCTACAGCACTTCGACATACACAAGTCTATGGGGCCAGATGGGATCACAGAATCACAGGGGTAGGAAGGGACCTCTGGAGATCATCTAGTCCAACCCCCCTGCCTGAGTAGGGTCACCTACAGCAGGTTGCACAGGATGGCATCCAGGTGAGTTTTGAATGTCTCCAGAGTTGGAGACTCCACCACCCCTCTGGGCAGTCTGTTCCAGTGCTCTGACACCCCCAAAGTAAAGAAGTTCCTCCTCATGTTTAGACAGAACTTCCTATGTTCAAGTTTGTGCCCATTACCTCTTGTCCTATCACTGGGCACCACTGAAAAAAGACTGGTGCCATCCTCCTGACACGCTCCCTTTAAGCATTTATAAGCCTCCAAGGGATCCACCCAAGGGTACTGAGAGAGCTGGCAGAGGTGTTCAGCAAGCCACTTCCCATCATTTATCAGCAGTCCTGGCTAACCAGGGAGGTCCCAGTTGACTGGAGGTTAGCAAATGTGACGACCAACCACGAGAAAGACAAGAAGGAGGATCCAGGGAACTACAGGCCTGTCAGTCTGACCTTGGTGACTGAGAAGGTTATGGAGCAGATCATCCTGAGTGCCATTACGTAGCACAGGCAGGACAACCAGGTGATCAGGCCCAGTCAGCATGGGTTCACGAAAGGCAGGTCCTGCTTGACAAACCTGATCTCCTTCTATGACAAGGTGACTCGCTTAGTGGATGAGGGAAAGGCTGTGGATGTTATACATACAACTGAATTGCATAGAATTCTCTAGGTTGGAAGGGACCTTTAAGATCATTGAGTCCAACCATCAACCTAACAGTGCCAAAACCACCACTAAACCATGTCCCTCAGCACCACGTCTACCCATCTTTTAAATACCTCCAGGGATGGTGACTCAACCACTTCCCTGGGCAGCCTGTTTCAATGCTTGATAACCCTTTCTGTGAAGAAATTTTTCCTAATGTACAGTCTAAACCTCCCCTGGTGTTTACCTGGACTTCAGCAAAGCCTTTGACACCGTTTCCCACAGCATTCTCCTGGAGAAACTGGCTGATCATGGCTTGGATGGGTGTACCCTTTGATAGGTAAAAAACTGGCCAGACGACTGCACCCAAAGAGTGGTGGTGAATGGAGTTAAATCCAGTTGGCGGCTGGTCACAAGTGGTGTTCCCCAGGGATCAGTACCGGGGCCATTTCTGTTTAATATCTTTACAGTGATCTGCACAAGGCGATTGAGTGCACCCTCAGTAAGTTTGCAGACGACCCCAAGTTGGGCAGGAATGTTGATCTGCTTGAGGGTAGAAAGGCTCTACAGAGGGATCTGGACAGGCTGGATCGATGGGCTGAGGTGAACTGTATGAGGTTCAACAAGGCCAAGTGCCGGGTCCTGCACTTGAGTCACAACAACCCCATGCAGCACTACAGGCTTAGGGAAGAGCACCTGGAAAGCTGCCTGGCAGAAAAGGACCTGGGGGTGTTGGTTGACAGCCGGCTGAATATGAGCTGGCAGTGTGCCCAGGTGGCCAAGAAGGTCAGTAGCATCCTGGCCTGTATCAGAAATAGCATGGCCAGCAGGACTCAGGAAGTACTCGGCACTGGTGAGGCCCCACCTTGAATACTGTGTTCAGTTTTGGGCCCCTCACTACATGAAAGACATTCAGGTGCTGGAGCGTGCCCAAAGAAGGACAACAAAGCTGGTGAGGGGTCTAGAGAACGAGTCTCACGAGGAGCAGCTGAGGGAACTGGCATTGTTCAGCCTGGGAGAAAGGAGGCTGAGGGGAGACCTTATCTCTCTCTACAACTACCTGAAAGGAGGTTGTAGCGAGGTGGGGGTCAGTCTCTTCTCCCAAGTAACAAGCAATAGGACAAGAAGAAACAGCCTCAACTTGTGCCAGGGGAGGCTTAGATTGGACATTAGGAAAAATTTCTTCACTGAAAGGGTTATGAAGCATTGGAACAGGCTGCCCAGGGAAGTGGTTGAGTCACCGCCCCTGGAGGTACTTAAAGGACTGGTAGACATGGTGCTGAGGGACATGGTTTAGTGGTGGTTTTGGCAGTGTTGTTAATGGTTAGACTCAATGATCTTAAAGGTTCCTTCCAACCTAGACAATTCTATGATTCTATGGGACACTTCATAAAGATTGAGACAACCCCAGATGTATATTAGAAAAAAAATAGGTGCAGTCATCTAGAAAAAAAAAAAAAAAAAGAACCCAATCCTAAATTATTTTATATAAATAACTTTTTAGAAATAAAGGTACAGGTTTTCACATATATAATGAACTACAAACATCTTTGAAACAGTTATTCCAAAGGTAAGCACGTAAGAAGCTGCCCATATTTTGGAAATCGATAAAGGGATAACTTCCCACCACAGACTCTGCTCAAAGGGATACACAATCAGGCATTAAAATCACCTGAAAGGGGTTCACAATGAGACAAGAGGCTGCTTCCTCCGCTTTTGCAAAGGCCTGCAGAGTGCAGCACGAACAAGCCCTAAATATTGGTAAGCGGGCTACCTTCACAAAGTCTTCGTTGTGGACCATCTGTGAAACGTACTTCTAGCACACACTAAGGCCAGCATATTCTGGAAGGAGACATTTCCAGATTCATAACTAATTTGTGCTGTGTGAATCTAGGCAGGTCGTAAAACCTCTCTGGGTCTCAGTATTTCTCTGAATGAAATAGGTACAACCACCCAAACTCTGGGTGATGCTGATAAATGCGATGTGTGCAAAGCAGTGTCAGATCATTGATCAACATACTGTAAAAGAGCAAACTATTACTAGTTCTTCATCGTCTGCTGCTCCATGCTTGGGAATCCAGTTTCAGCAAAACAGGTCGTACAGAGAATCACAACATCTTCATGGACCTTTTAAGGAGCTAGTTAAAAGTCCCACCAGAATGTCTCAGACACCTACAGAGCATTATCTGAGTGCCACAAACAGATTCAGTAACAGGTCCAGTGGCACAGTAAGTGGCATTGTGTTGGGCAGCAGGGGTCGAGGTAAGAAAAGGGTTATCAGACAGTGAGTAATGGAACACCTGCTGTCACCTATAGTCCTCTTTGAATCCATGCTATACAGTTTCATCACTGACAGCATCAGAGCGTGAGTAATGCTGCAGGCCAAACATGGACCTGTCTGTCAACCTCCCAGCGTTTGGACAAAATGTCCCGGAGAAGCTGATGTAGTAGCGACATTCAAGAAATGCAGGAATTGTGGCTGGATCCCAGCCACTCAGCAATGGCATTAGTGATTCACGCTGTGGGCATTATCTTTGAATTCTATGAAACCTTTCATTGTATGAGACTCACATACATGGAGTCAATATGGCCCCTTGGGACTACTCAAAGCCTTCCTCGCTTTTAAAGCTTTTCAGCGCTGAAAAGAATTTGAACTGATATCTCTAAATTGAAGCATGAGGGCAGACAAAAGTGCTGCGAAGCATCCAGACGTGCTGTCTCACTAATACTGGCCTGATCCACCGCCACGCGCTGACCCAGTGCACCACTCCCCGTCCACCTCCCAGGCTACCGTTTGTACAGGTGCAGGACGGGACTCCAGACTGAAATGGAAACAGCATAAGCACTGCTCATTTGTCATGCACAGGATATGCGGTTAAGACCTAGAGGCCCTCTTCTGTACTTTGCCTCCTCAGCATCTCAAAGGAAGTAAAGGGAAACATTTACACACGCCTACAGACAAGGATTACAGGAGCTAGATCCTGAGCCCTGCTAAAATCAATAGGGTTGAATTTTCTCTTTTCCCTTACTACATCACTGTACAGAAGAAAAAAAAAAAAATTATAGTCATGACTCAGAGTTTCCCTGTGAATCTGAATCAGCAATTCTGGCTCTTTCTAAAGTCAACTTTATTCTAAGAAAGCTTCCACCAATTTTAAAGATATGTTTTCTTGCATACGACCCGCAGGATTTCTGGTACCCACTGCAGCGGTACATGCTGCAAAAAAGGTCAAACAATTCTATACCCGTTTCCTAAATCATCATAGGTCTCAAAAACCTGAAAGGCAGTAGAAATATGTACAAATGTTTCTTTATCATAGAATCATATAGTTCCATACATATACTGGAATTATATATTACAAGTTTATATTGGGTTAGGAAAAGGATATGCATACCGTGGTGTTCAGACCACTATTATACACTTGGAACTAATGAATTCTCTGCCTATGAGCAAGAAGTGCCCTGGGAAACTGACTTTATAAGCTGGCAGTACCATAGTAGTCAGCTCTGATAGATGGTATTTTGCTTTCTAGAAAGGATTTCAGACAAGTGGAACTGAATCAATAGCTACTGCTCTTCTCTGATGTTCTGTAGGTTCTTCCATCAATGTAGAGTTGTTGCGTACCTACAAAAAACAACTTAAAATCATTAAGAAACCCTCCAAATTTGTCCAAGTCACTGGAAAACACAAAACCAGCTTTCAGTGTTAGCCTCAAAAGTAAAACAATATCTTTTTAGGTACCCTTTCACCTTGCTAGAACTTAGTCACTGGGGAAGTACTATATTTCAGGCAAAGATATTTGAGAAGAAAAAAGCTTCTACAAAGTGCCTCGGAAAATCCAATTTCTAATAACTCAATTACTTGAGCTCTGTGGCTCCCTTCCACGTGAGGACAGAGAGGTTGGCATGGAGGGGATGCAGAGATCAGAACCACATATGGGCAGTGCAGAGTACTCCATTTATTACCATATTCATAACTACAGGGTTCCTGTATCACCAAATAGGTGACTGCAAACATCACCTTACTGTGGGGCTACCGTTAGCCTGTCCGGTTAATATTCTGCCCAGAACTCTCATTTTCATAATACACACCACCAGGTGTAACCTACCCAAGGCACTGCCTAGATAAATGAGGCTTGACTAAATCTGCCCAGCTCAAACTGACCACATTAATCCAGCATGTGCCAGATAACCAAGGTAACATTTCTTATAACACATACAGGCAGGAGGCCAGAGGGTGATAGAAACCACAGCAGCAGCAACCACTAATTAGCCTCAAGGAAGGAGGAAGTCAGAGACCTTGGCCTAGGGCTATACGACTATGCCAAAGATCTAATGAAGAGAGCAATAAATACTTAAGACAATAGTCCCAAGGCAGGCAGAGGGGCCAAGGGGGAGAAATGTAATACATGGATGTCGGATACCTTGTAGAAGTTGCAGCCTGATCAGAACAACTGCTACATATAATAGGCAAGCTGTCATCCACATACCTTGCACATCACCTGGTTGAGTGAGCATCCCATTCCCCTGGCACTGGACAGGTCTGAAATGTAGGACTGAGCTCTGATTTGTGTGTGATACGCATGTGTTTGTAGAACAGGAATTGCTACCGACCCACTGTATGTCTTGCCAAATAAATACATTTTAGATTATATGTCAACATGGGGTGTGGTTCTCCTCCAGTATCCACCTCACCCAATCTCCCATGACTACTTCTGAATGTTAGTAGCAACTCAGTGCATTACTAACTACAATAATATGAAGACTCATAACTGCTTCAGAAAAGTTTTAGAAGAATTAAGATACCAGGACAAAAAAAGAAAGATAAAAAATAGTATTTCAATGACTGCATAAAAAAATCAAGCAGATGAAGTTTGCAATGCGACACACAAATGTCACATTCTCTTTCGGAAAGGTTAATAAAAAAATTTTTTTAAAGAAAATCCAAAGCCCTGTGCCTCACATCTGCAAACATGCCAGGTGTTTGCTCTTATAAACAAAAATTACCTTTCAATGACAGAAATTGTTTGTGGAGAAAGTCAGAATGTTTTTAAACTAAATGATTTCTCTTGAACAAGGAAGTCTTTCTGCATTTATATAAAGCAAGTATTCTAGACAGACAAGGAAAGAGACATAAGAGTGTTGTCAAGCTTTTTCCAAGGTTTAGCCATTTGATAAAGTCTTTGATAATTTATTCATGAATGTTTAATCTGGGGCTTTAATCTTCAAACAGCTTCCTAACTAACAGATTTGCTTTATTTCCCTTCCATATCCTGCCCCCACATAATTACTTCTTAGTTTTGCAAGTGATTTTCTGTATCAATTAGCCCAGCAAGGAACACGTCCATCATCCAAACTTAACTATGCTTATCACAAATTAGTGAAAACTAGCAGGAAAAAAAACACCACTCATGTTGTTTACCTAGACTAAATTAAAAGGTACATTTCTGGCATATGAGGCAACCACTAAAATACAGGCCTTTCAAGTACTGAAAGGTAAATGAACATTTTCCTTCATCTCTAGTTTGCTGCAAGTGTTACTGTAACAGTAATTTATTCGTGTTATGAAGAAATACTTTCCATGTCACTCTCATTTCAAATACTAACACCTCAGTTTGAATGTCCAGAAGAATATACTAGAGTGAAATTACACTTGAAAGTTTATTTTCTCAACCAGCATCATCTGAGCTTATAAAAACAACAGCACTCTAATGAGTGAAGTAATTATTTTGGGTTGAGCATGAGGTACTGAGTGATGAAGGCAGAAGAACCCAGACGGACAGAGAACAGGACTTCCTGAGCTCAAGAAAGACAATGCTCACAGTAGTGTTTCTTGAAGAATTGTTTATAAGGATAAACAAGCACATTAGCCAAAAAAAATGAGTATAAATACCTGCTATACCTGCACTGACCAGCATGTAGACTCATTTCCTCATTTTTTAGTATTGTGAAAAAGGAGAGAAAAAAAAAAAATCAGTCAATTGCAGTGTATAGTTTATAAGAGGTTCAGAAAGACATGAGGAGCTTTCAAAAGCAGCTTCTGTCACTTCTGAGGTCAACAAATTATTTTAGGGTCAACTATGTCAACTTTTCACAGCCTAAGTATAATGTGTAGCAGAGTATTCCATTCACCTTTTGCAACTAATGACAGTTCTTTAGTTGAAACAGTCATTTAACAGTCATTTCTTTCTTTATAAATTGATGCAGTTGAATTTGTTCCAATCTGAAACAGGCTGACGCATTTCAACGCTTACCTTGAATAGTCTGCTGCTGAACTTGCATGTACAAGTGAAGTAAAAGATTTTCCAAGGACAACGCTCTGCTGTTGAATATCTTAAGATCAGAAATGAGCCTCAAACCTGAACACTTGCTAACAGAATCACTGAAATCTAATGAACCCCCAATGGTACTGAAAGCCATGGTATTTATTTAGGCACCCAAAGAGACTGAAGAACATAATGTCTCAGATTATTACTTACAGAAATACACCCTTCACCTGGATGTCAACAGCATATAAAGAGGAAATTTGGATATCAGTTACATTCCTGTACTTCAAAAAACACCTCTTGTTTGTCAATCTCTGTAAAAATCACGAGTCAAATGTGAAGAAGAGATTAGGCCCACTTTTGGAGTATTACAGAAACGTAAGTATATTTGGCAAACTATATTTGGCTTATTCTAGGATAAAAAACACAAAATACAGAACTGCCATATCTGTTCTATGTTTTTAAAAAAAAATCTCTAAAGTACTACATTTTAGGATGACAGATTTTTTTCAGTTTATGATACAAATCTCCTCTTACATATTACTATATCCTGAGTTCTAAGGAATATTTTTTTTAGTGATAAGACAATCCAGCTATCCAAATTGTTTTTAGAGATTTTCACGTTATGAATAACATTCCATTAGGAACTTTCAGCACAGAGTCCCATAGCATGGACCTTAATTTTTTTTCCCATTCCAGACAAAATGCAAAGGTGATCAAAAGCTCTTAATACAAATGTTATCTTTATATTCTGATTTTTCCTGAGGGTAGGGAGTTCAAAGAATTTGCTGAAATTAAAGGATTTGATAACTGCATAAAATAAGATGAATTCTGCATCATTATAGTTCAACACAAACACCTGTGGAGAGGTGAACTTGGTTATCTAGGAGAATTAGCTAAATTTTTAAAACCAGGACTGGACCTTCCCAATTTAGATAGTGAACTGTCACTGCATTCCCTTCATCGTATGATCACAGCTCACTGTTTCTTTCACTACTGAAAAAAACCTATTTTGATGTCTTCCCATTACTTGACTAATATCATTACAGAAAACTTTTTAGAGACACAGCTGACACATCTCATAGAAACTAATTATATGAAATATGCAAAAAGCAGCAGCCTGCTCAATAAATGAAAGCAAAGCCACAAGATACTGAGGTACTAGTGCAAAACAGTTATCACATGAAGCACAAGAAAACAGCACATGGTGGCTTTACGATAACAGCCTCCCCATTCCCATGGGAGAGAGATCCTCAACACCTCCTGCCACATTATTCACTTGCTGTGTCACAGCTGAAGCAGGGTCTACAAACCCCAGGCAGAACTTTTTGAGCTTTGACAACTGTAAATGTATGAATCTTTCTGTATCTGCACCCAATGCCAGTGACTCTCATATGGACAACATGGACAGAGACCACTGCACAAAAGGAACTTCTGTTGCAAATGTGAACGTGTAGGGACCTCAGAAAGGGCCTAATCTTCTCCTTATTTGCTTTGGGGCAATCAAACAGCACTTATTCCACCACCTTTGCAGCCTCCTTTAACAATCCTTTGAAGGATTTCCCTTTACACACTTTGCTATAGCTGACAGTCAGTCCCCAGAAGGAGGGAAGCTTTCAGAAATTATTCCAGTCAGCAAGGGATCCACCAAACAGCAGTTCTTTGATGATACAGGCTCTGCCCTCCTGAGAAGCAATTTCCGCACTCTTTTCAGTTTTTTCTATTTATTACAAACATTTTTTTTAGTACTAACAAGATTTCCCATCTGATCAAAAGAACAAAAAAAAAAAAAAAGCTGACAAAGTGCACCACTACCAGAACAGGGAACCATTAATTCAGACAAAAGGTGCTTAGAATAGGCAATTTTACTCTTTCCAGAGCGCACTGTAGTCATTACAGAGATAATCTGTATTAAAAAATGGTCAATCTCTAAAGACATGTTAGAGATGAATAGTATGAAAAATGCAAAATAATTGAAATCAGCATTATATTACAGTCTAATTCAAAAACTGCATAATACACAACTTTCCAGTTGTTACTCAGAAGTATCTCCTGAAAACTATGACCAAGGCCAGATCAGCCTTTTTTTTTTTTTCCAAGTAAAAACTAACTGCCACCCAGCTTTTTGCTAGTGAGTGACATCCATCCTTCCTGATGCTCAAACAGTCCCACAGATCACTGCCAATCAACCCGACTAGCAAATGTGATCTTGTTTTTATACAACTTGAAGATGACTCAGCAGACTGGCTACCTACAGCCTCCCAACTAAAAAGCCAAACCAAAGCATCGATGAGGTGCAGTCAAGCATCTGTACAACAGCACATGAACAACTCTTCCGAGCACAGAGTAGGCAGAATTCCTGAAGAGTCATTATTGGGAAAAAGATGGCAATCCAAGTTGTAGAAGGTGATGGTTCAAGTCTGTACTTGGATGGGCTTTGTCTTTTATGAATAATACGTGATCATTTCTTTTTATGAAAAGGAAATTATTCCCACTAAATTCTGCAAACAAAGTCACTGTCAATCAAAAGCATTTTTAATGAACATGGAAGACGGAGCAGACTTTACTCTTACACAGAATGTCCTGTGAGGGCTAAGAAAGCCTGTGAAGTTATTCTTCGAATGTGTTTCTGTGTGGAAATAACCTGGCACCTAGTCCACAAAACAAACAGATACCTTGCAGTCTCACAGTAGACATATTTTGGGAACCACAGTAAGTTCTAGAAGCTTCACGATAACATAAGAAATCTCTCCAGAGACACTACTTTATATTTCATTTAACAGGGACTGATTCTAGCCTCAGTCAACGTCCTTTCTCTCTCCTCTTCCTCTGTAAAGAATGATTTACTTATACTAATAAAGCAGCAGAGGCTAACTTAAAGAAAAAACACCAGAAAAAAAAAAAAAACCTGGGAAGAAGGTGATGCATGCTAAGCAACAAAATGCACTCTGTATTTCAGGTCACTTTTTGGTCCAAGGACAACATACCTTCCTAGCTGTTCTCTGACAGCATCCACTTGTAGCCATGCATACGTTCTTTCTAAGGCATCAGACTCATTTCTCCATGAAACCCAGCTTAACTTCAGCACTGCATATGTCAGATACTCCAAGGTGCCAATTATGATGCTGGAAATGGATTCACCACTTCTTGGAAGCAACGTTACAGAGAAATATTGAGTAATTAAAAATAATTTAAAAATTCACATATTTGCATTTTAATACTCAGTTCTTAGAGTCTCTGTAACAGGCTTGTTGACCCACCAGCTAAAGAGGAGTTTCAATAAAAAGGTTAAGAAGTATATACGTATTTTAGGCTTTGAAATATCTCTATCTAACACTATTCTGATAGAACAAAGCTGCATGGTCAAAAAGTCTGGTAGAACCTAAATTTTATCCTCTTTCATCCTACAGCATCGGAAAACATTACAGATGAATTTAAAATAAGTAAATAAATAAATCTTTTCTTGCATTTGCTCATCATCTGTTTATCTTTTAAATACTTTGTGAGTTATAAATATCCTTCAGTCAAGGACAACAGAAGAAAAGATAAGTTATATCTCAGCTTAAAGAAAAATTCATATAGCTTTGGATATAGCCTGACTTGTATTTGAGTGATTCTGGCAAGTTCCTTTTTGAACTTGCATTTTATTCTTTTATTTTTATTTCATAGACTATTTATGTTTGCAGCTTAACGTCCTCCGTAAGAGCATTTTAGGCATTCATTAAAAACCTCATGAACATGGCTGGAAGCAAGTACTCATCCCTCCAAGTAGTTTGAGGAGAAAAACTCTCAGGCTGGATGTCCCACTGTTTTCTAATCCTCTTGCTATTACTTGTCTCCATTTTCTAGAAAACTGTGCCTTTCATTTATTTTGTGTCAACACTGTGATTGCTATTACTTTTCTCCTCCTTTATCAACTGCAGGCTTCTGGTTATCTGCTAGCATAGCTGAAGTTGGGTATTGAGCTGAAAACATTAGGCTGCATTGCTGCAAGAAAAGAAAGCACGACAGCATGTCTAAATTCAAAGCACTGTAGCTATAGAAAGAGAAAAAATTTCAGAACAAATTACAGCTGCAGACTGTGTAAAGGCAGTCTACAGCATGCAATAGCATATTCCAATAAAGGATAGATGTTTGCGACATCAGACTTCACTGAGTAATATGTAATAAAAGCTTTTCTGGTTTTGCAAGCAATTATCCAAAGGTTATAAAAGTCATAGAATCATTGAAGGGTTTAGGTTGGAAGGGACCTTAAAGATTATCTTGTTCCCAAACCCCTTGCCATGGGCAAGGACACCTCCTACTAGACCAGATTGCTCAAAGCCTCATCCAACCTGGCCTTGAACACTTCCAGGAATGGGGCCTCCACAGCTTCCCTGGGCAACCTGTTCCAGTGCCTCACCACCCTCCATAGTGAAAAATTTCTTCCTGAGATCTAATCTAAATCTACCCTCTTCCAGTTTGAAGCCATTCCCCCTCATCCTGTCACTACATGCCCTTGTAAAAAGTCCTTCTCCAGATTTCTGGTAGACACCCTTCAGATACTGGAAAGCTGCTGTAAGTCCAGCTCCAATTCTCCTTTTATTTATACTTCATAGCAGGATTCATGTATCATGTTCTCAGATTTTATTACCTTACCTGTCAAGAAGTAAAGAAACAGCTATTTCAACCAAACTGTTCAGTTAACAAGCTTGAGTCTGTATGTTCAGCAACTGTTCGGTCAGTGCATGAAACCTGTAGCTTGCCATACACAGAGGCACCCCATAAGTTATATTCACATTTTTTTTCTGAATAGTTCATTATAGTTACTGCAAGTTCAGTTATGTAACAAGCTAAGACAGTTATGCCCCCTTACAGGAATATATTCTTATTGTACTGATAACTTTAAAATACAAATATAAACCAATCAGATTACATAAGTGACAGACAATACCATACTTCATTTAAAAATCCTTAGAAAAAAAGAGACCCCTATTGAGATCGCAACAACTTAGAATCACAGAACGCTGGAAAAGACCATTAATATCATTGAGTCGAACCATAAACCTAACGCTGCCAAGTACACCACTAAATCATGTCCCTAAGCACTATGTCTATAGGTTTCATAAATACCTCCAGGGGTGATGATTCAGCCACATCCCTGGGCAGCCTGTTCCAATGCTTGGCAACCCTTTTGATGAAGAATTTTTTCCTTTCAGGTAGTTGTAGAGAGCAATAAGGTCTCCCCTCAGCCTCCTTTTCTCCAGGCTGAACAACCCCAGTTCCCTCAGCTGCTCCTCGTGAGACTTGTGCTCTAGACCTCTCACCTGCTTTGTTGCCCTTCTTTGGACACGCTCCAGCACCTCAATGTCTTTCATGTATTGAGGGGCCCAAAACTGAACATAGTATTCAAGGTGGGGCCTCACCAGTGCCGAGTACAGGGGGACAGTCACTTCTTTAGTCCTGCTGGCCACACTATTTCTGATACAGGCCAGGATGCGACTGGCCTTCTTGGCCACCTGGGCACACTGCCAGCTCATATTCAGCCGGCTGTCAACCAACACCCCCAGGTCCTTTTCTGCCAGGCAGCTTTCCAGGTGCTCTTCCCTAAGCCTGTAGTGCTGCATGGGGTTGTTGTGACCCAAGTGCAGGACCCGGCACTTGGCCTTGTTGAACCTCATACAGTTCACCTCAGCCCATCGATCCAGCCTGTCCAGATCCCTCTGTAGAGCCTTTCTACCCTCAAGCAGATCAACATTCCTGCCCAACTTGGGGTCGTCTGCAAACTTACTGAGGGTGCACTTGATCACCTTGTGCAGATCACTGTAAAGATATTAAACAGAAATGGCCCAGGTACTGATCCCTGGGGAACACCACTTGTGACCAGCCGCCAACTGGATTTAACTCCATTCACCACCACTCTTTGGGTGCAGTCGTCTGGCCAGTTTTTTACCTATTGAAGAGTACACCCATCCAAGCTATTATCAGCCAGTTTCTCCAGGAGAATGCTGTGGGAAACAGTGTCAAAGGCTTTACTAAAGTCCAGGTAAACAACATCCACAGCCTTTCCCTCATCCACTAAGCAGGTTGCCCCGGGCTTGACCACTTACATTGAGTATGCCACATTTCCATGATCTTTACATGGTACACTAATACCAATCGATTGTCTGGTTTCTAAACTATTTTAGCAGTATGTTTTTAGAATTTTCCTTCTACATGTATGGGAATCCTTTTCAATTTCTTACTACTTACAGGAGAGTTTATCTTAATCCATATATGTACCTTGTGCATGATGTAAGGTTCACAGTTTGGTTAGCAAGTTGCTAGAGTTCAATTAAATAATTTACATCACACAGCATTAATGCAAGGGCTTTGGCAACACATCTCATGCCATCTGTTTGAAAAGTTTTGAGAGCTCAGAGATTAGTCAGACAGAAATATTAATTCTTACTTGGAATGCATATTGTGATACTTCATTTGCCAGTAAGCCACAAGGGAAAGCAAGCTTTGAAGTATAAAAAAAAAAAGAAAATAAACAAAAATAATTTGGTGGATCGTAGAATGGTTTAGGTTGGAAGCGACCTTAAAGATCATCTAGTTCCAACCCCCCCTGCCATGGGCAGGGACACCTCCGGCTACACCAGGTTGCTCAAAGCCCCATCCAGCCTGGTCTTAAGCACTTCCAGGGATTGGACCATCACCATTTAGGTGAAAAAACTAGACAAAACCAAAAACTAATGAGAAACCTTTTACAATTCAAGCCCTTTCGGGGAAGAGATAAAAAATAAATGCTATTCAGCTTGACTTATATTGGCCATTAGTAGAGGAGAGAACTTCTGAAGCAATTATATTTTCGGTAAAGGCTCATGAGAAAACCCAGGTTGCATCAACTATACAAAAATAAAAAAGCTACTCCCACAAAATAATCTCTAGAAAGAAAAATCTTCTAAGTATTACTTTCTTTAAGGTTAATAATACTAAAAATCCTTTGACCTGGTTAAGAACAGAGCCTGGGCTCAAGGTAAACACCACATGAAACAGAGGTTTTTGAGCATGACACAGCACTGAGCAGACCAAGGTGGAAATGTGGGACTCAGCACCATTCACACAGCTATAGCCTAAAAAAGGGCATCCAGCACCATAATGGTGGATGATTCTCTGGTGAAGGAAGACAAAGTATTGCCTAAGAAGAGGAAATCAACTCATGCCCGATAAGAGCTCAAAACGTAGAAGGAAAGTATAAAACATTGTGTCAGATTTTGATGACAAAAATATTAGAGTGGCTGATGGGTAAATATGATGGTCATAGGGATTGTTGTGTGGTAAGGGAAGAGACCAAGGTAAAGCAAGCTTTACATTTCTCTTCAGAAGTCTCTCAGCTGGTTTGTTTCCTGAGGACAAGAACTTGTTTTCAAGATCCAATGAATGCAATCAGAAATTCTCTCATTTTACTTTAAACTACATGTAGGAAAAATAGCTTATTGATGAGCTATGATGTCACTTCCTTTCTAGGTGTTCTTAGGCTTTATATAAGCTACTTATTACTATTCATATTATTGCCAGTTCTGCACAGGAATTCACCACAAGAGCAGCAATATTCCACAACATGGAGCTATTTCTTATCACAGGGCTGCGGTTGGCAGCCCTAACAGTTGGAACTTCCTAAATCGATACTATGTTATCTTAAGTAAATAAGAAATGCCATTCTTAAAGCAGTAAATGAAGTTCATTTGAAACAATGAGGAAACAACATCCGCAGAGGGACAGATGGTCTATCGATTTTCCAAAGATGTCCTTTATGCAGTCCTACTACATCACTCTACAGAACAGCATATGCAAAGGCTTTCATTGTTTCGGACAGTAATCTATAGTCCTTCATCGAAACCACATGCTTCTTGAAAATCTTCCTGGACTTACAGCATGCTGCTTTTATTTAAGCAGATCCACTGCTCCTACACTGCTTAAAGCTGACACTTGCTTTGCAAGACAAAAGCCATCCAGTACGTCTGTCTGTTCACAGAGAAAGGGGTACTTGGTAGCTGAAGTGGAATGTTATGGTTTAACATCACATTTGGGGATATGGGGAAGACCGTACGAAATAAAAGGGGCATTTGGATGCCCACAATTTTAAGAGACATAGCTGCTGAAATGTATTAGCTTCTGCCAGCGCTGTTCTCTCAAAACATACTGTCAAAGCCCACATATCCAAAGGTAATATCTTAGAAGACATGGGTAACTGCCCGCTGTGCTCTAAGCTAGTGAAATATCTTCTAACATGCAAGAAAGTATGCTTGAATCTAATTTAATTACCTTGGGCATGCCAGAAGAGGTATCCTTTTCCATTTCTCTTTCTTTCAGAATAATAATTAAGCATTTTTTAGCATGAGACTAGCTTTGATCCCAAATTTACACCAGCCATCATCACCGTCACTTGAAAGGACTCTTGTCATTTCCACTTCTTTGTTTAACAAACTCGGAACACAGGATAATCTCACTCAGATCGCTTCACCTGTTTGTAGGAAATTTAATACGCACAGGGAGGGAGAGACAGAGATAAAGTGGCATGATGCATCAAGCTCCTTATGCCAACAAGTTTTTTTCATGGAAACCACTATTTGGCAAATGAACAAGCCAGATTACTGAACAATGTGCCGCCCCCAGTATTTTGTCTGCAGGGTATTATGTAACAGCTGCCCTACTGACAGCACTTTCCCTTTCTGGGGGAAGGTAGGTAGGCAGCAGAAAGCAGTTTCACTTTTAGCTCAAAGAATCTTATTCCCTGGTCGGGAAAGGTAAACCTAACGGAAAAGGAGATTACCAGCTTATTGGATAGACAATGTTGAGCTCATTCTAAAACTTCGGTGTTAGCAGGAGGTGTCCAAATCCAATATTTTGATGTCTAGACAGAGCGATGCAATATTTTAGTGCTGTATATATACCCATTTAATAATGGAACAAGAACAAGCTTTTCATGCAAAGCTAGTGCATTACAATAACTTCATGAAGGCAGTCATGCTAGTCTTCTGTAAAGATAATACTCCAGCCACATTTCAATACCATGCTTATATATTACATCATATGTATAGTGAGAGAGAAATTCAGGAAGTTCCATATGAAACTGGCAAAAATATGAAGTACAGCAGAAGCTGTTTTGGAAGCAAAAACAGTGCTCGACCACTTCCATTCATCTCTGTGAAGGAGAAATAATGTATTTTTTCCCTCAATTCAAAATAAGCTGTGTTTTATTCCACAACTTAACAGAGGCTTTAAGAAAACACACAGCTCCATTGATCCACTTGGCTTGACTGTCACGGGGTACTCAGACTCATATGTCAGAAAGGGCATGTTGTGTAATGATCAAAGCCAAGGGACTGGGAATCAAGCCACCTGGCCTATTTTACTGAGGTTGGGGGAGATTAATTGATTAAGGATAGGTTGAGACTGTTACTTGCTCAGGTGCTTACCAGAACAGGAGCTCACAAGGCCTTTGCACTTCTGCAGCAACGCTGGTAACTAGGCCCAATCTCAACCTCTGCCTTCTCCCAAAGCCAAGCCTGTGTACGGCGGATACTTTGTACTTAAACCATTACAAAGGTAAGAGGGAGGATGAGGAGAGAAGGTCCCCTGGAGGACGGCTAACTTGCCTTTAGCTCTGAGAGAAGCAGAAATGCTAACGGAGACCTGCACCTTCCTTTGGAGTGGCACTTGCCTGCCTGCTGCTAGCTGTGATGCTCTCCTGCGCGCACAGCGCCACAGCGCGCTTGTCTCTACACCTCTGCCTCCTGCAGGCCTGAGTTTTACATTTTCAGCCTTCACAAAATGCTCCAAGTTTATTGCATGGGCGTATTTGTCTTGTGCATAGGAATAATAAGAACGTAGTGTAGGTTTAGATGAAGATACAGGTGCAGACCCACCCAAAAACCATATTGCTAGTCAGGTGCAAGGCTTCTACAGCAGACACCAGAGTCAGAGACAGTTCAGATGTGTCCTGTGGTAAAATCTGACCCATTCCATGGATTCTGACCCATCAACATGGAAAATAAAGCAACCTAAATAAAACTGCTTGGTTTAAACCACTAGTGAACAAATCAGATGCTGAAAAATCATAATTGCTTCTAGAAATCTCATTAGAACAGAACACAGATTTCTAGAATTTGCCACGTTCTATCTCATTTGCCACATCACAGGACAAAAGTCTTCAATGATAATCTGCCGTTTGTTCATCCATGAAAATTTGTGAATCCGTACAGCACTGCCATTGAGATGCACAAGGTCTTCACATTTTGGAGGTGCTACAGTTGAGCAGTGTCCAACCTTCCTGCTGGGCAGAACCATGCGGCACTTGCCGGCTGTCAGGGGCTGCCTCAGCAGTTGCCTCGCGTGTGCGCACTCCGACACCGCACTGCCTCGGAGCAGCAGACCCCAGCCCCACTTGCTGGGCAGGCACGGCAGCAACGGGCTGCTCTCGCCCTCCACCAGCTCGCTCCTAAGGCTCACCTTCCCCCAGGCACCTCCGGCTCTCACAGCAGTCGGTTGAGAAATGAACCAACTGGACCCGTGGCAACCTTCTCCCAGCCGCTAACTCCTCCGGGTGGAGAGGGAATCCAGCCCTCCTACTGCCCATTATCAAATTGTGTGCCTTTCAGCGTCCCCAAAGACACTGCCACTGCGGGCTGGGTAAATGATCTCGGCAGGTGACAGGCAGTCTATAAGCACCTGCGGTAAATGAGTTATTTAATCAGGAGGTTTGGAGTGCTTTATCAATGATGGAAAAGTAATAATGGCTTAAAATGCTGATACATCCAGATCTGGCATGAACAGCATCCAAACAATTAAAAAAGCTTTTCTGAACTCCTTTTCCAAGCAGCCAGATAATTAGTGTCTCCTCCTAGGGACATTTTTTGGCCCTAATCCTCTTTACTTTTGTCAGCAAACACCAAAGACTATTCCTGATTCTCCTATCATCGTGTGAGACTACATCTTTTATTGCTGCCTTAGCACCAACAAAAGAAACATTAAACACAATCTGATACCTAACTTACTTTCTCCCTCTAGTTACAATTAGATGCTTCAGCTCACAAAGCAGCGAGAGGCTGGCTTTGTTCCACTACCACCAAGCTCCATTTTCAGATCTCGCACAATCACCCTTGAATTGTAGGAAGTTATTTCTATCTCTTATTCTTGATCTAAAACAGATGGAAGTGGAATTCCAGATTTTGACTTGTGTAAGTGAAGAATAATTTAAAATAATAAAGCTCAAGGGCCAGACTACATGCAAGAAAAGCAACTGTGGGAAGCCCTTGGAAGGCATTAGACAGAAGGAAGGAACAGACAAGAAAAGAGGCCAGATACAGTAGTCCACATGAACATAAAGTTTTCTTCAGTCTCTTTGAAAATAATTATACAGTGAGATCTTTTAGTATATGCTTATACGTAAGCACAAAGATATATTTCCTGATTTTATAATGCATACTAAGGGTATTTATTTGTACTAAGGCTTTTATTTCACACTTTTCATTGTGAAAGCACAGTCAGATAAGTATATGATCACCTACTATGGGGCAACTTCATTTGTGAGCAAAGGCTCTAATTGCAAATATTGCAATTCAAGAGGAGCTTCTGGTAGAAAACAAAATAAAACTGGAGATATCTGAACAATAGTGAATTGTTCAGATTTTAATTAGACTTGCGCTAGTTCAAAAGAGCATTGTTTTTCTACAATATTTATCTGAGAACCACAGTACAAAATGTTTAAATTTCATCTGCTGTATAGCTATAACACTAGACATGAAGAAACTTCTTCTCTACACTACTACTAAATCAATTGTTTGTTTCTGCAGCGAGCACAGGACTGTGAGGGCCTGATTCCAAACTAAGTACCCTACAGTTTTATTGAAAGTTAAGGCAGGAAACATACAGCACCACAGAAAGATGGTCCCTAAGCAGGAAAGGAGAATATTTTGTTTTGTCCTACTTGTACCACATTACATTTATAAGAATGTACAATTAGGGCATAAGTCTTGGAAGATCTCAGACAGGAGTAAATTACTTTTATAGAACAATTTATTTTTAATTATATTCAACAGAGTAGGGATAGACCAAAACAGCTTTGTACAGAAAGATGTCAAAGATAGATATGGAATATGTAAATAGGTAACCTTAGAAATGGACCAAAATAACACAGAGACCAGAAGTACAGCTATTTAAAATATTCCCCTACTGCCTCCTTGGGTAATAAATTAATCACCATATTTAGCACTCTTGTTAGCTGTCCATACGGCACAATCTTCCCTATGCCACTCAGACTAATGGAAAGGTACTCGATTTGTGAAGGGCAATTCCTTTCAGTCACCTAAAGGATGATAACCTCAGCCTCAATTAACTTGCCAGTTTTGGAACTCAAATTTCAACTGGGAATCAAGCCTAATATCACAGCTCATGACATCCCAACAGACCTCAAAAACATCAGCTAATAGTGAAGTGTTCGCTACTCTATTGTCCATAGCAGTACAGTTGTTGCCAAACCAACAACACTATAATACCCATATTTTAATTTCATTTCCCTAGCACCAGGCTGGAGATGGGTATTTTAGAACACAAATATTCAAGAAAAAAGTAAAAAACACAAAAACATTAGGAACAAAAGGCCACCTGGCCCTGAATGTCTCCTTACTTCAGGTGTTAATGCAGCCATTCTGTTTTCTCACAATATCCCTCAATACTGCCTGTCTCTAGAAAGAAGTCTAGGTGTCTCTTGAACTCATTTATGCTTTTAGCTTCAAAATAGCTTTTCCATAATTTATTCCATATGTTTAACATCCTCTCATGAAACACCCTGTAGCCTGAGCAGAAATGGACAAAAGTTTCCCCATCAAACTGGTATCTGGCTGTCTCTTTCTGCTCCTCCTGGGCCTTCCCTGCATACACACTAAGCTGACTGAGCTACTGATGGGAGTTCTCTTTTCTCTCCCCAGTGAGAAATCCATAACCAGCAGCCCTCTGTGTCTCACCTTATTAAAAGAACCGTGCTGAAGTCGCAAGATTTTTTTTAAATAAGTGACATTAAACCTATCCTTTATATACTATTAAAATATGTATTATTTCCTTCAACAATTAAATGCTTTAGGAGCACTATTATCCAAAACCAATAGAGACCAATAATACAATCTCAGAAGCTCAAGTCTCACTTACGTCAAAGAAGAGCGTAAAACAGGGCACATCCTGGCCTTATAATAAAGCTTGCCACACAGGTAGTTTCACATGACTCTTCTTTATAGACCAGTACAAGGAAATTCATTCAAAATAATCCATTAAATGTTAATAGCATTAAACTGCCCCAAGAAAAATTAGTTCAGTCTTGAATTTATCCCAGTACCTTGGTATTCAGAAGAATCATAGAAGTTGTACAGTAATCTCTTGCCCACTCTACTTGCAAGGTGTTCTATGAGGGACAATGTTCTTTTCCACTCAGAGAAATGCTAGAGATGGATCCACAGAGAAAATACATAGTATCTCAAAGTGCCATTCTTTCATTCCATTTTCTGATATAAGCTAACTTGGCTACCTTATTTTTACTGAAACCACAAAAGAACTCTGGATCATATTAATTGCAGAAAACTGATGGAGAAGAGTAGAATCCCATGCTGGAACTTGGCTGCCGATTTTGTGATACTACAGAACACTGCCCTTCCATGACAGAGCCATCAGCGTGCATAGACTCATGAAGAACAAGGGCTACTCTCTATGAACAGCTATTGCATCAAAAGAGTACCTGGCTACCTGGAACAGATGTAATATAAATTCCTCATATTTGCAGCACATCCATCCATATAGGATCTCTTATGACTACAAGGAAATAAAAATCCTGAATTAAACCAGAACTTGACTTCTTTATTTTGCACACATACTTCAGAGCAGAAATAGAAGGAACCCACAGTATTATTTAATCACTGTAACACTGTCTCATAGTGTAGTTAACTCCACAGTAGAAGTTAACCGAAGTTGACCTAAGTGTATGACACTTAGATTAAGTTACACCGGGCAAATGAAGAGAACTTGGACTTAAGAAATTATCTAATCTTAGGCCTTTGAAAAAGAAAAGCAAAAGTAAGAAAAAAAAAAAATCAATCAGGTATATCTGCTTAAAGGAAAACTGCATCACCAGTGATTTTATTGAGGGAGAAAGGCATGAAATGTTCCTGTAGCTGATGACTGAGAAACAATTTCCCGTCTGTTTTGCCACAATACATGACATTTTCTTTAAACACATCCCATTAAATATTGCTCTGAAAAACCCTTCAGTTACCAAAATGGTTTCTAAGGAGCTGAGAGCACTGGAATTTAAAGCCCCATAGGAGAATTTGGTTAGAAAGACAGATGTGGTCATATTCATGAAAGCTTGTTTTCCATATTCTTAATCACCTCCAGACATTGTAGAAGTCATATTGTGCAAGAAAGGTATAGTAACATATGCTTTGTTTGCTGCCTACAGTGTGTGTTACATTCCAAGAAAGGATTAAGTATCTGTTTGGGAACCAAACCAAACCTCATGCTTTATCAATAGCTAGAGAGTCCCAAGATTGATAACATTACTGAACATACTAGAGAATTAATGATTTTTCTTTTGCGGAGTGAAGAAACTAATTATATAATTTACAAACCACAAATTCTATTTTACAGACTTCTGACTACATTACACATTTTTTTTTAAAAAAAATAATCTGAATCTAGGATCAACATCAACAGAAGTCCACTTCAAAGTTAAAAAAAGTCAGGAATTAATTCCTGTTACAATCTTCACATGAAGCACACAAAAATGCTTCTCTTTCTGATGCTCAAACTCTGCTAGTGAAAAGCTTAAAAAAAAAAAAATAAGCAAAGCCTTCTGTCAAGCAGTTTTCCTAAAAATCTTTGTTAGCGCATAGCATAAATAATACTTAATTCTTTCCTTTCTCTGATATTTTGAGGCAACTGTTACCAACTGAATGAACACATGGATAAAGCTTGCTGTCAAAAACCAAATGAAGTCTGAGACTTATGGACGTTTTTATGGGGAAAGGAATGATTAGCAGGTGAAGTTAAGTAGATACTGCTTCATTAAGCTGTCACATTACATTTCATTATTGTCTTTCAGTTTCTAATGAGATGAAAACACTAAATGTTTACTAAATTACCATAAAAAAAAGGAAATGCTCAAAATGATTCCATTAGCCAATGAAAATTCGCTCCCGTGACACACAGCAAAAAAACCCAAAACTGATTTGCATGTCTTTCCTTGCCTATTTTTTGAAGAACATAAATAAAGAATAATCACAAATACCATTCCAGACTCGCATAGTACAATTGTTGACAAATTAAGTCAACAAAAAGAAACAACAAATGTTGATTATATTAACAAGTTGATTTTCTACAAAATAAAGACAACCATCAGAGAAATAGTGATACGTTTTAAAAAATGAATTGCCAATTGGAAATGTTTTGTTAGCAATTTTCCCTGTTCACAAAAATAGCCACAACTCAGCCTTTCTAATTGGAATGCTAGTCAAGTCTGTTTCTGCAAAATTTTAAGTCAGCACCTTTCTGCACCCGCATAATATTTCTAAGGAGAAAGCATGATAAATACACTGTTACTGCTTCATGAGGCAATATCTTTAATGAATGAACCAAGATTTTTCAACTTGTATTCATAATCCTCTTCCTTTCTTATGTCATTTCATCAAGCTAGAAATGATAGCTCAGTCATTGAAACTGCAAGCAAAAGTAGGCTGAAGCAAACATTCAGGTTTTTGCAACTTTTTGATACTTAACTCTTGATTTGTTTTCCCACAGTATTGTTCCATAAACCCTTTCTTTCATTTTAACACCTCATAATGAATTCATATAGCTTTTCTGTTATAGGTTGTTTGGTTTGGTTGTGGCGGAAAATTCTGTGTAACTTTGATTTATACTCCATTCCACATACAAATTTGAGGGAACAGGTCGCTCCAGATGCAGCACAGGACAGTTTTCTGCTGTTTTCCAGATGGGTGTTATCTTTAAGATTTCAGTTTCTTTTTACATTTTCCTGTATATTACAGCGACTACGCACTAAAAGGTTCATGTATCCAGCCAAAGACTAACTAGAACATCAAATTATAGGTTGAAAGAGATTCATTTAAAAATAAGATTTTAAGGAGGCTAAATTGACATAGATTAAGCAAATGCAGTAAATACGCTATGAATGTAATTTTAAAAGACGCGTAGAACTGGCAAGAACAGATCCCTCAAACCACAGATATCTTTTATTCCATTCCTTACTTACATTCATACCTGACCATTGAGGACTGTCATTCAACACCAATCTTTTGTCAGATGCGTTATTTCGGTATCTGAAGTTGTCACAGCACTGGGTATAGCCATTAACTATACCTTCAAGACTAATATAAGGAACAAACTGCAGGTTCCCAATTATTTTCCACCAGCTTTGTCACAAACTAAATTGCAGGAAAGTACCTTGACACTTATTGCCTTCCATCCACACCAAAAAGCCCCGGAAGGCATGCATTAACAGAACTTTGTTCCACATTTCTTGGTCTTAATCTCCCATCGCCTTTTGCTTCCCTGTACTTTTCCCAAATAGAATTCTTCTAACTCTTCTCTTCAGAGACAACGGGTGGTTTAGTGATTATTGTAATTTCTTTTTGTACTGTTTATCCACTGCAAAGTGAATGTAGTGAAAAAAGTCTACAGCTGAGATCATGTGTCATCTGGGTTCTGGGAATAATCAACCTGTTGGCTCAAATCTACAAGTTACATTATACAAATTATTTGACACTGTCTGAATGATTGCAGCAAAGCATAGACCTTCAGACACAATTGCTACTGAGCAGTAATGTGCCGACAATGTTTTTGTTTAAACAAGGTGTAATTTCTCAGAAGACTTCCATGGTCAGGACAAAGAGAACCAACTTGGCTAGACAGTGGATCCCACAGGGCTCCAGGACAGGCTGGCCTCAAGAGTCGTCTGTTGACACTTGCTGATCTAAGGACTTCGTCAGAGGAGACAGTTTCCCAGGTTAACACTTCAAAGGGCTGGGGAAAGGAAAAAGCCAGACTAAGAAGCTCCTCCTCATTACAGCTCATTAAGCTCTGGATTGAGTCTAGACAGCTTGGCAAGCAGTGGGCAAAATGAGAGGAGCGAGAAAAATGAGACTCCTCTTCAGCAAAGCATGGATTGTACTGCTTCTTCTTCCTCTTATCGACAGCAAAAACTACCAGCGCAGGATAGGGACTTCAAAGCCAAACCCTCCTACCACCTGCGAAGGCAGCCCCAGGAAGGAGGGCTCTGCTGTCCCTGTCACTGCCACACCAGCCTGGCAGCCAGCGGAAAGGCAGGCATCCTGCTCACTCCCAGCAGACCTGTCCAATGGAGGAGAGCTCAGCTGAATGCCTAGGGACAGCCCGGAAAGCTTTCCGTGTTACTCTCTCAGCACTCCAGCCACCCTGTTCATCAGTATCCCATCTCTTTCACAGGGAAAGACTAAGTGTTATAGAGAGGGCTACTGAAGTTTGGTTTTTTCTGGTGGTTGTTGGTTTGGGTTTTGGGTTTTTTTTTGTGGGGAGCAGCATTACTATTGCCTTGCATCAGTAAAACCATACTCAAGCTATCAAAACAAGAAAAGTTAACTTGAATCCACATATCAGGCCAGTTCAGTCAGTACAAGAACCAAAACAAAGAAGAATGAAGAATTATGTATGCTCTCAAATCAGCCTTCACTTCAAGCTTTTAATTCAGTTATTTTCCTAGTTGCTATATAGCTGCAGGCTTAGTATTTCTAACTAAAAATAAAAGGGTGGTGAAATCCAATCTTATCTATTAAAATTCAAAGTAAGTATATTAGAATAAAATATACTTAGGTTCACTTCAGGTCTTATGAGAAGAAATAGACAGTAATAAAAATTCTTATAACATAGAAACTTTTAAATAAGAGTTATTCATGATGACTATAAAATCTCTCCAAAAATATGAGTGCTCGTTTTCTCAGTTCCATCAAAGGCTATATGTACAGAAAGCTGTGCAGCCCTCATGTTAACAGATAGGCCAGAAATATTTTCCTAAAATAAAATTTTGGTGGCAAAAAAAAATTCCTTCCTAGCTCTATTTGAGCAAATCCAATAGCTGATGGCCCCATTCACCTCTCAGTATCCACTCTCACACCTTTCCAACATGCCTTGTGTCAGCTGGTTCTAGTATCAAACTGAACCCAGCACTTTAAAAAAAAAAAAAAAAAAAAAAAAAAAAACTTGAAACTATTCGGCTCATTTATCAGTTCATTACAACACTGTAATCACTTTCTCTAACTTATTACGTAGGTATAATTGACCTTGAATATTACCTTCCTGTAAGAAATTGCTCCTTATTCCTGTAAGAAATTACTCCTGAGAGTCTGGAGCTCTATAAATGGGAGGAAAAATAAATAAATAAATAATTTTTTAAAAATTCCTTTTCTTTT
Organism: Burhinus oedicnemus; assembly: GCA_008921705.1. Lineage (NCBI taxonomy): Eukaryota > Metazoa > Chordata > Aves > Charadriiformes > Burhinidae > Burhinus > Burhinus oedicnemus. Next base: position 32,128 of record VFFE01009043.1, read on the forward strand.
TTTTTTTTAAATGGAAATGGCAACCAATGTAGTAAAAGACATCTGTAAATTACTAAAAATTTCTTCTTCTAAAGTCCTGCAATGATATCAACTGCCAAACACTGTTGCTGAGAATAGTCTTCTCTATGGTGAATCATCATATCTCAATTACTGGGGCTGAAGTCATATCCAAAATGTCAGACGGCACTCTCCACAAATATCCTTCAGTCAGGCTCTGCATTAAGATAACCACACATCTAAAATGACTCAAAACTCTGGAGGCTACAGCACTTAATCAAGACACACATGACAAGAACTTTGTCTCTAGGCTGAAGATTACATTAATCTAGATAATGCCCTGTTTCTTTCACTCAAGTGATTTCACAAGTTTACCTATGAATAAAAACCTACTTAGCAAGACAGGAAAAATAAATGAGTTGACAAGATGACATCTGAAGTTCATATTTTCTTAACACTGGATGAACAGAGTAAAGAAAAAGACAAATTTTTTAAAAAGAAATGTAATAGCAGTATTGGACAACTGTGAATAATCTCTTTCCTGTGATGTATTTCCCTGAACAACTAAGGGTGGATAAAAGTTCCTGTAACAGAACAGGAAGACAACCGCTTCTTTAACCCCCTGATGACAGAAGCAAATTGTTTTGTAGCTATGGGGAGAGATTTGCCACGAATGTGCAAAACAGATCTCTCCCCCTTGATATATACAGAGCTACAGCACAGCAGTTTCAGTGATCACAATTTTTATTCTCCTTGGCATGCTCCTTGGTGATATGAAGGTTTTTTACTTTATAAGAAGTATCTAATTATGGAACTGTCCTTTTCTGTTGGCAAAAAAAACCCCACCCAACCTCTAAACATTATCTATCTGTTTTTCAATTTAATTCTTTAGCCATACAAAAAAACAAAACCAAAACCCACTCTTTAAAAAATGTGTTCTGATGTTAAACAAACTCCTTTTGAAACCATCGATATTACACAACAAAGATGATTATTTATTTTATGTCTGTTACTATTTTCTCAAGTCTGTTTCCAAACCACTACTTCTCAAAAGCACATTCAGTGAAATCACTCAACTGAGTGATTTCCTACTCAACACTAGGAATAAAGAGCCTATAATCTCATTTTAAATTACTGATGTCTAAAAAGCATTTCCAGTTGTAGCAGTTACAGCTACAATTAGGTTTTTACTACCATACATACATAAGCTTTACCATCAACCCCCTCCCAAATCACATCTTACATTTACTTACATTATGTATTTATTACATCTGTGTTCTGTATGCATCCGTATAGGCTTTTTTTGGTTTGGGTTCTTATTTCCCCTTCAGTAAGCATGTTTCAAGATGGAAGTGAGAGAGAGAATTAGAACAACTTTAGTATTCACAAGAATGTCAATTACAGTTGAAAAACCTCGAAAGCTGCACTTACCCAAGTGACCAGCAAAGCACAGAAAGGGGAAAGATACAAGTCCTTCTTGTTTTTCGCTCTGGCTATGGCCTTTCTCTCAACATAACCAAAAATAGATTCTGTTTATGACAGCAAACTCCATCACAGGGATCTTTGTCCAGTAGATACTGGCCTTAAACCAGCTGATCAATTCGCACAGAAATATGAAAGTATCAATGTATCCATCACATTCTTTTGTGATTTGACACGTTAGTTTTCTAAATTAAAATATAGAACAAAAACATGGAAACACAAGAAACCTCTTCCTTCATAGAAAGTTTGTAGTGGAAATTATTACTTTGGCTTTGGCTCTATCTACTTTCTTTTTTAACCCACCTGGATAGATGAGACTGTCTAACTACCCATACTTGCGGTACCTCAGGTTACACTTTCCTCAGGAAAAATAAAATAGGCTTCTTACAATGTTAATGATGATTTCATCTTTAAGTAAAAAGCTGAGGATAACTTAAAAAGCCTCTGATGGATCTGTCTTCAGATGCATTGTAATAATAGTTTTCATTACCATACAAAGCAGTATTTTTGACCGATTTGTTTTGCAAGAAGTTGTGTATCAAAAACAATGAGTCTGAGCCACAGTTGCCTTCAGGTTTTTCTCAACTCCTGCATATGGTTTTCCACACAGATTGTGATTGTAATTCATCCTGATGCACAGAGCTGGAAGAAGAATCTGCTTTAGTCCTAACAGGAGTAATTTGAGTAATCTTTTTTACATAGGTACTTTTTGTTCTTTGCTCTTGCGTATGTTCATTGGGTACCACGGTATTTTAATTATGATGATTTGTATGCAATGTAGTAACACCTCAGTTGATTCTGAAATGTGAATGATAATTGCCTCTTCTTGCAGGTCCAAAAATGAAGAAATTTGGCACAAAATTATGACAGACAAGTAAGCATAAGAAAAATCCAGTGCACAAATCTTGTCTTTCCCCTGACAGAGCATCAGACTAACTGAGATCATTTTTGCAGAGGTGGTCAAGTAGGATAAGAATCCACATGATGCAGCGGGGGTGGGGTAGAAAATGGTCACCATTGATAAAGAAGGAAGAGTGCCTAGGTCACCAGTAAAAGTGCTAATACCTATATGTACTTGAAAAATACCTTGACACCTACAAGACCACCACCACCACCTGTGGAATAAAAGTCAGCTGAGACTAAACAATAAAGCAATTTACAAGCCTGAAGGGCAGAGAGCTTTTCTTCACCCTTTCATAGGCAAAATTAGAGCTTGAACAAGTGTCATTGGAATGGTGTTACGGAATAGGGAATATAACTTCCTGCATTATACAAACACGGTAAGAGAATAACATACTCAGAAATCATCACTTAATGGTTTCATTACTAATTTACTTCCTCCATTCTCCTTCTGATAATCTGATTAAATAGTTTACACTACAGCAAGGACAGGAAGAAGCTATATGCTAAGGAGTCTTCATTCTAAAGAGCACTATTAAATATGAATATGCCTTCCTTGGTATTGTACAGGGTATATAGACAGAAAGAAAGGAAACTATGACTCACATTTTCCACTCAATTTATACAAAGGCTTCCATTAAGATACCAACAACCAAATGCCTTCAGCAAGGAGAGCATAACCTCTTCACCAATAAATGTAAACTATATGTCCACACGCACACACATCAAGAGGCTCTGATTACACCCAGTGTAATTAGAAACTCAAGTAGTTTGCGATATCTAAACCCAAGATGCATACATAGTCTTAGGACCATATTCTATCCTTGGAAGGATACTCACGGGTTGCATCGATATCCGTGTTTCATTGAAGTCCGGCAGTAAAACAGACTTTGACAGTGGTTTTCATATTTCAGTAGCATTTGGCTCTAGCACATTGTAATGAAAATGTAATTTATATTAAGCCTCACTGTGGAGCCCTGGATATTGACAAATTCAAATTCAAACCTACCCTCTTCTATGCCCGTTCTTAGAGGGTTCATCTAATTGCAGATCTTCTGATTAATAAACAAATGGATGATTATCAACCCATTGCTGCCAATTTATGAAGTGACACGTTATCTGTCTTTCAGGAAGCAATGATTTCTCAGCATTTCTCAACTTTCACTACGTCATAAAAGTACCTCTCTCTCACAAACGTGACTGTGTACCTGGGGAGATGTTATTCATCTCTTTCCCACCGTACATCTACAGACAGCAGAGAGTATGAAAACCTAACAAGGATATGTTGGCATAACACCAAATAAAATTAGTGGTACTTCAATCTTCAGCTTCGGTGTTAGATTTACCTAAGAATAATCAAAACTACCTCATAAGAAAAGATAGAGAATAAGAGGTGGGGAAAGGGAAGAGGCAAGACCACAGCTGTAACTCAAGGTGCCATGTAACGGTCCTGACTTGGCTATTTGCAGCATGAGAAGCAAGTAGGTGTGCCTGATGTGGCCCTACCTGCCCTGAAGGCCGGTAGGTACAGCCAGTCAGACAATGGTAGCACTGTGGCTCCATTTCACTACATGAACATGCAACACCATTAACTAGACATGACAGGAAGCCTCAACTGCAGCTCTCTACAACAGGTTCCCCTTTGGTGACCTGAGCAGAATTGCATTTGTGGTTTGGATAAGGGATTAATCCTATGGCAGTATACTACTTAACTCCCTGATTTCTTGGAGAGGGCACGTGGAAAACCCCTAAGTAATCCTACAGAGAATAAAGTTCTGGAGTAAGATCTATATGATCGTACAGTACGTGCTCTGATGTCCCTTGAGTGATGCAAAGTATTTTATATTCATTAAGAACACGCGAGAACAACTTTCATACTGAAGCATGCAGACTTTGCCTTGTGCCAATTGCCAACAGAAATCTGAATAAAATTTTCCAAATATTCTTACTCAATGTTACTACACTTATTTGGCTCTACAGATCTTACTATTCAAAAACAAAACAAAACAAAACAAAACAAACAAACCCACAATAAAAACAATATTCAGGAACAGCATGTTAAAAGTTGGCAATAACACATGAGAGCACAAAGGAAAAGAGATGGTTCACTATTTCTTCCCCATATTGCTAAGGTATCAAACCTTTAGAGTAAGCATTATCATTTAAACTACTACTACTACTATTTTGGCATGTAATAGTCCAAGGACATCAGCCTTGGGTTCCACATTAACAAAAAAGAACAGCCCCATCCCTTTTATCCATAGAGTATGGCCATATGATGGGCATGACTGACAAAAGGGAAAGGTTCTTAGCAGAAAAATCTTCATCATCCAAGCTACCCTTACCAAAAGCTAGCGCAGTTAATGAATTATTCTTACACTTTCCCCATTTTCCATTTCAAAATGCCCTTTTGCTTCTAGAAAAGATATTTATGTAAGGGATTATTGTTTACCATTTACATTTGCACAATAGAGCACTTTTCAATTGTTTCATATGTACTTGTTTACCACTGAGCAGAGAAAGAAAATAATTTTCCATGGAATAGAAGTAGTTTTCAAGATTCAGTGCAAATCCATAGGTTCGGCTGGTTCATAAAGGAGCCCTGTAAAAGCTTACATTTCAAATGCAGTTCATGTAGCAAATCATCAGGACTATAGAAAAAGAGTAAGAAATCCTTGTGCAAATCAGCTGTATTATTCTCTCCACTACTACTGCTCAGAACAAATAGTTCAATGATTACAGTTCAGACTATATTTAGGATAAAGTAAGCAAAAGGCATCCTGTTGAGAACAAGAAAGAATGGGGAAAAAAAAAGGATGACCATACTTTCCGAGAAAAGCTCAAGTACAGCTGTTGATGGAAATAGTTTTTCTTTTCCATAAGGTATATCCAAGGGGTTTGTAAATTTAAGTTTTCCTTGCTTACTCCGAGGTGGTAAGAAGGAAGAGAAACCAGACAGCTCTCCATTAGGGGAAAGACTTTGATGTGTCTGCCTGACTAATGAACACACTGATAAAAATCTATTCCTGTAAACTTTATAATCTATTTAACACGTACCTTATCCTTAGTGGAAGAGAGCACTGTCCTTCAGGATGTAACACTATATTGGAAACCTCTGTCAGAAGAAATGTGGTACATAGCTGAGGATCAGAAAAAAAGCGTTCACACCCAGTACATGTTTTACTGAACATATACCTACGCTGCCACATAAAACTCAGTATTTTCAGGGAAAAGGTGGTTTCTAGGACTTTTAAAATTATTTTGAAAGCATGTTTTACTCAGACATATTATTCAGAGGCTGTTCACTGACTATATGCAGTTTCATTAGAACAACTAGCCTAGTTTACCAATTAGAAGCATTTTTTTCTTTTTTTCCTATATCTGTAAATTTAGCTGTGTTTGAAAGGTAGTATTGCCTCTCTTGCTCACATACAACCTAAGTGGGGGTGGGGGGTGGAGGATAGGGACAGACAGTCTTGGGCCATCTTAGTCTTTTACCCCAAAAAGACTACACCAGCACACCTCAGAAGGGCAAGATGTCAAATCTTCTTGAGGAAAGACTCAGTTCATCAGCCAAAACTCAAAGCGCAAATAAAGCCAAGCCAACAGCTTCAGCCACTACTTACAGCTCGGAACTCCCCAGCAGTACTCCTCTCACTAGTATCACTCCAGAGGAACAAGCCTCAAATGACAGAAGCTAGTATCGTAATAAAGGGGAATGGTCATGCTCTTCTGCCAAGCCAGATCAACCGCTACAGATGCAAGACATATTTAAAACCCAAATCCTTCATGGTCTAACAAAATTAATCCCAAATTTATTATAGCTAAAAAAATGCATACAAAACACATACACATGCTCTTTCAAAAGCCTGTAGGAAATATTACTTTGAGATTCACCCAGCCCTTCTCTACCCACGTGCAGTTTGGTCTGGTCCAAAACATGTTTCTAAAAGCAGCCATCCCCCACTTTCTAAAGCCAGAAGGAAGGTCACAGCCTGGTCCCAGGCATAGGGATGCACCCCTAGGTCCTCACCATACTGCTTACAGCTGGTCCTCTGACACCCCCAGCAGCACCTGGGCACCTCAACATCTTCATAATAGGACACTCACAGCACCTGTGGCACCCTGTTTCCCCAGCTCACTCCGAGGGAAGGAAAGTGCAGAACCCAATGCACAATCACTTAAACTGTTTTTAAGGTTAAATGATGTAAATGAGCAAAATTCTATGCTTTCAGCTAATCAACACAGAAAACAGCTCTGCTTCATCAAAATGTCAATGTTTCACTTAGCCACATCTCACTTGAGTCTCTCAGAGAGGATTAAAGCTTTCAGTAAAGAGACATTAGAAAAGGCAGTCATTTTATAGTTCAGAGACTCAGTTTTACACAAGAGATTTAGTACACTCACAAATAATGCAAAAATAAAAAGAAAAGTCATGGCTTCCATCCAAATTAAGGTGATGCATAGATCACTGCATCTGTATCCAAAATTTGTTGATACTCTTGATGCTGGTGTTTCCCTGCCATTAGCTACGTAACTGAAAACATATCCTTCACTCCAGTCATTCAGAAAAAATAGGGAAATTCTATGACAACACAAACAAATCCTTCAATAAAGATGCTGCATAAACTCTGCTGGCTCTGGTTTTGACCCTATAAACAGGGAGACAGAGTCCCATGACTCAATCCTGCATAATGATTAAATTTGAACAAATCAATAAATTTAGCTGTATCTTTTTCAGTTTCACATTCCAAGAGCTTCCTGGTGGACACTGTTGTGACCTAATAATGTGAATCTACTCTAATTGTTCCACTTTCTTCTCCTCCAATAAATTAAAAGCACGCAAATATTTCACGTACATATTCCTCTTTTGGTCTACATATATGCTTTGCTTACATGTATCTCCTTTTAAAGCCAGGCCACTGCATGTTAGTACCAGCAAGAATGTAAATCTTCAAACAATAAGGTATGCTGGTACATAATATTTAATACACAGCTGACTAAACACGGTAAGTGTTAGCTTCAATGTCATTACCACCTCTGCCCACACTGAGAATATCAAATACAGTATAATCACAGTGCTATGACAATAACAGTTCCACAGAAGGCTGCCTGCGGGATCTACTAGTATCATAATGGCTCTGTGAAACCTACTATACTACTTGCCATAAAAAGCAGTGGGTTTTGCAGAGGTATGCTGCGTGTGCTTGTGTGTATTTGCAAATAAAAATGTTTGCACGTGTATATGTGTATAGATGTGTATTTGCCCACCCTGCATCAATATTAAGTCTTCAAAGAGATTAATTTTAATAATCATAGAACATTTTAAAATAGATTTTGAAGGACTTAACATTGCATAAATGCCAGGAGAAACTCCTTATTCTCAAATTACAGCACAGGTTGGATCTTCAAAAGAGCCTAAGGGTCTAACGTACATGGTAGAGATACAGGAGCTAGCTCTAAGTGAACCCATAGCAGGTGTAAGACTCAATATAGCCCTGTTGGCATGGAGCTCTGCACTTCTCAGCAGACTAAATTATCACACATAGACCTCCATATTGAAGCTGCTGAACTGCCTTTGCCATTGACTACAACGAGCTTCTCTAAGCTGAGCACAAGCTCAGTGCAAACAGAATCAGATCAATGTTACAGCTTCTGAGTATCCAGTATCAGCCATCTGGAAGCTTCTTTTGCTGTTGCTGAACTTCATGCAGAATTGTTACTTGGCAATTACAGAGTCCTTTCAATTAGGAACGAGAACTTATCATTGTGGGGATTAGCCTTATATTTCAGTTTGCATTAAATATAACAAAGGCTTCAGCTATTTCCCAAGCCTGATCATTAGCAGGGTTCGTCTTGGACCCTACTTGCTTAGATCACGTACAGAACTCACCCTCTTTCCAGCACTCTGCAGTTAACTGAATCACTTTGTTAGCATTACCCAGCGGGAAGAGTACCTCAACTGTTATGGCACGGGTTTAGCTCTCAGTTACTGAGTAAAAAGGGATTGAATCAACAACTGCATACAGACAAATTTTTCCTGAGAAAATCTGGACCACTGCCAAATGCAAAGTCACGTCTTCAGGAACAAAGCACGAGGGCCAGTGTTATGACGGGGGAACCTTATCATAGACAGCTGTGGCTTCGAAGAGGCTCCACGGTTGTGGTTACCAACCAAGCAAAGAGGAGCATCTGCAGATGCTGCAGTTGAAGCAACTCTAACTTTATATATATAGAGTAAGGTAATACTTGTACTTCATATAACATTAGTTAGATCATTACTGAAATTAAGCGGTCAGTATTAGTATCAATTTTAAAATGTGAATCTGACAATTTGGAAACAGTTCAGAGAACAGCTAAATAGTATTACTGAGGGCTTGGAAATCTGCCTTAGAGTGAAAAGCTTAAGCACTTAATCTATTTATTTTATCAAAGAGAAGGTTAAGATGTGACCTGATTAAGGTTTTTAAGTAGCTACACATGAACAGACTCCTCAGATTAGACAGCCATTTACTCTAGCAGAGAAATGCACGGCTAGATCCAAGAGCTGAGAACAAGGTGAAGGTACAGATTTTTAAGTGAGATGAATTAACCATTATGATGACCTATGAAAGGGTAAGGGAATTTTTTTGTGGTACATTTAGTCATAAAGCATTGTCTCAATAGGTATTTACCAGCTGAAATTGCATGGCCTGTTATCAGAAGAAAAGAACTGTCCTTACCACCTAAGGACATACACAGCCTTCACATTATGGGGGCGTTTTCACTTAAGGCTACAAATCAACACAAGCTACTGGGCAACTACACACCAGTAAGGAACTGTCAAAGAAAGAAGACAACTACATTATCTCATCTATATTCTGTCTAAAATCAACTCCACTTTGAAGCACTGACACACAGATGTGGATATGCAAACCTGCCTGTACATGCACACACACACACACAACCTCAACAAAATGGAGATTTTTGTTTCCAATGTTGAAAAATTTTTACAATTAACTTTGCTGACTATGAAACTCCCTGGTCTAAAGAACAATGTAACAGAGCTGTAAAAAGTGAACAGCAAGATCCTTAACATTTAAAGGCCCTGGCATCTTTTCTTCCCTTTCTCTCAGCAATATCAATTTAACACAACGATCACAGGGTACCACAAAGCAGTGTGACATTTCAGGATGCTGCTCATCACAGTTCCTCTGCATGCCTTCATTAGAGTAGCAGCAAGAAACACTATTTGACTCCTGAACTCTTCTGCATCACTAAGATCTGCTTTGAAAAAATAGCTCTGTTTTCCATTGAACTCCCATTCCCTACTCAAAACAACTGCCAAAGAGGATATCAGAAGGCAATAAATAGCCTAATGCATTAAAAAAATAAAGACAGTGGAATTGCTTTTGATCTGATTCTTATGTTAAAAATATACAGAGGAGTCTGAAGAAATGCTGTAAACATGTTCTGAAATGTAAGGTCCTGCTTGGCCCTATTCGGCTCCTCAGAATACATGCTTTTTTGTTATTTATGCAGGACACTAAAAATGATGATGAGATTTTACTGCATAGAACTAATATTCTTAATTGTGTTTGGCAAAATATCACTTTTGTATCTCTGTACAGCATTCAGTGTTTCCGTTACTTTTTTTTTAATTGCAAACCAGTGAAAATTCAAGAGAGCACTAGATTGTGACTGAAAAGTTAAAATTGAATAGTATTGAGAAGTCAGTGTAAAACTGAAACTGAGAAAGAGAATCAGCTGGCAGACTTAAGAGGCAACAAAACAATGGAATTAAAATGCTTTGTTCTTCAAGCATACAATAATTCAACCAAGGAAATAACTATGACACAATGTACATCTCTTCAAGAGTAAGAAATTTTAAAAGATAGTAGGGAAACATAAGAGAACTAACATTTTATTGTGTCTTTATGCTTATAGATACAGATAATATAGAACTAAGCTGGGACCTTCAGGACAGAGAGCAATCAAAGGACCATCATATTGTGTGGTGTTTACTCCTTAGCTAATTACGGTTCATGAGAAAAATACAATGAGCTGGAGGAATTTGGTGTTCATGAAGCACTAGGCAATGCTGGTGACACAGAGGTCAGCAGAAGCTGATGAGAACTTACTCGGTGAAAACACAGGGAGGCATTCTACATCTATGACATCTTTTTGTACAAAGGTTGAATGTGCCTGTAATTAAACCCTTCCACGGGCTACATCATGTTGGTTTTGTCTTGTTCTTGGCTCCTGCACCTCCTGCTTCAGCTTCATGACTGTCTCAGTTGCCACATGCGTCTGGGAAATATGGATAAGCCAGTGACAGTACATACCCAATATGATTAATGATTCTTGCAGAAGTTACCTCTGCTGGTCCCCTCCTCTTTTACACAGACATGTAATAATCTCCCAAAAAGGCATAGAGGAGGTGGTTCAATGGTATTTTCCTGTTTTGTGAGACGAAAGTACTCCTTTTTCCTCCTTGCATCTACCAAGCTATCTGATCAAGCCACAAAACCTTTTCAGGACTTACGATAGAAAACTCAGGTATTTATTTAAACTTTATTCCTGTTATTGCTTTGTTGGAATGTGGTCAGTATGTATTTTCATATAATATATATATACTTAGTGTGTAACAACCACAGGTAGAAAAGCAAACTAAACTTGAGCCACTTCATTACCAAGAAAGCTGATTTTTCCACAAAGTATGGCTGTATTCAGGTGTTATTTTCTAGACATAAAAACTCCATGAAGAGGTATGACAGAAAGAAAGAGGAATTTACTCTCAGTGACACAGCAAATTGAAAAAAGACAGAGAATAACATAAATAATAAATATACAATATAAAATATAAAATTAATAAAATTAATAAAAACAGATAAATAACAACAGAATAAAATTATATAATATGCATAACAAAATAAAAATAATAAATACAAAAAGTAAAACCAAAAAAATAACTCAACGTGCAGTCATGATGTGGACACAACCTTTGCACAAACCCCTCTGCATCAGCAGTTTAAGGCAGGTGACTGAGTAACAGAAGTAGACTCACACGCTCCTCTCCTGCTGATCCTATGGTGGGAATAATAACCTCTAGAGAAGGGAGAAATTAGGCAGCTCAAAATGGTAGTTTTAATTAATGTCTCCATACATGCCAGAGATGTCCCTTGTTACCATCCAAGGGAGCATCATCCCTATGAAAGCACAAGTGAGAATTTCATCGTGATTTTAAATAAGATTTAGAATTAACTGCACAACAATAATTGATAGTGGGTCTAAAATCCCTTAAATGCCTGTTATTTTACTTTCAGCTGTGCAAGATTTAAAAAAAAAAAAAAAAGGAAGGACTGAGATTTAAGTGGACAGTAAGTACTTCTGAAGCCCAATTCTTGCTACAGCAACAAAGGTCATAGCATATGTTTGACCCTCTGACCTCATTCACCCTAAAGAGGGAATTGTTTCACTGCATTCCCTTTAATATATGATTTCAGTTGTCCTGCTGTTCTCATCTAGCTGTTTACCAGCTTGTGACTACACGCACGCTACTCAGAACAGGAGCCAAAGTGTGCATAGCTCCATTACGCTCTTTCTTTTGCACCTTCTCTGCCTGCAAAAAGGTGATGTAGCACATTGCAAGTTCAGATGGCATGATTTCATGGAGGATGATACAGCATCATTAAAGGCGTATTAAAAAATATCCTCTTGGCTCCAAAACTGCGGTGTGCCTCACTCAATAAATCACAAGTGACAGGTCTTTCACTCTACTAACAGGCCTGTTGTGTGAGACAGTGTGCTGTTGCTTCGCTGCCCCTGGGAAATTCAGTTTCGCTTTAGAATGTTTGTGTTGCTGCTGCTTTTGGAGTTGCAGTAGGATTAATGATAGTATGATTAACTATCTTCATTTATAACAGTCACAGGAGAAAGATAAATTAATGATGTGTACTAACTTTTTTTATGAACCTCTAAAAGATAGCATCATGATGACGGGTGATGATTTGCTTACTGCATTTTGCATTCAGATCTTAAATTTATGCAAGAGACATGAAATCTTCTGTCAGGATGACAATGATCTAACTGCTTCACCTTTGTTTCAGCAGAGACATGAAATATTTCATGTTCTTTATGCATTAGTTCTGAACAGAAACTGAGAACTGAAGTCACATGTGACATAAGCAGCTACTAAATAGAGGATTAAAAATCTCAATTTCATAGCCTTTCTTACTATTTTACTGTGAAGACATATTACAGTCATGTCTTGGGTTGAAAGGAGTTACAGTGGAAAATAAACAGCACAATTAGTAATAAAAATAATTATGCATACCATGTTTCTAGAGTGCCAAAGGCAGAGACATTTCATATTACCCATCTTTGGACAACTCCCTTTGCATAATCTACCTCTGCACTGGGCACCACATTCCACTACAACGCATTTTCCTGACAGGTATCCAGTCATAAAAGATGACTCTTAAAATAGAGATCTACCATTTCTCTTAAAAGTGTTAGGCTCCAATGTTTAATCATCTTTTTTTTAATGTTTTGTTTTCTGTGATTTTAATTGTCATTGGCTTTTGTTCTTCCTTTCATGTCTACAAAAATGCACCCAGTACATAATATATTTTCTTCAAAAAAGACTTAGTTATAAACTTATCTTTTTTTGATAAGTTAAATCTTTTTCCTTTAGCAAAAGGCACAGGGATATCTGAGAACAAAGGAAAGATGTTTCAGTGCGTTTACTGGTCATATGGTGTTCCACACAGCATCTAACCAAGATGTCTAGAACAGTCATGCTTAGAAACTATGGTAAAGCATCACTCAAACACACACACACACACACACACACTCCTGTTATGTAGGTTGCTTTCCAATGAATAAGAAACTAATGTACCAATAAAATAAAAAATATTTAGAAATGCCCTATCACCGGAAAGTTGATCCAATAACATCTCCAATGGAAGAACTGAACAGTACTTCCATGCTCTGTCCTCAAATAGTGTCATTCAGGTTAATCATGACTGTGCTCCACTAGCAGAGCATGCTCATACTCAAGACCACTAAGATTTGGTGGAGAGAACTGCCAAGATAAATTGAATTGTCAACTACCCACACACTGTCTATCTACGTCTCTTAAGAATGTTAAAGCAAGGTCTACTTAAACTCGTCTTTACTTTTACCTGCATACATCTTAAACTTTGTAAGATCTTACCAGGAATATTCTAAGAAAGATACAATATCTAAGACATTTTTATCCTCTACTTCCTGGAAGAAAAAAAAAATTAAACCAACAACGGCCTATTTGTGAAGGGTGCGACTGCAGGGACACTGCTGTCCTTTTTAGCTTTGATACTTGATGATCTGTGACACCCCCTGCTTATCTCCATCTAGCAAGGGCCAAAAGGGGAGAATAAGATTGCCCATATTGACCTCCAAATGCTCATAACACTTTGCAACGCTCAGCGTGACTGAATCTCATGCTTCGGGGCTTCAGCCAGGTTGGAGAGGTCAGGAGCAAATGCTATTCTGCAGCTGACTGTATTTGGGCAGGCCTTCCCATGGACCATCAGAGACTAGCCACACGTTCAAAGCAGACAGGAGATGAAGCAACCCACTGTTAAAAATTGCCGTGGGAATCTGTCTTTGAGGTACCTGACTGGAATGTGACCAGTTCATATCCTCAAGGCATTAGCGATCCCCAGACCACTCAGATATGAAAAGACTTCCCCTGTGCTAGACGAGCAAGGGCCTTTGCTTTGTTTCCTTGTTTTCCCCCCCGTACAGAACACAGGCTTTCCCTGGGGTCACTGGGATGTATTTTATACAACCTGGACAATATAGAAGGCTCAGATATTTACCAATACATTTGTCTCTCTTGCTTACTGCTTATGGCATAGTCTCCCGAGGAATAAAATATTTTCATTATGGCCTCTGGGTAAAATGAATTGCCTGTGATATACAGGAGGAGGTCAGCATAGGTTATCTAGAGGTCCCTTTCCTGGCCTTACTATGAAACTTTGATATGAACTACCATATTTTTTAAGGGGTTAATTCCAAAGAATATTTTTGACTACCATTGAAGAAAATGAAGTACTTTACTACTATAATCTGCTGATGTTTCCTTTATTAGTACCATGTATATGTACGCCTACGTGTATGTATCGATCTGTGTATACATTGATATACAGTTGTATGCTCACATTCGTTAACATATAAACGTAACTAAGCAGCATACACAACCAACCTTTTTTTTTTTTTTTTTAATGAATTGGTTTTCTTGTTCCCGGACCAGCTTAACCCAAAGGAAAAACATGAAGTAAATTGCCTGTGGGTTTGCTCTCAAACAGTTCTCTGTGCTGGATGGGAGGGTGAGACTATGAATCATCCACTGGTCATCCACTCATACCGAAACAATAATAGTCTGAGAACAGCGTCCAGCATCACTGCTAGAGTTCAGGAACTGTGTTCCTATTACATGCCTCTGTTTTAAGAGGTTTAAGAAAATGGCATTAAGTGCACTTGCTTTAGGCCAAATTTGGGGTTGAAAGGAACCAATTCAGAGGGAAACATACTGAACAAATTAACTCTCATCCAGTATTCTACTTAGCCATTTTAATTATTGTGAACATTGATAAGTGAAAAGTCAGCTAGTTAGGATTGTTTATTCTGAGTTTGCAACTTAACGGTAAGGGTCAATTACAGAACCATAAGCAAGAAAACATATGCGTGTGTGAAATGGTTCTTAATAGCTTAAAACTATTATTTTTAAGTGGTCCATTCAAGGCATCATCACCGAATACTTTTTGCCTTTGCATTTTGAATGAAACTTGGTACTTGATTTGTCTACACCATTTCCTTGCTCAGGAGGTAAAAACCTCTACATTTCTACCAAGCTTGTGTGCAGCCTGCTCTACGGGATAAGAAGTAGACAAGATTGCTAAAACAGATCTTTCAAAGACAAAGAAAAGGAACGAGTCATTTGCACTAAGAAAGCACAAAAGAGGGAGAATGAAAACAGGTCACAGAATACAAATCCAGTTCATTGTCTGTGGAACCTTAAACTTCTTTTCTCTGTTTGCACTTTAAATATCCACAAACCTGTTACTAGTAGCATGTTTAAAAAATGAAGAATTCACACTGTATTCCTCTCAGAGGACTGAGTTTTTGCATCCCCTCTTTGCTATTTTCAGACTTTGTTTCCTCGTGTTTATGAACATATGTAACACCAAAGAGTTCAAGTTTCAGGCCTTGATCTGCAAGATAAAATTCACGAGTTAATGGCACTATTTACGTATTTATTTCCAGGATCAGATCCTTCTCAATGATCTTGTTTTCAGTCAACAAGAACACCTGATGTTAAGAGATTGTAAAAATAATACACAGTAGCATTAACAAAAGTTACGTATAAAATGTATATATTCACCTTGACATTTACTGAGATTAACGTTAATGTGAAGTCCTCGTATCATTGCATACAACACTGTATTCTTTATTACATCTTGAGAAATATATTTAAAGTCACTTTGCTAAATATTACATAACAAGAAAATCCTTTTAGTCCTTGTTTGCAATCTACACTTCACTTAGACATCTCAAAATCACAAAAGCCATCTACAGAGAGAGATTTAAAATCATTACCTTAGAATACTTGTTTAATAGAAAGTGATGGCTTAAATGCTACAATATGTTCCTTGAATATCTTCACATTAAATGGTAATTGAACAAAAAGCTGCCTGGCCCTCTTCAAGGGCAAGTCCCACAAAGCTCCTCATTATCGTAATTTCCAATTTGGAAGCCAAACTAAATAACAAGAAGTAATTTGCCAATTAGAACTTCCTGCTCTTTTTCCCTTTATTCCTTAAACACCATTCAGGGGCTGAACCAGTCAAACACTTTTAGCTTCAAAACTGCAACTGAAAGAATTTAATTTGTGTCTCTCCACGGTGAACCTGTCAAGAGGCAGCAGTGATGCATACCATGTCCCGACACAACAGTTGCCCTTAAATACACAGAGAGTTCTCCACGTGCTTGCTCTGCCTAGCGTTTCTTTTTCTCATTTCCTTCATTTTGCTTCCCATAAAATATACACACACGCTTTTCCAAACTTAAAGACTTCTCATCAATGATTTCTGACATATGGAAATGTCCCACAGCCAAAATTTGTCTTCTGTGTTTGAGAAGCTTTTAGAAAGTAAGAGGCACATAATGATAAAACCAACACAAAAGAGTGCTCAGAAGAAACAAGGTTCCATTCAGCCGGTGAAAGCCACAGAGCCCAGACCATTCCAGAGAGATTTACAGCTTCAAAAACAAGACCATGTATGAATTCTACTATATGCCGTCCTAAGAATTCAAATCCTGACCAAAAATAATGAAATTGGTTTACTTTTCAGAAGCTCATTTGAAGTGTGTACATGCAAGGCCAAGTACAGGTGTACGGATGAATGGTACAGTATAGCAGTAATGCTCAGATCTAAGGCTAGGACACAGAGTATACACTAGTGCCCTGTCACATAGGGCTTCAGCATTCCTGCAAGCCTTTCAAATTGGAATTTTTTTTGTTAGTTGTTTTTTCTCCTGATCAAAGTGGTCAATGAGCTCATGTGCCTTAATTTCAAAGGAGGTAGAAGGAGATGGGTGGAAATGGAAAATGCTTTAACAAACTTAAGCTAGAAACTCTATCACACATAATGTTATGGCAGGTGGGTGGGAACTAATTAGTTAAACACCATGCTAACATAATTACAGTCCTTTCAGTAGATAAGCAAGCTCTTTGATAGTACACTACCATGCCTTTGTGTTATACTGCACTGTGCCATGCCAAAAAACTCTCAACCTTGCAAAATATTTAACAGCCACAATTACTTTTGAGGTCAATAAGTATATTAGACTGGAGATGGTTCATAACTGAGAAATTAGGGAAGTTCCTTTTTAATACATGTCTAATCACAATTTCAACTTCCAGCCACTAGCAGGAAAACAAAGGCTGGGCAAAATTTGAGGTATGATAAAGAAAACCTATGTAACATGACATTAACCTCTTAAATTTACCCAGGGTCATTACAGACAACTTATCACTGATGACATGTAAAATCCAACTGAGTGTTTTCCTAAAGGAAGAAATCGTTTGGGGAATTCCACGGACCTGTTTATACACCAGTTCATAATAGCAGATCATAATGAACCACTATAAACTAAATCTATGCTTTTCATTGCACTGAAATTGCATAAATTCATAGACTATTTGTAAAGCAATTTGAGACAATCAAAAAAAAGGCATTTTCTTAGGTAACTGAAAATATTGTATTGCTATGAAAATCTGCCATGTATTTGCAAATATACTTTTTAAGAAGATATAGAAGCATTAAAATAGAACAGTCAATCTAGAGCAAGGATATCTCTGCCATTTTTATATTCTTACAGTAATATAAATGTTATAAACTAAAAAAAAAAAAAAGTTTTAGAATCCTTTTGTCTCTATACATATGCCTTCTTAACAAAAATTGGTTTGATTATTTGCTTAAAAGGCGGTATTTAGCCTTTTCCTTTTATTTATTTACAGAAGGTTTTCCATTCACCTTTCAGACCAGCAGCTTGATCTAAAGAGAGTCCAATATTTCCTGCAACAGTCTTCTATATGAGAAGAATGAAAAGAAGGATCTAATAACACACAGATTAAACTGCCTTTTGGGGAATCAGGGCTCTGAGGTTAGAACATCACATTGCCACAATAGATTCCGGGGTGGGGGTGGGGGGAGGAAGTGTGCTATTTTGAAAGCAATAAAAAATTTAGAACTTTGTAAATTTGTGATTTTTAACATAATCATAAGCCCTTAATGCTCTTCTGCAATTGCCATGTCCATGTTACATTGACTATTTAAAAATATTTTTCTGTTGCTCAGCTGTTTGTGGATAAACTCTCACTTTTCAAGGGAAAAATTTTCAAAATCTAAAACCACGAGCATATGCTTACTTCATATATACTATGTGAATAACATGGAATAGATTGTTCAGAACAAGTCTCTTTTTGGCCTTTGTGATCCTGTCTGTGCAGCTATTTTGTGGCATAAGTGGAAGGCAAGGTTTGAGGAAGGCTGCAACAGAAAGAAATCAATCAAACCTAATCTAACTTATACCATCCAGCTTGAGTAGCTGAACTGGGTTTGAGAGAGATAGTAACAGATAGAACTTCTTGTTAGAAATGATGCAGAAAAAATGTAGTAGGACACACACACAGAGGTGGTATGTTTCCTGATTAAAAAGGTCTATGAGGAATGATAATAAAAATGTAAACCTAAGAGACCTACACAACTGAGTACACAGCAGTGATTGTGACTTATATTGATTTATCAAAGGCAGGTTTAAATCGGACAGTACGGAGGTACCGATTGCTGGGCAAAAGATCTCCATGGGAAGTTTGCGCCTGACTGTCCTTGAGTCAAAGACTTAAATTTGACTCAGGTATGCACCTGAGCAAAACACATCCTTCTTATGCTGAAGTACCAGCAGACTGCTATTTGAGAAACTTTCGTAGTCCACCCAAATTGCAAAAGACAAGGGGAAGACGTGAGAGATAATAAACACCTCCATATACTGTTAAGCTTGACATCACTAAGCTGGGGTGCGCTTAAAGTCAAAGGTGCCTTAATAGCCCTAGGCCTTGATCATTTCACCATTAAAGTCTTCTCCAGCGTGGGAACAGCGTGTTCTAGGTACAGGCAGTTTGTCTGACCCAACAGATTTAACACTGAGCATAAAGTTCAGCATTTTTGCTGCATAGTCCAGTCAAAACATTCTTTCCCTCATTAGCCCTCACAGAGTACAGCAGGCATGTGGATAACTAACTACTGCCCAGCAATCATACCTAACGTAAAGGTCTTTGCTATATATAATGAAATCTGAAATAGAGATACTGTGAGCCATTAGATAAAACCTTTGTAATAAGAAAATGGCATCTCAGTCAAATTCTACATTCAGTCTGCTGGCAGGAGGCAAAACCAGAAAAGGAAGACAAAGTAAAAAAAACCCAAAGCATGAACAAGGGCATTTGACTGGTCTACAAGATGACACAATATCATTAATCACATCTATTTAATAATAGTCTATATATATCAGAATATAAGTTGCAATCTCATTTATATATGAATTCTGGTGGGAAAGATCAAGTATCCGGTCATCTCAAACTAGAGCCTAATACAGAAAGCTGTGAAAAACAAAGGTTCATTCATAGACCGTCAAGATAATATAACTGTATACTTCAAGATCAATCTTGCTGTGGATACTCTGAAAATTGGCTTACCCCAGTACGGTTCTAAAAATAAAAACAAAATTGATAGGCATCTTGAATTTCAAAAGTCTTTGGCAGTTCTCCTCAACTCAGTTAATCAAGTAATACCTCCTAAGTGTTCTTCTGAGACGACTGAAAATCCCATTTTCATAGTACTCAAGGAATTATGACCCGGTCTTTATGCGTGGGGTAAGACCCAGGAGTGATTCTATGAAACAGTACTTTGTTTGGGAAAAAGATAAATATATGTACTTGAAGAAACATCTTTGCAACTTTTTAATTTATTTTAACAGCGTGCATCAGAAATAATTTAGTTCAAAAAGAGAACGAGCAGAGGAAATGAAATTAAATGCTGAAAAAAGAAATAACTTTTGTAAGTCTACACTAAACCTCCAAAGAGCGACCTTCACAGTATGAAATCACGAACAAATATATAGATACTTATATTAATATTCACTAGAAACAATATACCATCATATGGTACTTATTACACCCAGAGACCTCAAAGCACATTATCAACCATGGCGACAGCACAGTTCCATGTGACACAGACATTACTACACTGATTTTCAGGGTAGGTAAAATGAAGACAACACTGATTTTTCCATTTCCTTCCTGAAGAAAAGGAATTCACTACGGCCTCATGTTCCAAAAAGGTTTGCCGAGTGGCATATGGAGGACAGCAGTAGGCAAAGTCCCTTGAACCAGATTACTAGATTTGGAAATGCCAGAGAAATAACTCAGTAACAGCTATTTTCCAAGCCACGTGTTGTTCAACTGCTTAACAGGTATCATTAGTCTCACTTTTAAATGACTTCACTGTTGTGTAATCCAGCATCATTCAAAATACATTGTCGTTCTCCTATCAGATAGCTATGGATTAATGAGATAGCACCCAAAGCTGTTCACAGCTAATTAGTCACCAACTAATTTCGGTTTTGAATGGAATTCCATCAGGCTGTGAAATCTTTTGTACCTACAGAAACACAGGGAAGTTATTTTAAAAAGCAAACACATTTTAATCTTCCACTTCTACAGCATACTTCATATGGTCAACCGTGACTTAGGCACAAAACGTACAGGTACCTGAAGCCCAAACCAGGACTCCTTCAAGCTCTCTCTACCCTACTGCAAGCGTGAGGAGAATACTCGGGGCCCTGTTTTTCTGACTCATGCCTGCAGGTCATTTGGCTGGTGTAAATACAGAGCAGTAATCTGGGTCCACAAGAGGGCTGTGAGACCAATTAGGAGCACATTCGAAATACTCTAGCAATGAAGTTGTAAAATTAAACAAACATTAGAGCACCTTGCTGTCAGATGTGAACTGGTTTACAGCACCGAGGGGCAAGGCCAAGTAGTCTCAAATTCTGTCCTAAACCACAAGCCAGGCCATCCCTCATCCCATGCTTGGGCAAAATGGAGGAATCTGAGGAAGAATGCGGCCACCAACACACTGCCTCCCTTTGCTGAAACCTCACAGAAACATCTCCTTGGGTGGCCCGTATGCACTGGTCTTCATTTCTGGGGATGGTACGCACCAGGAAAACTCATGAGAGGAAACGGGAGGAAGCAGGTTGCTACAAAAATGGCTTTTCATGACTATTGTGCATTCCTGGTATCAAAGCTATTTCTGCAGTGTGTTGCATGGGGAAAATTGCTCACAAACAGGAAGTCTCTGTCACGCTAATTCAGCCTTTTGGTTTTTACACAGAATATATAGTCAACTGTAAAATTTTATTGTATCAATTAAAAACATTCTCTGGAAAACTCATAATGTAGTGTATAAACACTAAAAATATATAGCAATACATTTACACATACAGTGATACTCACTCTTTGCTGTCCCTTATTGTGTCAAGTGATTTGGTGGTCCAATTCCTCAAGAACACCTGTTAGCTTCACAAAAAACATCATCGTAATTGGCAGTTTATTGGCAGCCTGAGCAGGGAGGCCAGTGACCGGCATGAGGAATGAATTGCCCTCAGAGTCCTGGAAAGCGTCGTTCTGCAACGTGGCTGAGGCAGACTGGCAGGAGCTGCCTGCATTAAACCTGTGCTGCCTATAAACATTCCTATTCAGTACAAGCGACTAAGCAAATACATAAATACAGCTCCGCTCAAGGAATCACACAGGCACAAGGTAAATGGCTGTTGACTTCAGTAAACTGCAGCATATGGGTCCAGGTCCTATCACATCTCTTTGTCCTTCAATTTCAGTAAAGCCAAAGACATACTATATGAACAGACAGAGGGAGATGTCCTCAGAGGGCACCCACCTTAGTTATATTCACACCTGCTCAGAAAATCCACAGCCTGTTAATTCCCACTGTCTGTGCTGTTTTGCACAGCAAAACTGGAACTGTCATCGGCTCCTGGTGCTGTGTGCAGCCCCCACGTCTTCATCAATTCACTTTGTTTAATACAAAGACAGCGACAAGCTGATGAGACGGGATCTTCGGTATATTTATTTTAGGAGGCATGGGAAACAGGTGTTTTGCTGTTACCGCAGGCATTCTGCTATAAATATTGCCAGGTACAACACTGGAGCGTCTATGACTCAAGACCAGATTCTGTTGGTGGTTAATACTGTGTATTTGGACAATAGTCTTAACTTAGTACTAAGTCATATTCAGCCCACATTTTTAAAGCAATTTGGTTATTCAGCATTTAATTAGGAAATATTTTACAAGGTAAGCTATTTTCTTCCACATATGATGCTGCTCTCCATTTAGCATTGAAAGACAAAGGTCTGTCCTTTGAAGCATGTTTGTTTTACAATATATAAAATGTTCACTATAAAGCATAATTACCATATATGTAAAATGGGTGCATAATAATGACTTCTAATTAAGAAATAATTGTAATAATAAATTTAGGGGAAAATTCATTAGGCTCACGGTTTATTTTGGTAATACCCTGGAGTTGATGTTCCACTGGGATAAAAGTTAAATTAGTTGAGGCTCCCTGAAATTCACAGACTTCACATTATACGCTTAAGAGCAGAACAAAGAATCCCACTAGCTTCAGTAAGACATGAATTAATAATTGTAGCAAATACATAGGAGAGCAGATCAAATACAATTTTGAAATAATTGATACCCCACCAATGTTACTATTAAAATATTGAAGCAACTAATTTTAAACTCTGTAATTTAGTAAATCATTTAATTCTCAAATGAAGTATTTCCATCTCCTGCTGTACTCCCAGTATCAGTATTTTAAACAACACAGTAGTTAGAATTGGAAATATTTAATCACAATAAAGAAACTAAATTACATGACTGCTTCAAAAAATCAACACAAATAAAAGTGAGTCATTTGCAATTGTTAATTTACCTGAAATATTTGTTTTAATGTGTAATGTGTACAAATGTATTTACCTAGGTATTTATCAAAGGCTTCTCTCTGCAAAATCCATGCACTGAGAATGATGGTGCCGCAGTACTTGTGCCCATTTGGCCTACACAAAATGAAAGGTCACCCAGAAAAACGCAGCTTCCACCAAGAATTCTTCCAAAGCAGAAGTGTTTGCATTTGAAGGAATATTCAAAGGGTCTGAAAATTGGCTCTGCCACTACTGCTAGAGCAAGATGAGAATAGGCTTGAAATAATCCTTCAGCAGTCTGGTGATGGCACTACTGGATGTGACACTCTGCAACATACAGACCTTCACTTCCAAGAACACGTAGCCTGCTCCTGCTACCTGAGATTACTGGTTCCATCATGGAAGGGCAGGATGCAAGGCTGGCTGCCCATCCTTCACTGCAGGCTAATGCAGTTGTCCTCCATCAACACAAGGAACTGCTCCAGTTGCTTGTCTCATCTGTGACTCTCATCTAACAACTATCATTAAGGACTGAATCCACAAAGAGTACTGGATACAGCTAAACAAGGAAAAAGCCACAGAATGGATTTTCATTACCAATGAAAATGGAAAAAATTTAGCACTAGAACAATTTATGGACAACATGTACTTGGAGGACCATCCTGCCTGAGAAAGACAGCACACAGGATAAACTTCTGAGGCTTTTCTGGTCTTTCATTCCTACAGTCCCTAAACAGAAACTAATACACTATTATGACATTTAATAAAAACTTAAGACCACATTGTGCAGTTTTGATGATGCTACCAGAAGCAACAGGCTGGGCAATTCACAATAAAAGGCACTAATACTTGTAAAATTAAAACTTTTCCTGAAAAGTTCAGCAGCAAAAATTTTTACTCAAAGTAAAAACAAAACAAAACAAAACAAACTAATCAAAATTTACACTAGAAAAAGATAAAACACCCTTGAAGCAATTTCTTAAGTTGTTCTGAGACAACTGGCCTATTTGGTTTTTTGTTTTGTTTCAAACTAGAAGCACTGAGGCATTCTAAAGAAAAGGCAAGGCTGCCTGTACAGCATGCCTGACCTCCACATCTAACCTGTAGCCTACTGGGAAAAAGCAGCACATTCCAAACCCCCATTTATCACTTGTTTTAGCTGTCATAAATTACTTTCAGTGCTATAAAACAACGGGTTATAATCCAGTAAAATATTAGAACTCCAGAAAGTTTATTCAGGCTTAGGTATCAATTTTAAACACCGTACCACCCCACCAAATTTGCTTATTATAAGAGCTGGTTTCAACAGCTGTAATTCATAAGTGAGGTGCCCTTGCTGCAGAGAAAAGCAAAGCAGCATTTGGTAGCAAAGTTTGATCCTACATGAACAATATCGTAAGGAATAACAGAATATATCTAAACAAAGCATTTCATTGACCCTGACTGCTCTTCTGGACCCAGCTATTTCATGCTGTTATTCTAGTTTTATTAATGTATTTTCAAACATATGCTGAAGTACAAAAAGACTGTATATATAAATTCCAGATTTAAAATTCTACTCTCAGCTCTCCCTTTCTATACCCAGAGTAACCCCACTGGTTTTCCACTAAGTGATCCTGGAACTGCATAATAATTAGAGTGCTAATTCTGGATCCATTCAACTAAGAGACATTAGTCTAATGTTTTACAGCATACTATTAGTTTTGTTCACAAAATGCATTCATAATACTTTGAAGCAATTCTGCTTAGAATGGTAGTATAATATTAATACAGGTAAAATAGGAAAAAAGCACAAGTATTCTTCTTCCATATGAGACCAAATGAAAGCATTCGCAAATTTCAGGGAACTATCCACTTGCCACCTCTTCCATTCTCTGTTTCTTTATCTCTCACACACACTCACCCATGCTCATGCCCCCAAATTTATTAGAAAAACAAACATATTTTCTACAGTCTCACCAAATGAGCAAACCCCCCTTATATTTAAGGTAAGAAAACAGCCCATGGGAAAGTAAATACAAACATATCTAGGAGATGCACTTTCAGATGAAGAAATTTGTAATTACAGGGATTACGTTTCTAACCATCTGCCTGAAGAGGCAGAAATGAGCTGGTCCTGTCAGCTGTCACTGCCACAGCTCAGAGTATGCAAGCTCTAATTTGACCTTTCTGGAAAAAAAATCATGCAATTAGAAACACGTAAAAGGAAGCATTTAGACATTGCTGTGTAGCACACTGGCTAACTTGGCGTGTAGGTGTCAAGTGAAACAAAAAGATAAAGAAACTTTCTGAAGGGGTTTGTGTGTTCCAGATAAAAGCAACGTCCTTTAAAGACTCAGCTTTTGAAGTGGGCTTCCCAGGACTAAAACACAGACAAGAGTAAAATGTATCTTCATTTCCACTGACTCTTCACCTCCTACCCCACTCCTTCCGCCCCCTTTCCTCCACGAGAATACCAAAAACTCCAGAAAATAGAAATACGACCTGTAAGTACTGAAAGAGCAATCAACTGAGGAACTATGCAGTAAGGCATCTTCAGGCATCTGTGATCCATC
Organism: Burhinus oedicnemus; assembly: GCA_008921705.1. Lineage (NCBI taxonomy): Eukaryota > Metazoa > Chordata > Aves > Charadriiformes > Burhinidae > Burhinus > Burhinus oedicnemus. The sequence continues at coordinate 57,658 of VFFE01009043.1, forward strand.
TCCAAGCACCTCGAAGTTGTCCTTTATCACATTCATATTCTAACGTGAAGTATCACAGCTTCGCAGATAGCTTTAGACATGCATCTGTTTGACTCAATTTTCTGAAACAGCATCTTTGCCAGCAATGCCACACCAATAACCACATCATACAGATGCATGAAGTTGGTCTACAAAAGACAAGACAGAATTTTGCACAGTACCCATATAACTGTAGACTCCATATTGTAAAAAAATAACAGAAAAAAAAAGTGTATAAAATTTCAGTTATACACCCTTTTATCTGAGTCCTGACAGTCAAAGACTGTTGCAATGACAGAAGTTTGATAAGATGTTACTAGAATATAGGACGGGCACAGCTCTTGAAGCAAGAGCTAATACACATTATACCGTAGACACACAGTGAGAAGCATGTTTAAGAAGTTACTATAATAATTCCTTACCCTAAATTTTTTTGTTGAACTATTTTCTGTTCACCTTTTTGAATTATTTCCAATAATATTCTTACTACTATTATCATGACTACCAGTTGAAAGCGCTACACAGATGACATCTTTCAAAAACCTACACGGTCTACTTAATGCAGTTCAGCAGTCAAAAAATATCTTTATGACCTTCCAGTCAAATCCCCACTTCAAGCACTCATTCCTGTTTGCCACAGGGATTTAAACTCAGCTTTGTTTACAGAACCCTCTTTGTTAAAGGCTAACACTGATAAATCTAACATTAAAACTCCCTAGCTTTTCAGATATGAGAAAGACCAAGAACTCTGTGAAAATTATATAGTCATGCAGCCTGAAAATTTTAGTAGCTAGGCCACCAATATCACAAAGTAATTCAAATTTCAACACCCTCCTGGGGTGGAGTGAGATTTAGCGACCCACTCAGGTTCTCCTCCTTCTCAATGGATCCTTAAACACATGGATCTGTAGATGATGCATTAAAAGCCAAATCCATCAGATGCTAGGAGTTGTGATGACAACCGTCCTCTGTTCTGTCCCTCCACACTGTGATTACCCAGATAACATTCAATATATGGTAGTGTGTATTAATCTATTGTACGAGCAATTGCAAGTCATCATTTTCACACTCAGGCAAATAAAAAAAAGCTGTCATTTCCCTAGTATTTTCTTTACCTTTAAAATAACATGAAATGATACAGTTCAAGAAGGAAACTTCTAAGAATATTAAACAGCTTCTACACAATTAACACAGTGATCTTTAAAGAAGACAAAAGTTTACATTTAAAAAAGTTACAAAATCCACATTTTAAAGACTATTTAAAAAGTACTAAAATTAAAAAAATCTAAATAGTATCCTTTTCTGCTAAATTGATTATGGCAATAAGACACATTTTTTTCTTCAACAGTTGTATAGGATGTACTTGCTTCCAGTGATTATACATGAAACACTTTATACAGTAGCTTTATGCCAATGTAATCCACTAACGATCCCAACAGTCTATGTGATTAATATAATATGAGGTATGGTATTAAGTAAGACAGTCTATATGAAATGCCAAATATGTAATTTTCACAGAAAAAGGTGAGGATGTGCCCAATATCATTTGGGGTTTTTTCCAGTTCTAATTTTTGAGGCATGGATACCAAACCCAACAAATAAAATAGACATATAAGAGTAAACTCTCTCCACTACCTTCACTAAGAAGATGAATAAGATTAAAGGACTGTTGGAGGTGGGGGAAGTTGAATGGCACACATACATATTCAATATGACTATCTTTTTAACCATTATGGAAGTGTTACACAGCTCTTCCTCAGTATCTGTTGAGTAGAGAACCCATGCAAATACAGAGTTACTTCTTAGCTTGCTGTTTATTATTCTGCTATAGTAACACAGGAATCAAGCTCTTTTGTGATAATCCTCGGTACGTTAGATCTGATGCATAAAGGAAGCCACTTTTGACTGAATAAAAGGCCTTGCTAACTACTGTAAGCACACTGAGCTGTTATTTCGGAAGGCATCTTCAGAAATCTATCATGAGACAAACAGCCCCTACAGGTTTTTCTAAAGGATCCAAGATTAGGTAGGTAACTCTTTGCATCATTAGCCATTATTTAGGAACACTTTAAGCAAACAATAAAGCCCTGCCCATACCTTTTCTTGTCCGTACAACAAAAACATATAAACTGTCAATAAAATATATAAAATGCCTCCTTTAAGGCATATTTGGCTTGTTAGGTAAACAAATTATTTAAGTGTTCTTAAACAGTGCAGTGAAAAGGCTAGGTCTGAAAACAAACCTCCTATCACATCAGAATCTCAGACAACCATTGAATTTCTGATGAACTCTAATTAATCTTACAGATTGCAGTTTTTCCTTTTTCAACCTTTCCTGATTGCTCTAATAAGAGTAAATAATTTCATATAGGAGTGGCACATACTGCAGTACTACTCAAAGAACTCAACCTGCTCCCAATTCTCAGATAAAACATGAATCTATAACCATCGGTCTGTTCTTAGGTGTTGACCAGCATCTTTTTCTCCAGAAGCTGTTACACCGGAATATCAACAATTCAGGGATTTTTATTCCAAAGTTCACAGCTCTTCACTATGGCATATTTTTGCTTTCACTAAAGCTGAAGCAGCCTTCAAATATTATTCATCTTGTGCTAGCCAGAGGTACATTCGGACACAATTTTCTCTTTTATAGAGGAAAGTATCGGTTCGATCAGTCAGCGAACATAAGCTACAATAGATCATACATTCCACACTTCTACCTGAAATGCTGGTATTTCTCTAGCTTTTTATTCTTGAACATCATCAGCAATTCCAGATGTGACCATCTATCACAATCATATCTATTCCACTTAAAAGGGTGCTATTATATGCACCAAATTATGAAATTATAATTCTGCTTCTGTGACACCCAAGTTAGTCAAATGACATATTGTTTAACCTCTTATATTATCATTGATTTCTGCTGACTTAACAGTGTTCTCGTTTGAGCCACACAGGACTAATTTATCTTCTAATTCTTGGGACAATTGCACTTTTAGAAGACTCTAGTGTCTGAATTTGGGAAAATATTACTTTATAGCCAGCTATGGTGTGTGGGTTTCAAGGCCTCAGTGTTCTCGAGCTCGCCAGGTGCAGGGATAAAGAGGAGTGAGACCTGGGCACTTGACCCAAGCTGGCCAACAGGAGTATTTCATACCGTGAGTGTCACATTCAGTATAAATTAGGAAGTTTGCTGTGAAGTGCTCTCTTCTGTGTTGGTTGGGATCCTGAGAACTTCTTTGCCTCAGTGCTGAACCCCTGAGGCCTTCCCTTCCTCCCAAAGCTGTAGCGCTCACAGTGTCCAACATTTGCTGTCCACTGCTGGGAGTGCACAGCTTCCTGCTGATACAATTGGCTGAGTGTTACCCTTGTATATTTTATAGTGGTATCAGGATCAATATTGGTTCTTTAGGGTTAATAATGTTAATTATCTAGTCTTACTCTATTAAATCTGTTTGTATTTCAACCCCTGGGTTTCCTTGTTTTTTCCCCGATTCCCCTTACTGGGTGGGGAGGGGTCATGGGGTGATAGAATAATTGTCTAAACGACAATAAATTGTTGTGGGCTTCTCAAACCGTAACAAAAAGGTACAGAATCTGGTGGCTGTGGTAGGAAAGGTTAGCCCTAGGACTGCTGATGAAAAAACAGTCCAATTGGCATAGCAATGAGCAATCCCACTCCTTGTACTGCAAACACTAGACAAGGTCTCCAACACACCCATGTGAAAGGAAATGGGGTACCTAGACCTTATCACCACCCTGGCATATATCATAAGGGTCAACGTGAGTATCTGTCTTTTATCCTGTTTGTCTCAATTCTCCTGCTCAGCAGTTCTGGTTCTTGTCTTTGGGCGCTCAGGCCACTCCACACAACAGGAAGAAAATATCTGCTGTCAGGGGTGCAACTTCAGCATCCTCCTCTTTGCCCCGGTGAGCAGCTGCATAACAAAGAGGTGAAGAAGACAGCACTGAGCACTGTTGCGTCGCACAGACTCAAAGTGCTCATTTATCTTCCCCTTTGGTGTCCCTGCTCCTTAATAGGGTCCTTTAAACAGACAGGAAGAAACATTGTGTTGTTTCTGGTGTCTTAACCAGTGGGAATGACTGACTTTTCTGACTATATTCATGTACCCTCAACATTGCTCTTCTTCCTCCATCTGTTCTGCTTTTAGTATATCCAAAGAAAGCCCGTTTCTTTCCTCCTCTCTGACCTGATAACAAGTGGGTGTTTGGGGTTTATTCCATTTCAAAGTGATGGTGTTTCTTATGCCACATCCCTGCTCTTAGGGCTGCAAGAAACACTAGGTAAGATCTAAGCAGTCACTCTTTCTTTTTCTTACAGCTGCCAAGGCATCAAAAGAAGCAGCTGCAAGCGAAAAGTGGAGAAGCAACTACGGAGTACACAGTAGACCATCAGCAATCCACAAAACACAATTTGAGAGCAAATGAAATAAAGACTAAGCATTAGAATTGATTACTTTTTATATCAGTGACTATAAACTAACAATCTAATGTTATTACAGTTAGATGTTACTATAGAAGGTTATCTCCTCTGCAGTGTGATTTTAAGGGTGCAAGACCATAGAAGATCTCTTAGAGAGTGGACAAAAATTTAAGGGAAATTAATGTCATGGAGGGAACTTCACTCAAACAAGGCAATTCACATTGCAGATTTAAATGAAAATTATCAGCCTAAAACAGGCAAGTAACTATTCTTGCCACAGAAATCTTGATGAGTATTTGTCAGAGCTTGTTTCTCTTCCATCATCACCCACTGCTGGAAATCAGCAATGAACATAATTTTATTTCAGGTTGCTGGGTAGAGAGTGTAATGAATATAAATGTCAGTTTCTTCTTCATAAAAAAGGCATAGCAGCATAGTCTGTATCAAGTGCCTCTGACATCAACAGTAAAAAACTATTTAGCTTAAAGAAAGCAACATCAGGCTCATTGCTAATCAATTCCTCTTACAGAGACATAAGCAGACTTAAGACGCAAAGACCCTTGGTCTTATCATAGGAAAGAAAATGTGGCAGAAGTAAAGGTACGTATCTGTGATCATATACTGATACAAATCAAGAAAGTCAATAGAGCTACTCAATCTAAATGAGATGAGAAAGAAACCATCTGTCAAATTACAAAACTAAAAAAAGAGAGTATTCTTTACAAATTTGAAGAATTCTTAAGGATTTCAACTTATTTGGTTTGCTTTCATCCAGGGGCTTGAAATACTCCTTAAGCCACTCTTCAAATCAAAAAAGCGTCCTTGTTTCTTCCTAAAGGTTGCAGAGAACGTAATAGAGCTCCTCTTGAGAGACAACTAAAATAGAACACACACGCATATAATCTGCACAGACCAGAACCATTAACAAAGGTGACACTTTAAACCATGTGCGATTATCTCTCTACTTATTAAACTCTCATGTTCAGCCGACAGAACGTCATGCATTAGCAAGAGGCTTTTTTACTGTGATGTTTGTAACACAGCGTTCATCCGTATTATCAACAAATCTGCGAAACTCAAGCTTTACTACTCCAGCTGCCTTTCACATGCACAGCATGAGCAGTCATTGACACAAGAAAGTATTGAGCTGGCACCAGGCACACAACCGCGTAGCCAACACTGACATACACCGAGTTTAAATAGTGCCATACCATTCCCAACACTGTAGCGCCAGTATCAAAGGCATGGACATAATTGAAATGCCATAGTCTATGTCTCTAAAGCTTCTGAATACCTCTATATAAAATTACAGTTATGTTGACAAGCCACCTGTTAGGCTGAAGAAAAACTGTGTAACATTGTGCCCTTGTGAGGCCACCTTTTACTGCATGTCCTCATGACAATTTTCCTTTTCCCCAGCACACCGGCCCTGGTGTGTGGATCACCACGGCTGCATGTTCGGGACAGGGCAGAGCTAGGTGATGCCTGCTGGAACTCTGCAATGGCCCTGGCTGGAGAGGCACGGTGCCTTGCTCCGCTGGGAACGCACGGGTCCTGTCACCCCGTCAAGCAGCGCCGCATGCTCTCCCGCGAGCACCGAATCTCACATTTGTCACAATGGGACAAAATGATAGGGGCAGAAAGAGAAGTTCCTTACTGTAATGGGAGCTCTATGGGAAAAGAAGCTTCTCTAAAAATTCACAGGCCGTGTATCGCATTACTGAGTTGAGGGGTGGAGGGGGTGGGGGGGTGGCTAAGACAAAACTATTTCATGATCCATCTCTATGACTAAGGATTTTCATTTTTAATATTTCAGATTCTCATCTGTCAAAGACTCTCTCACTTATAGGTAGGGTGCGTATCCATTGAAAATACCTGTTTTTAATGCTCTGTACTTGCTTTTCAGTATGCTCAAATATCTCTGTAGCATGGCTCTCCTGGAAGACTGGGATTGTGAAAAGTGATCTGGGAGACAATATCAGATAAGAACTCCAACATAGAACAGGAGGCAGTTTCAAGGAACTTCCTTGATTTCTTTTTTTTTTTTTTAATTCATTGGTTTTTTAAAGTTCTAATAGCAATGTGGTAGAGCATAAAAACTCCATACATTGATAACAGGTGCTTTCTGATCTTTAGATACTTAGATTAGGCTGTCTTCTTACTGTTTCCTTTTCACAGAGGTAATTTAGAGATTCTGACACAGCCATCTTGGCCACTATATTAAACGTTCTACCTCCCCTTATTTTCAGTTTAAGAGAGGAATATAAGAATTACAAACCTTATAATCTTGCCCACAAATGACATCAGCGCCAGTTTGGAGAAATCCTTTTTAAGTGCTGCAGGGCAGTTAAATTCTACGGCAACCCAGATTTTTGCTCCAGTACAAAGACTGCCAGCTAAGCTAACAATTGTAGTAGTAGCTTTTTTGCAGTGTGGACACCTGTTCACTACAAACTGAAGTAAGACAGGCTACTCATTTCACATAAACCACCAGCTGTTAGGTGGTACCAGGATTCAGTGACTACTGACCTGGGATAGATTTGAACTGGTGACCCAGGGGTGGAAGACTGTATATCCAATTACAAATCCACATTTTAAAAACTTAACTTGCACTTTTTAATTGCATCCTAATTTCAAAGATCTCCATTTTGACAAACAGCCCTCATTTCAATGAAATGCAAGCATATCTAGGAACTTTGTTCTTTTTAAAGTGAGGATTTAATTGTGCACACACACTTGATGGCATTATATTGTAAGAGTGTATATTGGTAATAGCTATTACCTTGACTTCCTAGCTGTCTCTCACCATACATGTAATAAGAACGTACAAGTCTTAAAAATTCTGTGCCTAAAACAGAATGGGGTTCACAATTTCCTTGCAGTACGAGTTACACTACAGAAGAAGGTATTTAAGCCCAATTGAGATATGTTCAGCAGTTCCAATGAGCTGGAGGACACGGGATCTGGTAAGAAGTATTAGCAGATGGTTACCATTAAATATGCAGAACCAAAAAAAGACTGCTACTCTGAAGAGCTAGGAACAAGTTGACCTGGAGAGCAGAGAAACAGCTTGAGAGCCATAACAGAGACTGGAAGAGATGGTAACATTTAAGAAGTCCTGGAGTGGTGGTCCTGTTCTCACTGTTTCTGCAGTAAAAGTAACGTGGCAGCTGCACCGTGTAGGATACCTCTTGTTTACTGGAGAAGGAGGAAGAAGAGGAAAACAAGAAGAGAATAGAGGGAAGAGAAGGAAATACAAACAGCTTTGCACTAGTGGTGAAGAACTAAATATGGAGGGTATATTTATTTATTTATGACTGAAGTGGCACAGAGGTCCAGCACAGATCTCTGTGCTGCTAGATTCTAAGCTAGCTTGGCCATCTTTTATGCAGCCGAGGTATAATCTAAGCCTTATGTAAAAATGTTGTGATTGCACTCTGACTTAGGTAGTTGCACTGCCAGAACAAAGGTAAAGACAGGAGACTTCAAGTCTGATTTTGAATCCGTAAGAATGTAGAAGTGAAAACACTTTTGTAAACACATAATCTATTCAAGAATAAGAAAACTACAGACAGAATTTTAGACTGTAGAATTACACGTTTACTGAACTTAGGGTCTTTGCAACTAAGATGTTTCTGAATAGGTACATAATGCACAATATATTATGCACCGAAAAAAGTAGTAGTCATTGAATTTGGATATTTTGGGGATGGAAAAGTACTACCAGAGCTATTTCATGACTTCTTATGGAAAGCACCAAAATAGCAGCAACTCAGATCTAAGTAGATTTGGAATTTTGACTGAGATACACACCTGCAGAGGGAACTTATGGCATTACTCAGAGGGAAAGTTTTCAGTTAGCCATGAACCACAGAGCAATTTGTCTGTGAAAAAACTGAAGGCTCATTCCCCTTGATCCTTTAAACACCCTTTATATTTACAGCGTGCCATGAATGCTAACAGCTGCCCTAAATCACAAGATTTATACTTGGATTGAAAAAAAAAATCTGAGTATTGATCTGTATTCTGTCCCATTTGAACATAATTCCAAAGCCTGCTCTATATCTTGAGTCAGATTATTGCCTCTTTAGGATAATCCCCAATGCTTCTAGAATTTATTTCTTCTGTAGTGGGAGAAACTTATAATCACTGTGCAAAATCATTAGCTTTTCGGTAAAGCACAAATTAAAAATTGCTAGATATTGGATAAGAGCCTGGGTCTAACCCATCTGCATAAAACTTGCATCACAAGACTACGCACAAATCACTTTCACACACTGGTTACACTGTCCTCCTGACTTGTGCTGGTTTCACAGGAGTAAATATAGCACTAATTTGTTCTTGTCAGAGCCACAAACAGATGTGATGTGAAAGAGAGCCAGGCCAGCTAGTAAACTCACTGAATTATGAGTATCTTTAAACGGATGTATCAGAAAGAAGAGGTAGATTGCAATTCAAAAGCAAGCTTGCAAGGTTATTAAAAGACAAAAATACGCTGACTGATTCAAAAGCACATAGACGTGTATAGACACGCAAATATACATATGCATACATACACCTTGGCAAATCTATTTTTGTGCTTCAAAGCACCCGATATCACACATTGTCTGCAGCCTGTTTTCCTGCAAAATGTATTTCCGCCTTGCAGAGGCTGGCAAAGTAGACTACAGAAAAAAAGGTTTTATAAGTTTCTCAAAGTAATGAAAGAACACTTAATCCACACAGCTCCTTTCTGATAGGAAAATTCACATTTGAAATGACAACTTGCATCATGCTGAGACAATTTACAGGTGACAAGATACTGTATTAGCTCCCCAATGAGTATCAGAAGTTAAACTGCAGTTCAGTCTTAACTATCAGCCAGCTGCTATAAAGGAAGTAAAAGGACAAGCCAAGTAAAAATGGAAGTGAACGCAACAGTGAAGTTGCAGGATGAGAATCAGCAGCACGTGGTGCACTAGCACTGAGCGCACGCGGCCAGCTCTCACTTCAGGTCCTAAGCGAGTCCTGTCTGGGACTGACCATGTGACTGGGAGACTGGCAATCGGTGGCAGAACTTGTGCTGTCCACCCACACATTGACATGTTAAACAACTCCCTCCTCCTCTACACGGCTGCCACAGCATGCTTTACACAAGGCAGTAAGGTACACTTTAGAACACATTTCTAACACTGCTGTTTCAAGCTCCTACATGACTTTGCTCGGGATTTGACCCCAGAAACTATGAATATTTGTTGGAAAGCCATGTTCCTAGAACATGATGATAGGCGTGCGTATGATACAGGGAATTAGGGATCACCTAATCAACCCTGGGAAGATGACTCAAAATCTTGAGCTTTTTTCCTCCCACCATATGTGTCTATCAGTCAGGAGCTTAAACAAAACTAACATGAAGTTATGCATCTCAAATACAAGTTCATAAACAAACGGTATTTAGATTTTGTCTTTAAAATCATGCTTATAATATATTATTTACTCTTTGCATATTCCTCAATGCTGTATGACTAATATCCTCTTTTAAGGTCTCTTACTGAAATCAAATATTGCTATAAAGATATCAAGATGAATACACCACATTTGATCATATACATAGTATGCACGTATGTGTAAAACCAAATATTGTTAATGGCACGATTCAGCAAAGTTTTTAAATTATTATATTCATATTTTCAAGGGGTCAGAGTCTCAAAAGAAACTAAAAAAAACCCAATGCCTATATGCAATCTAAATTGTTATGGGTATTTTCTCTCTGTACCATATTTATACCAAAGATGAAGCAACTGCCAAACAAATTGTCCTTTAGAGAACTCTAGGCTCATTCAGGTGAGAGTGAAACTCATCTGGCTTACATTGTTTTTCCAGCTTTTATCTGCCGGCCCAGCCACTACCTATATGTTCCTTTAAGTTTGAAAACCTTGTCCATCAGTACAAGCTTGCCACGTTTCCTATAATTAGGAGAAGAGTGGCCATTTGTTATCCCAATGTCAACCGACACACTGGGCCAGTAGTCAAGCAGGAGGAGACGTGTGACCTTTCCATTGACCTGAATGACTAGGTGATGACCTCTGTGGTCCAGCCCATAAAGGAAAGGGAGCACTTTAAATTGGTCATTATGATTAATGGTTTTCCCAGGCTAGGCCAAATGAGTAATTGCTCAAACAAAAAAAACCCAGGCCCCAAATAGTTAGCTTTATTACCTGCAGATATCAGATATCTTTTCAACTTCTAATCCTCTTTGCTGTAAATGGGAATTACATGGAACCGTTTTTGATTTGTACTGTAGGAATTCAAATTGAACTTCTCAGAATAAAAGTGTATGTAATTAAAATACTTTCCACCTGCAAAGCAAAGATGTCTTTCATTACTCCCTGTTACACTGAAGGTTGGGTCCCAGCTAGTGAGCTTTGCTTGTAGCATCCCAGTATCACTTGCAAAACTTGATTTCCAAGGAAGATGTTTCAGAAGAAGAGATAATTAACAAGATGAAATGGTTAGAAAATTAAGTATGCTTTTTCGAGTTCTTCTTGAATGAGACAATTGTCTCTTATTGTTTTGAGCATATTAGCAATCTGCTCTGTCAGCCCAAAAATGTTTGCCATGCCAAAAAATCGAACAATTCAGAGTTATGAATTACCAGCCTCTATTCTGACACAACACAGGCAAAGTTATACATATTGTTGCTCACAAGTTCACAACATGAGAGAGCTGTCAGTAACTTTTTGACAGGGCATTGCCAATGTTTACCGTTAAGTGAAATGTTGTTGGCAAGACAACTATTCGCTTTCATAACCTCTCTAATCTACAAAGGGATGGCAAACTTCAGAGATAAAGCCCTGAATATCCTAGTAAAGTGCTGAATTTTCCTAGATACCAAAAGTTAACATATAATTGACAGATAACTGTGCAATTAATTGCAGAATTCGTGTTATGTGTGTTGCTGAACCGAAGGACAGTGTTCTGAGATCTGAAATCCCCGGGCACTGAAATTGCAGGGGGAGCTGTACTTCACAGCTGCTGTATTTCAGAGCAACTGACTTCAGAATCAGGCCTGATAAATTTTTGTTCACAATGACTTCTTAAGCGTCTTTTTCAGTGTAGAGGGTGACCAGACCACCTGTTTGCCTTAAGGGAGCTCTAGGTCACAGGATGATTGCACACTAAAAGGTTTCATGGCCTAGGACAAGGTCAGGGTCTCTACCATTTTTAAAACACAATAACTGTTGTCAGAAAACATAACCTACAACAAGAGTCCCAAAGCCAACCTAATGACCGTATGCAAATGTCTCCAAAATACATTTGCATTGTTAGCAGTGCATCAGAAAGAATATATCCCTGAAGAACCAAAAAAAAAAAAAAAAAAGTCAAAATCTGTTAGAATTCCAGAAGTGCTGGGCAGAAAATCTCTGGAACCACTGGAGAAATTATTATGATTGGGCACCTGCTATTCGCTTACCTAACACTCACAAATATTTTTATTTTATTTTACTTTAATTTTTTTTAAAGCCAGAGGGGCCACCAGTAATACCCTTCTGCCTATATCCATGGAGATAACAGCTCTGAGTTTGAAATTCCACAACTTACAATTAATTTTAAAAAGGTTACCTGGAGACTTTAATGGAGAATCCATACACTGCAAAAGTGAGAACATGGAAATCAAGAAATACTGCAGTCAGTCCAAGAGTTCAGTATTTCATTTCCTACCAGGTTAGTGATTAAGTTCTCACAGAAAAATGCTAAGCAGTCTACAAAAGTAAAGGTTAACTGACCACTCAGACCCGGCTGGGACAAAGGTTGACAATCATATATAAAGTAGTTTATCCATTTCCTTTTTTAATTTTATTTAATCTTGAACAGTACGTACAGGTAATGTAAGGAGATCTATCTTACAGTCTTCTAACTAAAAACAGTAAATCACAAAAGAAGTCCTTGTTTGTACTTCCTTGCTTTGGAAAGGAAAATGACATTTAGAAATCTGAACCCTTGAAATGCTAATGCAATTGTAGCGTCTTTATGCATAATCACTCAAACTGAACATGAAAATATTAAAGTGCAAATGTTTACTTGCTATTACACGCAGGTAAAAATAGCCATTTCTTTCTTTTTAGAGACTTCTTTTTTTTTCTAAAAATCAGCTTTTTATCTCTGGACTATCTTTGCTTAAAAGGTTGCCTTTCAAGATTGCTGCCCTTATCAACTGCTCTCTCTTTTCTGTCTTGTCAACCTTTATAAAAGTTTAAACTCCTGATGTTTTCTGCTTCTTTTCTGCATCTGTAGTTCCAAACCTGTCTATATGAATTGGCTCATATACTGGATTAAAACTGCTCTATAAAAACTGGCTTCAGAGTGAAAAAGAATGTCAGAATTGATTTCAACTGCTATGAGTCATTACTCAGTATTATTCTTTCAATTACCTGATTTTGTAATTTTGGTGGATTGAGTACCTACTCCCTGTTCCAAAGTGCTGAAAGCTTCTAAAATTCTCTCCTCCACAAAAAGGCCTTAGCAGAAGGACTAGGAGGTAGTAGAAAACACATCTTGTTCTGCTTTCCCTAGCGCCATAAACTAGTCTTCATTTTTCTTAAGACATTGAATTATATGATGTTTTATTCCTCTTTCCCTTCTAACATTTCCAGGTGAAGCATCTATTGTTCATTTTGTGAATTGGCTCAGTTATATCAACATGGCAGCAGATACATTTAACTATTACCATGAAGGATGAACACTGGCAGAATATGGCTATAAATCTGTGCTCCCTATATCACAGCCTTCCACCCCATCCCCCACCAAGTTTTACGTATAAAGCGTTCAAAGAACTGCTGACATGCAGACACTGTTAAGAGCTTGCAACCATCTAAGCGGGCATCTGGCTGAAAGCACCCTCCCACCCCTTACATTTTTACTTTTAGAGTAATAGAAATAACATCTCAAATGGAACTTCTCCAAGTTCTTAGATACTTCTGTCCTCCCAAGAGTGTTCTCAGTCACGTCCATCCAAATACTTACAGCTCTGCAAGTTCATATAAACCTTAAGAAAGAGACATTTGTTTAATCACACTAGTGGCACTCACCATCGTTCTCTGTATTCCCTCCAATAACTGAAATCTCATTTTTAATTTTGTATGTAATTGTTTCAAACTCACTTCCATTAGACAGCTTGAATAATGCTGAATGTGTTAGGCTTACAGCGTTCCCATGATTGAAGCCAAGACAATATCCAGTTCTACGTTCACACGGTCATTTGACATGTTCCTTAAAAAAAAGGTATTACCTTATATTTCTTGCTAAGTGAATTCCAGAAAAAATAAGATCATTTTTATTATTATAGCAATCCCTATCCTATGTGCTCCTTTCACAGATGTAAATGAGCAATCCAAAGCCCTAATCAGAAAATAAGCCTCTTCAAAGTAAAAAACAAAGCCTAAGCAATATAAAGCTTTATTGCAGACTAAGCTCAGTCATACCTCTTGAAAAGTTTCAATCTATCTATTAGTGATCTGTTTTAAATGTCTGCTGGCCATAAGACCCATTCATATTGCCAAGGGATTTGTTTGAGAAAAACACATTGGTACCATTTTAATAGCCTGCAGCAGACAGCGATTGTTGACAGCATTCCACATGAAACTTTACTTGCTGGATGATAGAGATGTGCAGCACTCAATCATGAGCTTTATCAGTCCATTCAAATTCAACATATGTTTACCAACACACAGAATTCACAGCTGCTGGGCACACAGAATCCAACTGTGGAATAAGATTTTAAAAGCTTCTAAAACTGCCATAATCATTGCTATTGTTTTGGTCCTGATTTTAACATTTTCACTGGACATAAACTACGTCTCATAGTATTTTAAAAATTCAATCTATTATTAAAGAGCTGAAGTCAGATTTAAGTTGTTTCACTGCTTTCACTAGGTAGATATTTTGTCTATGAAAAGAACAAGCAAGTAGTATAGAAGAAAAAAAGACTCTCTCTTCTTTCCTGTTTCCTATTCCTCCCTCTCCAAAGCCCTGGAGATTGAGCATGTTCCTTAATTGGTTTCAGTCTGCTATATCCACCTTTTCAAATCACAGTGCACCAACCAGGAGTTAAATTCAAATTTAGGTGCAACAGTGATGAAATACAAGATCTGACAGCACTAGTTTATTTACTCTCTTTTAATCCTGTTCTGACTGGGGGAAGTGGAGGCGGAGAGAAGACTTCTGCAAAATGTAACAAAAAGAGGTCTCAAAAAAAGTAAAATCTAACAAAAAGAACACATCAGAGTTTAAGCTTATATTGTGAGCTCTCTAGGACAACTACCATCTTCTTCTGCTGTGGTCACACCGTGCCTGACAGTGCTGCTAGCCTATTACTAGAGTTTCCAGGCACTTCTACAGTATAAAAAAAAATTAGGACTATTACTGATAATCCACAACCAACTGGATGTTGACTTCTTAACGCTTGGAAAGAGGTTGTGTTTCTGAATGCTCAATGGGTGTCTGATGCATATCCCTGAATGCAGTGCCTCCTCAGCCTGAATGTAAGAGTTATTAAATTTGACCATAATTCTTTATTAAAACATAATACAGGAACATGTGTGTATGCACAAACTGATGCAGGGGGGCAGGGGGGGAAGAATCAAAGAGAGTGAAATTGTTTCTTGGGAATGACTGTTGGCATAATTTTAAAATATACTTTATTTATATTAAGTTCCAAGCTGTGCTAAAGGGTTTCAGTAGCATATATTTTATTCCCTGTTGGTAACAAATGTGTTTCACTTGGCACCACTGCTATATCAATTGCCACAGCCTCCATCCATCCATCACTAGCTAATTTTCAAAACCTGAAAGATTTGCTTTTAAATACAGCTGTAACTCATTAGCTTCTTTTTGCCAATCTAGTTGCGATGCACTTCTTCAGTTCCCCTACACATACACACACCCCCCTTTCTCACTGAAAGACAGAACCATTTTCATGCCTTGGTTTTGACTCTAAAAATGAGTAAAATTAGAGTGTCACAAGTATGGTCAATGGAACTCTCATATCCTTTTTGTTTCTAGCTCTCAATTATTAACCTCTCTTTACCAATATGTTTGTCCTCTTGAATTTATATGGGTTGTGTGTCCACAGCAGGGACAGAAGTGGCTATCTAATCAGAGCAGAAATTGTAGAGGAAAGGGGACGGGAAATCAGCGCAGTCATCCTTCCCATCCAGTAACCCCTTCTCAAAGTACATCTGACAACAGACGGCATAGATTTATTATTACCTCGCCACTGGGCCCTTGGAGCTACCAACCCTGTGTTGACTAAGGAGTACATACCATGTATCATCTACTAGGAAGCCCATCTAGGCAGAGACGAACATCAAAGACTCAATTTACTGAACCTGTTCTACCTCTGTGGGAAAAACCTTTAGGTCTAAATGAATCCTGAAAACAGGGAGCATAAAGCCCCAGCCATGCACAGATACTCTCCTGGTAGAACACTGCCCTCAGCTATGTCCACATTTCACAGATAGAGTCCACAGTAACTGCTTCTGCAGGATTACAAAAAAAAGCAACGTTTTCTCTGCCTGACATATCTGCGACCACAGCAGAAGAGTAAGATGGTAAGAAACTGTAGCTTGTTAAGATGTGGACCACTGCTCACAGACCATAAACCGTTCAGAATTTGAATCTGTATAGAAAAGATGAAGATTCTTGAGACCCGAACAATCTTTAGTCCAGACTTCTTTGTCCTTTTCTCGAATTCATTTAGAAATCATAGCCAGACACAAGAAATAGTCCCATTACAATGTTTACAGTCTCCACAAAACATCCATGAAATGCTGGAAGCTTTTATAACATCTGACATACATACACAGAATACCATGGTATCATATAAAGGCTTAACGGACACTCATCTAGAACTACAAACATGATTCACCCATTGTTAATGAAACCACAACAAATTATATACAATTAAATAATCTCTGAACCTCTTGTTAATAAAGCTTTTTGTATCTCTACCACCATGTAATTCTTCTCATTCTCTTTTTTCCATGGAGATACACAACTGTACAGATGTAGACAGAGAACATGCAGGTCTATCGTGTGATGTGGCTTAGGAAAGCCTGCTGAGATCATACTCTATTGTAACCTTTTTGTTTATTGGCACAAAGAAGCAAGAATGAGTAGTAGAAAGTTCATCACCCTGCCTGGGGATGTTCCTACCTGGCAGGTTCCTGGTCTATAAAGGTTGTTTACCCTACTGGAGAGTAAGAGGAGATCAGGACAAAAATAAATACTTCCTGTATCTTCCAAAACCCAACCAGCTACACATTGCCTCTTGCTCAGTATCTACAATAAAGCAAAAATGAAGTCCATAAAAAAGAGCTTTTTCAGAAACGTGCTGCCACCTGAGGAAACGTTTTGCACTGAAGACTTCCCTACAAAGTGCAGCTTAAATGGAAGCTGAGTGATCCTCAAAATGACATTAATGTTTCTTAAAGTTTTGTGCAGAGCATCTGGAGTGTTAGAAACAGTCGTGAGGAAATAACACAAAAAAAACCCCAAGCAGAACAAAATGGTGAGTGCCTGCAAGTCAATGTTTTCACTCTTCTCAGTTCATGCATGAGGGACTATAAGACCATATAACTTGCTTAAGGTGAAACACTTCACTTATGAATCCTTCTGTCATTTGTAAAACAGTAAAGCAAAGAGTAATACAATGCCAAAACCATTTACTTTATAATACATCTACAATAACAAAAACTCTCTCCACTGACACAAAACACTCTTTCTTCCACCTCTACGACTTACCCACAAAGTGGGTGTACACTAACAATACCAAAAAAAGTACCAAAGACAAACAGCTTTATTCCCTGCTACATATTTCCTTCCAGTTTTTCAGAAGATAATTTCCAAGTGAATTACATAGAATTGAGCACAGGTGCCCAGGGGTTTGGCAATGGGAGGCTGCAGGGAGGGCCTCTGTGAGAAGAGGCCAGGGGCTGCCCCATGCCAGACACAGCTGGGTCCAGCAAACACCATCGCACCCACAACAGGGCAGAGCTGAGCTCCCCAGCACCTCTTGAGAAAAGGCAGAAAATGCCATGCAGGTAGAGAAGGACTAAAACAAAAAAAATTAACAAAAGAGTGAAAATCAGCAGGGCAACGCCACCACCAAAGTCAAAAGGAGGAGGAGGTGCTCCAGGCATCAGAGCAGATATTCACACTGCAGCCCATGGAGGACACCATGCCAGAATTTGTGGATATTTCCTGAAGGAATGGTGGCCCATGGAGAGGGCCTGTGCTGGAGCAGGGTAAAAGCGTGAGGGAAGGACTATACCCCCCCACCCCCCAAAAAAAATCCCACCTGTGCCACCTGGGGCAAGTAGAGGAGTGTGGAGTAAAGGAGTGAAGTTGAATTGGGGGACAGGAAGGGAAGGTTAACATTTATTTATTTCTTACTACCCAAATCAATTTTAACCAGCAACAAGTTAATTTTCCCCAACGTAAGTTGTGTTTTGCCCGCAACAGTAATTTGTAAGCAATCTCCCTGCCTTTATCTTGACCCACAAGTTTTCTCATTTCTGTTTTTTTCCTATTTTTCCCCTGTCCCACTGAGGAGTGAGAGAGTGGCTAGGTGGGCATTTCACTTCTAGCTAAGGCTAACCCACAGCAGTTAGTAACGCAACTTCTATGATTTTCCTGGAGATTATTCAGTCACTTGATGCATTTGACAGAATATTAATTGTTCATCCTACATTTTCCATTTTCTTATGTCATTCTTACTCATATGGTCTATTGGATATCTCACATTTGTCCATTAAGCAGCTGTTAGTCTTCTCTATATCATATATTTGCCAACTAATACTAAATCACCATGTTGAACGTGTCGTATTTACAACATATTCTTTCTACTTCAGAGTAAAACTTTCTCTCAACATCTAAATCGTTCTTCTTGCACTTCTCATTTACTGGCTAGCACCAGAAGTTGCCTGGTATACATCTGCAACATGTTTAGTGAACAGATATTTTGCCTTCCCTGGTAATTACCTGGTAATGCAAGAGCCACTCTTCAAGAGGGTGTTTTGGGAGGAGAGGTGGGGTGGCTCACCTTGTTTCCACTCTTGATGGACCATATAACATCAGGACTTCGTAACATGTTTGCTTCTCATTATCACTAGCTATTTTTAGTATTTTCTGCATGTCTCTTCCAAAAGTATCTCCTTTTCCAGATTTCCCGCCTGTCACAGTTTCACCCCAGCCAGTAGCTAGAACCACACAGCTGCTCACTCATCCCCCCCTTTTAAAGGCTGAAAGCAGGACACCCGTCTCACTTCTCCGAACAGCCTGAAACTCTTATGCTTTAGGATTCTCCCCTTTCATTTTAATTATATCTTTATTTTAGGATTCTCTCCATTGCCCCAAGTCAAGATGGACGAGCTCATATTCTCTCAGATTGTCCTCTGATTCTTTCAAATATATTCCTACGCAGGTACAGAAACTTAGTGCTAGAACACAGAATTATAACTTCATTTAACTTACCATTACTTAGTATTAGTTTATCTTGTTCATATTAATGTGTTAAAGATAAAATGCATATACAGACACACACATTTATCTAAATCTATAAATACTTAACACATAAGACTAAGCAGTAGTTTAACTCCACTCATTGAATAGTGAAAGATACAAATTTGACTACCTCATTTAATACCAACTTAATTTGTTTTATCCTGAAGTAAAAACAAATGTGTTCATGTTTTAAACTCAAGACCAAGCAGAATATGTTTCATAGGACTGAGACAACAGTTCATAATTTTCCAGAAAAAGAATACAGGAAATTAGGCAAGCATTCTTGCATATATTTCCTGATGTTATTTTCATTACGGAGACGTAAAATTACATTTACTCCCTTGACAGCAAAGGTCAAACGATCTGATAAAATGTAGTTAATGCACTGAAAATGATTGATGCTTAAATGAAAAAGTCATGTTATTTTATGTAGCAAAAAGTGTTCGCTCTTCTTTATTCTCTCCATATCTCTAACATACTTATGCTTAATATAACAAAAGGGTCTACAACCAAACTATGGGTCAGAGGAGCCTTCCGAATCATGTACTCACATATCCAATAAAGATTCAGCCATCCATGACATTTTCATAATGATAACATACCTTCTTTGCTAAGTACTTGTAGTTCAACCACAATATTAGTTTTTAGCCTAATCCTTATCCTGTATGAGTACTCACAAACCAATTTTATATATTTCATGTTTTTCTGAAAGAAGTAGCACTAGATGTTACCAGTAACTATACATACAATAAGACAAATGCATCCATTAAACTCATAACATCTTACATGATTTGATTTAAAAACCCTTGGAATAAATCCTGAACATGGATTTTTAACCCAAAGAACTGGTCACTCATCATCAAGTGTGTGCTATCAGGTCTCTTCAAAACCCATGTGTGTAAAAAAAAAAATAAATAAAAAAGGTCTTCCAAAGAGCATACAATTCGTGTAGTGTTCAGTAGAGTTACGCTCCTCTGCTATGGAAGCATTTTACAGAGTCGCAGAATAGCTATCAGTGTTTACTGCACATGAAGTTACTGAGATGTTCTAGAAAAACATTAAAAAATGTTCCCCTGGAAGACATCAAGAGCACTACTTGATCCACCTACTAGCCGAACAGTTGTTCACTGCCTTGACCTAGCGATTCTCCTCCTAAACCTTAGAAGTAGGACAAAAAGTGGAGTGATAAAAAAAACCCAAGGCTATATGATATTTTTTCTGAAGTTGCTTGCCTGTTCATCTGGCAGCACTAATTTAATTTCATGGCAATGGAGCTATAATAGGTGATCAGTTGCTCAGGGGTTCTGTATAAAAATCACTATGAGACAGACAGACCACGTAAGTCAGATATTTAACAGTGCCATGTAACACAAATCTATGGCTTTAAATACATGCACCATTATATTAAGATGGACTGACTGAACCAATATCGATGCTATCCTGTTTATGAGTATTGCCTTTCAGGATAGCAATAGTTTACCACTTTCAAATCCAGTTATGATCAGCAATACCACATTTTCTGGTGTGGACACCTGATACAAGCTTTCTGCTGATATTTTGCTTTGAATTTTTCTCTTCCTATTAAAATCCCACTTTGGTTTGGCTGCTCAGATTTGAGGTTACCTCAGACTGCCAAATCACCATTATGGAATTTTATTTTTTTTCAACTCAGGAAGATTGCCATTTGAAATACTCTCTAGCAACCACTTGCAGTGTCTGAGAAGTGATGACTATTCTCTGTTCTGGGTACAGCAAAAGAAACATCTGAGGTATTACTGATCAGAAAAATAATCTGAATACTAATTATTTTTTTTTTTTTAAATAGTTGTTCATTGGCACAAGAAGCCTAGGAAATTGTTAGGCTATACCAAATGTAAAGAGAAGTATGTGACAACTAAGCTGGCTGTTTCTCTGGTACTGTTCTGTTTATTTACAGTATTATAACCAATGAAATGTAAGCAACAGAAGCAAGTTTCATGGGTGAGAAATTCAAGCCTAGTTTCCAACCTTTGCAAATTGCAAAGCACACCCCTTTCATGGATATGCAGCCAAGCTGCTGCCTTACTCGAGTCCTTTCATTTTGCCTTCCATGGGCTTTCTATCACCTTTGAACCAGTAACCTGGCTCCTACCTATCTAGACCACCCCTAAAATACTTCTTGGCTTATTTGACATAGCTTCCACTCTTCTTTTGTGATCCTGATCAGGGTCCCAAAAAATATTTCTACAGCCTCTGATACTGCTGTTGAAAAAAAAAACAAACAAACAAACAAACAAAAACCCAACATTTAATTGCTCCCTATGTAACTTCAAATAAAGCTTAAGCAAAGTCTAGATGATAGACCAAAGATTCATTTGTGACACCTACCACAAGTCTGCAACACAGAAATATTATTTGCTGAAGGAAAACAAAGATTACATTTCATGCTTGAATTTGCTGATAAAACATCAAGCTCTGTCAGAGTCAGCCATCAAACTTATATTAAGTCTCAGAGCTGTTTGCAGGTGTAGCTTTACCAAATGAAATCTGAAGCAGAAAAAAAAAAGGATAGTATATTCAAAAAAATCCTGGTCCTCTCCACCATTTCTTTCAAAGCAGACAAAGACACCACGCAAAAGCATATTTCTGTCCTATAGTATTACACATCTTACACATACATCAATTCTCTTGTCATCCTTATGAGTTGTTTTAGTCGAAAATCCTGGAGGTCTTGGGGACCTGATTTCCCCCCTACCCTTAAATCATTGTCAAAACCCTCTTGACTTCAAGACGACCAACATTTCATCCTATATACCAAATGTATCAATATCCCCATGCATCATGAAAACCAGCACCAAAGCAAAGGAGCCTTGCTGTTTGTTTCCTGGTGGTGATGCCTCTAATTTTCATGCAAATGAAAGTTAGACTTGGGTACTGAGCTCTTGTTTCCTTGACAAAAACAAACAAGAAAATGCTTGCTTTAGATAGATGTTACAAGAATAAAATGGATTTCTTTCAAATTTAAAGCAATAAAAACACTAAGCAATGCCCTCCTTAAGAAGGTTAACTATTATCTTCAGTTCCAGAAAATTATTTTAAGGAGGAATTAGGCACATGAAGCACAATTGTGCGCATGACTTTTCTCCACTGCAGCACTGTATTCAGTCAATCAGCGACAGGTGCCAACATCTGTAAAGTTTGGACTGTTATTCTTCAGCAGTACAAGGCAGCAAGTTCTCCTTTTTATCTCTTCATATTAAAACGAGTAACAAAACCTTCTCCTAACCATGTCCTTGCTCTTCAGCCTAACCCATCAATGTGTAGCCAAGTTCCTTCAGGGCTAATGGAGTGGGTACCATCTGCTATCAATACTGTCCACATGCTCGCCAGTCGAGACTTGTTTCAGGCCAAGTTTCTCTTCTGAGTTAACAGGAGGTGACAAGCCTGACAGTTCGCAAATTTTCCCTGGATGACTGATTCAGCCTGGCTGACCAGATCCATGCTAATGAGAATGTGCCAGCTCACAACAAAAACATTTTTGAATAATTTAAAACTTCAGAGTGTTGTGTGCCAGATAATACAATTCATTGTTTAATTATGGTGCCAGCATCTACTACAAACACTGTTGACTGCAAAATCGTCATCAGACCTAACTTTATAAATAATGCAAAATGAAAGAGAAGCAAGATTCCACAAAGCAAACTTAAACTTAGTCAGTGGTACTCTTTATCTTTGAAGGAAATCTAAGTATTCACAGAAATACATAAAGCGTCAAAATGAAGAATATATGAAATGTACTTTAAAAATTATAGCTAGTGTCATCAGTCTTGCTGATGTAGATGGAAACAAAGTTTTATGTCCTGAAATTTTTCAGAGGCAAGACTTATCCTTTTTTTCCCTTTTAGCTTGCTTGTGCAAGTGTATCACCAACACCATCCACCCAGGAAGGCAGAAGTGAATAAAAGAGGTGCTTCAAAACAAGCAAAGAAAAAAATCTAGGACACTGGTTTTTGTGATAGGTCACATCAAGCCACACTATGCCATTACTGCAAGCCTTTCAAACTAGTTAGACTAGTCTAAACTTGGAAAATCCTGCCATTAACTGCCTTCCTACACATGAGTATTTTTGACAAATCCATCCTTAACGGCAGGAGTTGAAGTCTGGTGATCCCAAATACTGTTGAAAATCCACTCATGAAATCACATTTGTTTCATTTTAAAATTCATGTTTAACCCAAGGGTGAGTTTGGGGTTTTTTTTTGTTTAATTTTTAAATAATGTACTGAACTTGTAACAATTTTTAATTAAGGAAACCTTGCCAGACTTGAATAAAACTAGCCTGATTCTTCAGAACAGTTGGCTCCAACAGAAGAATTGCTGAATTCAAAAAACTGTAAATACTCAGTAACTCTGAAGAGCAGGCCACTGTTATTTAGATGCTTTGGACTTGATGCAAATCCTTGATTCAACATTAAGTTGGGGATGTAGGCAAAATCTGAGCATCTTGTTGGAATAGAATCAGTTTCACATATTTCTATGAATCACCGTAACTCAGGCATAGCAAGCCTAATTTTATTAGATACTTTAATAGACATAGACAGGCAACTGTTAGAAGTTTTGTAACTACTCCAATCTTTCCACATGCCATAGAAGATTGGCACAGTGCTAGAACAGGTAGTGTAATAAAAGCCCAGTTGGAGTAGCAAGAATCATTGTTGAATTAACATTCTATTAGAAGAAAAAACACACACCCCCCCATAAAGGTTTGGGGGTTATTTTTTTCTGTCTTCAACTGTATGTTATGCTTTGACAACTGACTGTGTGTTTGGAACTCCACAAACTATGAACTGGCCTTTGTTCCAGGAATCTTTGTCTTAATTTTGACAAACCTTTGGACTTTTTTTAAATATGTTGCAGCACGATTAATTTGTTGCTTCCTTTACAGATTTATTTCATTTACCAGAGAAAATTTTGTGTTTGACTACCCAAGAACACATTCCACCACCCTCCTACAGGCATGTTCTTGTCATTTCCTCCTACCTTGTTAGCACTTTCCGTTCATTGCAAGTTAGCATTCGCTACGCTCTGACCACCAAAGGCGACAGTCACCATCTGTACCCGAGCAGCTTCATGGGCTGGGCAGCTGATCTTGGAATTCCTCCAAACTGGCAAAAACACATCCTCCACCACGTCATAGACTGCTTTCCATGCAACCTGCCGTGACTGGCCCCAGCTGCACCTGACACAACAACTGTTTGTACAGCTCCAGCCAGCGCTACTGATTTCAAAGCCCTGTACGGTTAAACTATGCACGCTGGTCTCATCCTGGTTATACCATGGTCATCTGAGACCCCTGATATGCTGTCATGATCCCAAACAT
Source organism: Burhinus oedicnemus (assembly GCA_008921705.1). NCBI lineage: Eukaryota > Metazoa > Chordata > Aves > Charadriiformes > Burhinidae > Burhinus > Burhinus oedicnemus. The sequence continues at coordinate 82,020 of VFFE01009043.1, forward strand.
TTGCTACATCTCCTTTGGACTTCAAAAACTAAATCCTGATTCAAACTTCCATATAACATCTTCATACTAGAACTTTTTCCCCCCCCTTTAATATCACTCTCTGATACTCTATTATGTAAGGCTTGAGTTGCAATGTATTTAGGTGTCACATCTGCTGAAAACCTAAAAATAACTTAAAAAATAAATCCTAAAGATTAGATATATTTCTCCTCCTCTTCCATCTCTTGCATCTCCTAAGCTAAGGTGCAAGAAGAGCTGGGCGAGGGGAGGAGGGGGATTTAGACAAAATGTTGACTTGGTGCTATTACCGGTACTTCAAGAATTCAGGATCTTACCTTGCACGTTGGGTGCTAGCCTCTGCTCCATCCAGCTTTGGGGAGTCTACCAGCAGTTCTGAGCTAATTACAAAGGCTGTGCCCCTCCTTGCCCTTTCTATACTTACACGGGGTTGGCCACGTTCTATATTAAAAGCACATCCTTTTTATGAAACAAAGGCAAAAGTAGGCTCTACTTCATTTTCTGACTCAATTTGTGTGTCTGGCTATTTCAGCACAACAGTTCTATTGCAAAGATTAGGAAATGCATGAGCTGTTTTAAAGCAAATAAAAAAGCTGTCAGGCTTTCTGGCTAATTAGCGAGTGCTCATAAATTAGGCATTTTAGGCTAAATACCAAGCCAGTTTTTTGTTGTACTAAGGGACAACAGATGAAGGCTGCTAATAACAAGATGCCAAGAAAGGCCAACACTACCAGTGTTCTTACATTCACGTAAAACACCGGGCAAGGAATTTGTGGGCCCTGTCCCTGAGGTCTGAGTTTTCATTTCCCAAGTTATCTGTGAGGCCAGGTTTTCCTAACTCTCCATTTGCTTCCTTCCGTCCTGTTCCCACTTGAGAGTTCACCTGTCTAGTGACCTCATCTCTAACAGGTATGTGGGAGGGCCTATGCAAGACCTCTGTTTTCTCAGCTGCCAACCTTGCTGTGCCCTCACCATTATGTCATCAGTGGAACAAGAAGAGAGATAAATGAAAGGTTTGACCCTAACAAACTCTGCGCCAACATCAGTGTACCGCGCTGAGTTTGCTGCCTGGGTTTTGCTCCAATTATGAGACCTTCCTTTAAAATTATGCAGGGTGCAGACTGTATACGAGAGAGTTGTTCCACATGCCTTTTTCACCAAGCGAAGACACTGCCGAAACTGGTTCTTCAGGTGTTTATGGGTATAGGAAATTAGCTTTCTAAGACTAAACGTGGCAAAATAATCAAACTGTTCCAAAGGTGACCTGCAATGACCTCTTCCAGACAGACCATAACCAAACCATGGCAAAACTGGAGAGATTAAGCATGTCATCTCTGCAGCAGCCAGGATACAATGTTTTCACTGTCCCACCCTTTTCAAACACTCCCCAGAAAGGGCAGGCTGTGGTTTTCTTGGCTTTTGGGGTCCTGTGACCAAGCAATTGGCTCACTTCCAGATATAAGACTTCAAGCAGTATTGCTTGTAGGATCATCATGAACTAAATATTAAGCAGATAATGGATTTTATTAGTTCAGGAATGTTTGGTTTTATTTGGAAATTGCACTAACAGGTTCAGAATGCCTATTGACGTATTTGTTCTGTGCAAGTCAGGTGGTGCTTCCAGAAGTTTCCCAATAAGACAGCATAGTTTTTTTCTCTTCTTTTTTGGCACTGGAATAAAATGGATGTACTGGCATGTAGCCCGAGGACCACATCCCCATTCTAATGAGGTGTTACAGGGCTGAGCAGAAAATAATTCTCCTGCACAGGCCCTGGGTGTCTAGTGCACAAGTGTAATACTGGTATTTTTATAACTAGAACCAGTCATGACTACTTAAAGCACAGACTGAACAGCCTTCAATGTCATAGCTTGGGGAAAAAAATAAAGTTACTTGGAAAGCTCAATAGGATCAGGATATAGCAACTTCAGAGCCATACTTCACCATGTCAAATACAGATTCCACATTCAGTAAAAGATGATTTCCCAAAGCAATGAGAAAAGAGAACAGGGATACTTCTGGGTATGATTTCTGGGTAGAGACCTCTTTTGCCACAGGCTCCAACTAGGCACATGCTTAGTGTTATCTCCAAGTATGAGTGACTGATTTCTACATTGTCTGGTCCTTTTGCAAGCAAACATCTGTTAAAGACATTGAGCTATATGAAGAGTAGCCAAACTGTGCAAAGTCAAAGGCAGTGCTGGACATGGGCTTTTTTTTATTTATTTATTTTTTCTTAAACCAGAATGAAATCTTAGTCGCCCCCAAGCTAGAAGACAAATTTCTGCCCTCCTATAATACTGAAATTTGTATATTCTTGGGAGCAAGTACTTTGAGAGCCTAAGGTTGACTACCTTATGTAGGTAGCAACAGGGAGAATGCAATAGACATTTAGGGTTCTGAACTTTTGGAAGGGCTGTGTTCCATCAGCTCCCCCATGATACTAAAGCCAGAGTCAGCACAGGACAGCATGCTCTTACAAACCTTAAACAGGCACAACACACGTTACTGCTGTAATGGCTTGCCCTCCTGTCTGTTACTCCTACTTTGAAGCTCAATGGAAGAGGGAAACTGCAATCTCCCTGTGAACACACAACAGGGCTCCCCCTGCAAATCCAGTGGGTATAACTGCATCTTCTGGGATAAAGTTTGGGTCTTGCTGCAGGTACAGAAACAGCCAAAAAGTGCCAACTCGTGTTAGAGTATGGCTAGTGCCCCTAACCACGCTGTGCCTGTGCCGAAAATAAGTTGTAGCACAGTTCATTTGTTTAGCAGCCAGGTAAGGAACAGGAAACATTACAGTACTATAACGAAAAAGATATCTTCCTGCTTCATAATATTGATCTTGTCCTCATTATCTTGTGCTTTTACAAAATTCTCCACACCAAGCCAGTAATGTTGCAGTCTGAAGAGGCAATACTTGATCTCTGAAAAACATATCCAGAAGCTCGAGAACTTCGTAACTCAAAATAATCCAAGGTAATGCTCACAAGTGCTAAAAAACCCCAGTAACAGTGGTAGGATTTACCGTGGGCTTACGTTTAGAAGTGTCATTAAGCACCCATCCAAACAGGGGCAAGCTGCTGAATTAGGTGTCAAAGCAGGTAACTACTGAAGTTTGATTACACAGTATTATATTAATCCCCAGTTACTTTAAGAGGCTCCTTGTAGAACAAAAAGCTGGTAGCAAATTCAAGAAAAATTAGATAAATGCTTATGTAAGTTTAAGAAATAAGGCACACTTTATTGCTATTAAAGTTTGAAGTTACCTTTTTTTCCAGATTTCTAGAATGTATCTTATTCATGTCTTCTCCAAAACCTAAGCTTCTGAAAAATAACTGATTTTTGCTGAACAAACTCAAACTTATTGCTTGGAAGAAATTTTAAAAAGTTATCTAAACACAGGCCTGACTTCTGCTTTTTCCCGTAGTTTAAACGCCTGTAAAAACATAGTGTTATTACACAGGAAAACCACAAGGGGCCATTACTCAAGTTCTACTCTGATATTTGCAGACCTTTTGAACCTATCCTCTCCACATAAATCTCCAGCTATTGTAAACAGAGCTCTACCCACTACACCTACTAGACTTAATGATATGGAGAAATGCCACACTTTGCAATCTGGTAAGAACATACTTCATAGAGCTTCCAGCTCAAAGCCAGAATGAGCATGGTGGCCAGATCCACACTTGGTACAAATCAGTGTCATGCCACTTCACCACTGGGGCTGAGGAGCCGTTAAAATGTAGTGACATCTTTGCATCACAATAATCTATAAGCGATAACTGCAAATAAGCCATTTTAGCAGGACAGATAATTAAATCTAGAAGGCATTATGTGACTACAGACCCTGGGCCTTTTAGGGTTTTTGTATAGTCCATCTTCAGTACGCTTTAATAAAACCTGTGAAGCTAGGCAATGAAGAATGCAGGTTGTGCCTATACAGGTGTGTAGGAGAAGGTGACAATGTTAAGGGCAGGTAGACTCCTTGTGGTACACAAGGCCAGAACCACTGTCATTTGTACCAAGGAACAAGAAGGACCTGTGTCATTGCCCTACCGTCTGCCATTATAATCCACCAGTCAAACCATTCTGTCTACAACCTACAGCTGTACATGTGTGGTATTGGGCTTAGTTAACTACCTGCAGAGACAGCAGCCATCACACAGGAAACCCAGTTGTCAACTACCTCGGCATGTATTTTGTAGTGGTGTAACAAAACTGGAGAAGTGTTGAAGAGCTGTCCTGGTTTGAGGTAAAGCAGGACCAGTTTTGTTCAGTAACTTTACTTGTTAGCTGGGCCTCTTCTAACTGCTGAAATTAACAGCATGTTGTACAGGAAACCGTTCGTTCTCAGAGTGATAAGACCCATGTTTATGGCTGATGCCAAGGAACGGTATGCAGAGAGGCTCTGGCTTATACTTATTGCTATGGCAACCAAGGACAGCCAACTTTGCTACTTGCCCCGTTGGAGGGTCAGAAGCGGAAAAGCGTAGAGGGGTCACACCTGCGGGGAGGAGCAGACAAGACAGGTGACCCAAAACTGACCAACAAGGGTATTCCATCCCATCCGCCTCATGCTCAGTATATAAGCTGAGGGATCAAAGGGTCAGCCTCTTTTTCTTCAATGGCCGGCGTCCTGGGAGGACTCGGTCTCTGCATCTACCTTTGATCCTGATCCTGATCCTGATCCTGATCCTGACTTCAGATCCGGAATCCAGTTCCTGTCCGTCACTGAGTCCAGTCTGGGACTTCCCCTGAGCCTGCTGGTGACGTGATTGTCATCCTGGGAGCTTGATACGGCTTTGTATATTTCATTTCCTACTAAATACTTAAGTCTCTCTTTTTTCTCTCTTTTCTTTCCCCTCTCTTTCCTGTCTCCTGAGCGGAGCAGGAGAGAGAGAGAGCATCTGTCGTTCCATCGGATTGGGCCAATCTGGCCCAAACCACGACAAGAGCTCAGTCTTTCTGTAGCTCAATAGATTTATCAAGCTGAACAGAAGTCACTTTTCAGATTACCATTCACATGACCAGAGCAGATTTAGAGCGAAGTTCACTGCAATACCCAATTATACGTATGACCTTGTAGGCTGGCAGGAAGAACACCCTGTGGGAAACTCAGAAGAGAATCCTAGTTATCTGATTTGGGTGATGAACTTCAACAGCTGAGGCTATGAACCCCGATGTCTCTTCATTCTCACTCTGCCTCTCTCCTCCAGAGAGATTTTACTCATCACCCAGAAGAAACAGAGAGAAGTGAAATGAACTTAAGCAGCTGTTCTGAAGAGGCCAAGTACTTGCAATCTAGCAAGCAGACTGATGTTTCTCCAGTGCCCAAACTCTGAATCTGTTTTTCCTTTATAACCAACATAAAAACGCTATCCCAGACACAAAACAGCCAATCTATCAGGATGAGCTTGACAAAATACCTCACTCAAAGTTCCAGGAATTATAGTGATAGATAGAAGCTAAGAGCTGATCAAGTGAAAACTACTCATTAGTGTAATTTCTCTGGCAATACTACTACTTTTCCCTGTAATATCAAACTCTTATCTATTTGAGATGTTGAGAAATCCTATACACTCCAGAACAGACAACTGTATTTCAACAGAAGTAGCGACTTGCAGCCATCAGTTATGGACAGGGACTTGGAAACTGGCTTTCACTTGTGACCTGGGTCAGCTTTGCACTGAGGTTCACATAGGTACATGGGAAAAATCTGTGCTTTAATCTGACCTGCTGACTAGACCACAAAATACTCGTATTTGATTAGGATCAAACGTGCCACATGAGAGGCTGATGGAACAACATTTTCACCCTACTTAAATGTACATACTTATTTTGCAAAATAAAATGCCACTAAATAGAAAAGTGAGATAGAATTCCCCCATGAACTGCCCTTGGTCAAAATAAAAGTTGGGTGAAGTCGTCATTTCATTGAATAGAAAGCCAGAGCACCCCTCTCTTTAGCAACTTTTGTCATCTCTCTGACCTTAGTCTACCTTTCTAAGACCTTGCCTTACAAAGAAATCCCCACAGGTGCCATGCCTTGCACAATCAAGGTCCTAAAGAGCAGCACTCTGTGCTGGGCAGGATATCATTTTGGTTCCACAGTAGCTAGTACAACAGGACCACAGTCCCTTGCAATTGCAGCTGTTCTTAAAATACCCATATTAAGCAATTAATGTTTGAATCTTTAATGTATCTTTTAAGATTTAGAGTCACAGTATTTCAGGGTGGTTTTTTGGTTTTGTTTTGTTTTTGTTTTTGTTTTTTTTTACATTCCTTATGAAAACTCACCTTCCAAGCTCTTAAAATTTTGTGTTGTGGGTTTTTGTTTGTTTCCTTCTTTCTTTTCTGAGCCATGTATCTGAGCCGGATAAGGTCGGGGAACCCTATCTTCACCCTCCCCAACCCTACTTTTTCAAGAAAAAGGCTGAAGGAAAAACAAATAGTCATATGGCTCATTTCGGCTCACAGCTCCTTAAAAGGTCACAAAACAATGAGAGCACACAGATGCCCATCCACTTATCTCCATCCTTCCAACCTGCCTGGCAAACTCTGAGGACAATATAGAAATACACCAGAATCCTGGCCTCAGCAGCGTTACTGGAGTGGGATTTGCTGCTGCAGTATATAATTCTGTGAAGAACTGCAGGCAGACAGAGTGAAAGGACAGTGAGACACAGCTGCAAACCCAAACAAAACTATTAAGTCCAATATTAGAGCCAGCAGCTTTGTCAGCATACCTTTAATGTAAACAAAACATAGGCTGCACAGTACACCCTCAGGAACACAGCTGAACAACAGCCTTCCTCCTACTACCAGACTTCCTCTGCAACACGAAGACAAGGCTCAGGATTCATACGTGAGACCTAACTAAAATTTACAGTTTCCCAGACCCTATCATCTTGAACACATCATGACATACAGAAGCCAAGGAAAACAAATGAAATTCATGTTTTACTGGGTCCCACATGCTGTGATATTTCCAAGCCTACTAGCATCCACCAAGAAACATGCAGAACGCTCCATTCTGAAAACAAATCCATTACCAGGACAGAGCACAGAATAAAATCAACTCAACAAGCTACTCCATGTGTTTTTCATTTAACTGTATTCTGCAGAGGAAGTGAATTTGGTACATAATATACTTGGCTTCTGTCCATATTCTTTTTATTATTAAGCTTAGGGGGGCAGAAGGGCTAGCGCCCATCTTTGCAGCCCGGATTCCTCTTCCTTCTTGGTCTATACTCACTCCCACTCAAAGCAGATGGCACACAAAAGTCACCTAATCAAAGCTAGATGAAGGTGCTACTCTGACAGTGAGGTACACACAGGGAGATACGTTCACGTGTACTGTAAACAGAACAGATGTTGTACATATATTGTAGAAATATTAAGCTGGATCAACAAGACAGGAAGCTGGACTTAGAGACCCCGGTACGCATACACAGTAGTAGAGGAAAACTGACAGCAAGCAGAGTTAGGCAGCTTTCCCTTTCCCCTTAATGAAGTTAAACTGGCAACATAAAGATGACCGTACAGCTTGGCTGTCACCCAGAAGTTTACTCTGAAGAAAGAAATTTGATTTACCCAAAATTATGTGCTGGATAGATACCATATGTACGGTAAGTACGTCTCTTCTAGAAGGATATATAAACTCCCACATTTACATATTACATGCAACTGCCTGACGTGCCGTCTAGGAAAATGCAACAGATAACTTCAGCAAGTTAAGCTGTTCCTTCAGTGAGTTACAGGGGACCCCTTTATACAATTGTTGTTACTTATTACCCCAGAGCATCCCACTTGCACAAAAGTGAAAGTCGCTGCATATACCTTGTTTCGTAAAGCATCTGTATAAAACAGCCCTATTACACAGCTCTCCCATACAAAGCACAGAAACAGGTTAAAGAACAAAGAGGAGAACCTACAAGTGAAAAGATGTATTCTGTACAGTACATTCCTTCCACTCAACCATATATCTGAGCACACTCAAAATAATAGTATAAACACTAGAGATTAATAAAACTGTGAGGTTTGGATTTTCAGTACTAAACCAAGCTCAGTTTGGGCACCAATCTCATTAATCTAAATCACCTTTCAAAGCCTACACTTTATTGCCAAAGTTTGAAGACAGATTTTGGTACTAGATTTGATTTCTTTGTCCAGTCTACGAGCTGCTACTCAAAATATCAACAAGTTACTAAAACATAGAAATTGCCACGTTATTTCTGTGTTGCTAGCATGATAAATCATTCATCTAATTCCTTCATTAAATACCACCTGATTATTCACACCCCTATTTAGCAAACATTCGTGCTTTGTGCTACAAATCTAATAGCTGACAATCAGTGCCATGCAATTGTTGCCTAGCACATTTATATACGTTATTCACATACAATTTAACGATTAAGTGTATTAACTGTGAAGTTCTTATGAGTCTAAAAGTAGACTAAATGCTCTTGTGAGCACAACTCTATGTGCATCTGCACATGTAAGTTACTTGTAGAAACTATTTCAAATGCAGCTAAACAATCTTCAGTTGTGCAGGAACAGATCCATGTTTGAAAACAGATAGCTGCAACAGACGCATGCAACTTGCCAGTATTCCAGGATATAATTTCAAGACCGCTAAATCAGCTAAGGAGACCCAACCAGTCCTGAGATGCAATTTGGGGAAAGCACTATTTCTACCCAAATCACATGATATAGAAGGTGCCCAAAGAGCCACTTTACTAACAAGCCTGTATGGCTACAATGCAGATACATAGCCCTTGGCAAAGGAAACATCTACTGTTTCCCATCTCTGGACCCGAGAAACTGTAAAGCACTACTGTCAGACTTCTTCCTTGAATGTTTACAATCCTCCAGGGAACAGCATATTTATTACTGCTGTACATGTAGCTATATTCAGTAATATTTAGTTATTATCTCCAATAACATTTTGTTTCCGTATGAGATTAATGTAAGAACATTCTGCTCCTTGGAAGTATTGAGGCTTCTCAAAAGAATATTCCATATTTTCATATGTTGAGTTCTACTTCCTTTCTAAGTTTGCTTGCAGTTGTTTTATCCCGGCTGTGAAGGTATGCACAACCTCCTTGCCACTTACAAACCACCCAGCAGGGGTCTTAAACAAGCCAGCATAGCTCCCCACACCTCAGGAACACAATTAGATCTTGGGAAATAGAATTACTCCATCCGTTCCAGTTAACAGTTTACTTTAATAACTAGGTCAAGTTGCGCTTTCAGCTACAACAGGTTACATTTAAGAATACAAGAGCCCTCCTGGGTCATCAAGTTCAGGGCTGTACTGTTATCATACTGTACAAACTCCATTTCAAAATACTTCGGGATTTTTGACCCAATTTGACTCTAATTAGAAGACTGTTCCAGACCTTTGATTTAATGATGAGGGGTTTTTTTCTAATTTGCAGCCAGAACTTACTCATGTCCAGTTAAAGCTGATTTGGAAGCAACTCAAGCTATTTCAGCTGTGTATAAGCCTAAATGAAAGCAAAATTCAATCTGAAAACTCAGATTGTAACCAAATAAATTTCAATTTAGAAAAAAAGTGAAAAAAATATGACTCAATTTTAACTTCTTCTCCAAGTGAATTGCAATTACGAAGAGACCTTTACTTCTGCAAGAAAACAGGTTTTAAAAACCTCAAACCTACCTGATTACATGTCAATCTACTGAAAAGCACAGTCCAGCAAAAGAGATTCCTGTGAGATTCTGCAGAGTTTGCAGGAAATGCAAGCTATAATACAGTGTTCCAAGAAGGTTACACCACAGAGAGAAGATACCAAATCACTGGCTTTTTTTCCCCTGCCAGCAGGCCTAACCATTTTAATCAGCACAAGAAACACCCAAAACCAAAGCCACTCCTTTCAAAAAGGAGTTACTTCATTCAATTCTTCAGTTATCGGTCATTTTAAAGCAAACCAGACTAGTGACCCATCCAGATCTGCTTGATCAAAACTTCCAGTAAAGACAGAAGCAACTTCTATAAGGTCTAAGAGGGATTTTGAAATGCAAGAATTATAATTCCATCTCTAGGTGACAATTTTAAGATGGCCACAGACCTGACATTGTACTTCTGGGGAGTTGTCTGCTTACTGTGAAAGAATCTGGCCAAACATTTGCAAGGGACGCTGCATAAATGCGCTCTTCCAGCAAGCGCATCTTTTCAGTCCGCAAGTCAGAGTGCCTAGAGTCAAAATGTTATGACAGCAGCAAAGAAGTTGCTCACGTAACCACATTATTACATGAACACTGCCACAGAAGGGTTAAAAAACACAGATGAAAGACAGCTTGGTTATTTTTCTACTGTTCTGCAGATATTCTTGTCCTAGAAACTCAATTATTATTTTTTTTGTCAGTTCTTAAAAATGTGTTCTAAAGGTTTTAAGTCTACACTTATATACAGAAACAGTTTAAAAGCAAATGCAGAATTTATGCAGGCTGGAATTAACAGACACCTCCTTTGTTCTGATAGAGGGGGAACTGCTAAAGGTCAGAGTGTTTTCAGTGTACACTACAAAAGCTATCAGTCACAAGAGAGCTGCAATACAAAAGCTCTGTATAGAAGTTGATGGCTACAAGGATACAGTCTAAACTCCATTGTCATCATGTTACAGTAAAAGGCACACCAAGGAGAAACTTCCATTGCCACAGCAAAATTTGCACCCACATTGCCCCAGCCAAGCAACACATTCTGTGTGGCTTTTATCAATAGCCAGAGTGATGAGATATCAGAGAAACTTTTCTAAAAATAAAGTCAAAGCTTGGGGGGAGGGGGGAAGATTAGAGAATCTTGACCTCTTATGTCATCAGCTTGGTCCTCGCTATCATACAATGAACCATATGGAGATGAAGAAAGCAATAGTATAAGTGGTTAGATGCAGACAAAGCCAGTAAGAAAGAACACGAAGGCTTTATGAAGTCTCGCACAATGACAGATGTTTTTCAAGTCACAGACCTCCAAAAAATCTTTAGTTACAATCATGTTAGCAGGTACATCTATTTCAAGTCATATATGCTCTTTCTACTCTCCTCTTACAGTGGACAGAAGTAAGAACTTCCAAACAAGCTAAACGCTGCTTTTGAGATGTTACAGAGTAATGGAAACATTACCGTAACAGCAGCTGTCATCAGTATAGTGCCTTCTCTTTCACAGGACACAGCTCAGTTCACACTATCACCTTTATGAAAACAGCCTGGGAACAAACAAAAAACACCAAACAGCAGTGTAGAAGAGAAAATGATCGATCATTTCAGGAAACATGGCTATTTCATCAAGGCCAGCCTATTACATTAGTTACTGTATGCCTCAGGGTTACAAATGCAAGGCTTGAGGAGATGCTCTACCGTTGACTGCAACCAGAAGAGCAGATTAGACAAACAGAAGAAACAGTGTACCTTATTGACTCCACTATAGTATAGGCAGAAAAGGGAATGGGTGCCCCCAAATTAAAGTCTTATTTTATCATACATACTGGCAGGCAGCGAGATTTGGAATATCATCAAAACATAAAAGAAGGTAACACAGTTAAGACATGAATGGGTTTTTTTAAAAGTCAAAGGCAAAAAGAGAGGCGAAAGAAGCAGCATTCCCCCCCCCCCTTTTTGGGGGGAAAGCACTTTTAGTAGAGGACCAACTACAGGGGGAGATCACCAACCATTAAGACAGATAAATATAATTATTTGAGTAAGTGAGAATCAAGCAAAGGGTTCAGAAACTTCATTTAAGACCAAATCCCAAGAAATACACAGTGAGGAAACTGAGGTACATGTCAATTATTTTTGGTAGGATTTGTACAGATTTAAGTAAAAGTCTGTTGGATGTCTCTGGGTTTTTCTGAAAGTCATATTTTTCAGTTACTACATTTCCTGAAAAGGTGACCTGAAAAACCATGGTCCAGATCATTAGAGCTTTAGGAAGTGGTGTGGCTGAGAGTGTTTTTAGGGAGCTCTAACGGCAGCTTAACTTCAAACTCTCCTTCCTGTGAAGTTACATTAGACCGAGACCCTGTGCCCAAGTGGAATGTCAGATAAACAGGGGTGGCTCCTTTACAGACCACCAACGTGAAGATTTAGGTGCACCATGGGTTGAATATCGTGGCACCAACCACAGTAGCCTGGACAGCATACAAAATATTATCAAGGAGTAACAACAACTACAGTTCAGCTCTACCCAAATCTATCTGGAACAATTTAATGGAAACCATTGAGTTATTACAAGATTAACATTTATGGAAGAGGAAGCAGATTATGTCCTACTTATTGGGTCCTTTTCTGATCTAACTCCAGTGTTAAGGTGATTTTACTCCAAATATTTCAGTGAAGTAAAATTCACAGCATGGAAACACCACAGTGAGAGGAATTCAGGGAGCTCAAACAACATTTGCCAAAACAGAAGTTAGCTAAGGCCACAGGAAAAATTGCAGCCTCGTCATTCCTGAAGAAAATAGATTTTAGGGCGAGACCTAAAGTGAAGAGTGCCACCTACTGAAGTGCCAATATACCCTACCAAAAAGTAGTTTTTTCCTGGAAACCTCCCAGCTGCATAATGACCAAGCTAAATTTGCAAGATCACGAAATCACAGATTAAGGAGACCTGGCTGCAGACACTGGACAAAGGCCACAGCCAAAGAAAGCATTTGATACTGGAAACAGATGGAAACCTAAGAGGTCTTTGTTTGTTTGCTTTGTTTATCCTAGACACAGAAGGACTGGGATTTATCTGTTTAGATGTATCATAGAAATCAAGCTGTGCCTGATCACAGAGACTGGAATTTTCACAGTAAAAATATGGGACTCAAAAGAACTCCTCTGGCTCATGTATGCCTTTTTGACAAACAAATACAATTTCTCAAGGCTCCAAGGAACCTTGTCATAAGCTGATCTAACTACCTAGTCCAGCTAGTCTATTTTTCCTATTCCTATTTCTACTGAAGTAACATGCAGAAACTCGTACTTCCAACAGATAGATTCCTGGTTTCCTGCTTCATTTCATTTGTAGAGAGTTTACACCTCTTTGTTCCCGTGCCAACCTCATCCCTGAGTTTAAGTATCTTTTTCTTCCCTGATGATTAACCCTGTTGAATTCATTTCTAGGCAGGAAGAATTTTTCTTCATCTTCACTTTGCAAGGCCAAAGAAGCCGGCTTCTTTAGACTCTCATAAGGCATGCTCTCTTCCCTATAGTGATTTGTGTGTCCCTGCTCCAGCATGAACTCAACTTTTTGAACACAGTGATGCAGTACTTCAGATAAGGCTTCAGCAATACCCCCTACAATCTCTTTAGTATTCTCTCCTGATATTTGTTACTGTTTCTTTGAAGGGGAGAAGTGTTGTCTGTTTGGTTTTTTAAATGCAGATATGCCAAACTGAAGGCTCAGTCTTTCAACTGACTGAATAAAACTCATCTTTCTCCTTTTCCAGGGATTCTGCCTGCTGGCCCCCCATCTTACAGTGGAAATTATGATGACTGTTACTCCCCAAATGCATGACTTTTCACTTTGAACTAGACTGTTTTATCTCTATTGTATTATTCTAGTCTTCAAGGTCATTCACTTCTTCTATACACGGTTTTCTGATTGTCTTTGGATTGAAGATAATTTCTTTTTTTCTTCCTTATAGGTAGAATTCTGCATTTCTGTGCTAAGGTTATTCATGAAAATATCAAATAAAATTCTGTTGAGGACAGAATTGTAGAATCCTGTTTATACTACACATCCTTGTAAAATTTTGTTGTCTCCTGGGTGCTTAGTTACCTACACTTTCAGAACTAACCCCTGTCTTCTACAGCTAAATTAATAATATGTCAGGTCCTTACTTGCTTAGAAGTCCACATTAGACGAATTATACCTTCTGTCTTCAACAAGACAATTACATTACAGAGCAATTTTCAGTATCCTCTCTCCCAGTACTTTATTAATCACCTTATTAGTACTGGTAAATATGGCATTAGTTGATAAACCCATATTGTGTTCTGTTCCATTACGTGCATCCATACGTTTCATAATTCTTTCTCAGAATTTAGTCTCATATTGGCATTTCATGTAAAATAAAATTGGCAAGAGTCTGCAGAAGTAAAAGTTGAGAAACACAAGGTTACACAAAAATGCTGTAGCCACAGCATGTATACTACCAGGGAAACTGTTTATCATCTCCTCTATCTGTCAAGTGGAAAAAAAAATTAGCTTTATATTAAAGAAAGACTTCAATTATTGTTTTATATATTGTTTTATAATTTACAACTTAATTGCAAAGAAAACATATAAATGGATTATTAATAATGTAAACAAAAAATGGCATGGTAAATGAGGAATTTTTAGTTCAGCCCATAAATTATTGTACGTTTTATCCTTAATCTGCTATCTGACACCAAAGCAACTCTGGCTAACATCCTGTTTACCCTCAGACTGGGTTAAGTGAAAGACTTCATTACTTTTGGGTGAAGTGCCAAGTGTTTCAGTATGCCCCGTGCTGATTTCGGAAGCTGCCAAACATTGAAATTAGAAATGAGCATGCCAGCTGCCCCTGTACCTCATTCTGTGTATATATGATACTGCCAAGTCAAAGCAACCCACATCAGATAATCAATTAGCTGGAGAAGGGAGACTTAAAAATCTTGGCACAGTCCTAAAGTGTGGTTAGAGAGATGTAAATAATATCAGTGCCTGCATGAATAGCAAAAGGGACATTCAAGGTCTTACTATTAAACAGTCGCCACTCCCTTTCTTACACACGCTCAAGTTTGAGTTCTACCATAGCATCTGTAAAAAGCTTCTAAGGCTCTATCAACCAAAAGTACAATGTTTCCATATCCTTCCATCGCTTCCCAATTTAACATAAAATTACCACATGCATCCTTTCAAAGACTGAGATGTAACCAATTAATACATCTTAAAAATTCGTTTCTGAATTCCGATTCTGCCTCTCTTCACAGGGAAAGAAAACGTGAAAGAGAAATGAACTCAAATATATGTTCTTCCCAAAAGAAAAAAAGGCAGCCTTTTACAATGGAGGCATCACTATAACTACAGGCCAAACTTTAACCTTCAGGGTATTCTAATGGGAGTTGTAGCACCATTATTCTTGTGTCCTTTTCCATGGCTAGTCATCATTATTATTATTGCTTCTGAGTGCCAAATAGTTAGGAAAGCATCAAGAAAAGTTCCAAAGGGGAACAAAATTGGAAAAGCAGCATGCTGGCAGAACTTAGGTGAAGGTATATACAGAAACTTTTATTCAGGAATTCACCTGCGTTCAGTTCTGTCTGCACAGGCTGTACAGTAAGTAGTCTCATGTTTCTGCTTGTCATGTTTAGGACATGCTGGGCTTTTCTAGCTAACGAAGGCCTTACAAAGTATATCATGGGGTAAGTTCCTGTATTTAGCATGTTCTCCTCTTGAGGAGGCCTGCAGGTTTGATGTTACTATTTTCTATATGAGGTTGATGACAAAAACAGGGACCTGATCATCAAATGTGATCTTTGTATTTCTCTAATCTCAGAGCTGGACCTGGAATCATACAGCTTTCAGCACTATTAAGGGAAGTAATCAAGGGCTGTTCAACCAACCAGAATCCTACCTACCCTTCTCATTTCACAGCTGCTGTACTTTTTAAAATAGTTAATGAAGGAAAGAGCAGACATTTCCATATAGCTTCCCCTGCAACACTTTGCAGCCATATAGGGAATAGGCAAAAGCTAGGCATCACGAAGCTCGAGATTCTCACTGTCCGGCTCTATCCTAAATTTGAAATTGCCCATGCTGTGCTGCTTAAGTAAACACAATACTACTTATAACCATTTAAAACTATATCCATGAGCATTTTCCTCCAACAGATTCAATACATCAACACATTTACTGGGTGGGAACTCTCAGTACATATGCTGATGTCCACACACCATCACATCTACTGGTGAGTCTAAGCTGTACTTGCCAGAATTTCCATTTTAAGAATGATACACATACACCCCCAATGACTGAGCTCCCTGATACCTGTCTAAGTAATGTTGGTATGCTGCTTCTACAACAACATTTTATCTGAGCTAGCAATGGCTACGGACATGAGCTAATATCGAGAAAACAGTTTCTACATCCATCTACACCTTGTACTTTTTATCTTCACCCACAAATGAAGAGAAACTTGACTGTCTGTAATGATTACGAGGTAAGAAACAGAGCAAGTTTAGCAACTTGGGCGCAGCCAGGAAGGTAACAGAAAAGCAGCGATGTACAGCACATATATCCACAGCAAGAGAGTCACATTTTCAAAGAAGGAGCAACTTCTCTTTTGCTGGACAGGACTTAGTGGTTACTACAGAATCTCAATCCTGACTGATGCATTTAAAAGCAAAACCATAAATTCTCTGCATTGACCAAAGCAGGAGCTAGTCCATAAAATATATTATTATATTACTCATTAGGAGGATAAAAAGACTTAATTTATTAACTTTATTATTATTAAAACGGTCCTAAACAAGTCACCTAAGTTGATTAAATATCCCGATATATCCTTCTGCTTCTCCCTAGATTCTCTCCCCCGCCCCTGCAGAGTATGATCAGTATAGCTAGCTGGAAGACATACCTAAGCATGGTGGGATTAAGAGTAAAATACTGCTGAAATGCTTTAATCACCCTTTGGGCTTTGGTAAACTCCACAGTTGTGTTGGTGACTTGAGCCTTCCCTTCAGATTTGCTACAGAAATACCAAACTGATAGGTCATCTGTTTTTTTTCCCTACAGCTTTTAGATTTACTATGAGAAATCACTGAAAACAACATTTTCCCATTTCCCATATGCAAAGGCCTTTGTAATAAAAGCCATATTTCCCTAAATGCACTTTCTCTTCAACACCAAGCACAATTTCAAACCAGCATTAAAATCCTCATTTCCAGAGAAGCAAGACAGTTCTGAAGACAGGCTCCCACCAAAGGTTTTTTCCTGTCTCCGTAAAACTCTGTACTTTCTGACAGGGGTTCTATTATACCCAGAAATCTTATGATAATGACTTATGTCATGACTATTAATTACTTAAGCAAGGCTCTAAAAATAAATAAATAAATAAATAAGGTACAAAATCTGACCCATGTCATAGAGATTGTAACAAAATGGATCGTTAAACAATAGCTATCAATATTAATTCAGTTCTGAACATATTAATACCATTACAACATTTAGGGCAGATAGCTAAACTGTTTTCCAGATAGCTCTATGCAATATAACTCATCACTGCTGTAAGACTTTATTTTGTGCTCCCTAGACATGGGGTTAATCATTGCCATCACAACGGTGCAGTATTAGCCTAAGTAACCAGCATAAAAATCACATTCCACTTATAATTGTGATGGAAGTTAAATGACAGGCTACATCATGATAAAGTGCAATAAAGCTAACATAAAAGCTGATCAGCGTTTTGACTACTTATAGCACTACAGTTAACAGGATTCTTGCCTTATATAAATTAAGGTGATCTGTGGCCAGATGAGTACTCTTCAGGCACACAGGCAGGACTGTTCTCAAACCGTGGGTTTCTCCCAGGCTGACATACAATTCTGTGCAGCAAAATTTCTTCAGCGGCTGTTTGAAAACCAGCCATTGCGAGTGCAAACACTAGCACCCAGCCTGGGAAACACAGAGAGTAGCTAGACAAACACGTGGGGTTTTTAATACCTTAACACAGATGTTGCTTTTTTTTTTTTTTTTTTAAATATTCAGGCTACTGGAAAAGAAACCCTCTCACATTTTTTTCCTTCCTACAGCCTTTTCAGAACATTTTCTCTTCAAAGGGTGCAATCCAGCCTACAAAAAATAGCAGGGAGCACACTGACAGAAAATTAACTCACCGCCATTTGAGGGAATAGGGTACTTCTGCAAAAATGGCAGCCAACTGTCATCTCTGCCTTCCAAGAAAAAGAGCTGGTAAAAGCCTCGTAAGTGATTCTGGTATCTGAGAGGAGGCTGTGCTAGAAGGGAATGTCTGGGACCTCTCTCTCTCTAAGCTGGCTGTCGACATAAACACCAAAAATGTCAGAGATCAAGCATTCGGTCATGTTTAAACATCAGATAGTCACAGTTTTTCATCTCGTACATCATATCACCGTGAACAAGCACCAGACATGTCGACTGCATTGCTCACTGTGGTAAACAAGCTCAGCAACATGAGCTCTTCAGCTTCTACTCTTTTCTCACCTCTTTCCACTCTGCTGTTTTGTGTAGCAGGCAAAAGGTGCCTGACAGACCTCACAGAAAATGAAAGACCTCCTTGCCTATTAGACTTCTAAAGTATTTCAGTATCTAGGAATGCAAATAGATGTCCCTAAAATCACAAACAGGAATGAAGTGCCCAGGCATTATTTTTTAATCCCAAAAAACTTCTATGCGTACCTTTAAGTACCCAAATACCTTTGAGAATTTGGCCTCTGGAGCACTCAAATCAATTGAAATCTTTGTGTCTACAGAAGAAAAAAATGCATCAAACACATTATAAAGCACAGTGTTGTCTGGGAGATATTATAGGATGATGTCAGCTATGTGAACTGTGGTTTCTTTATTTCGCTCATTACATTTTGTCTTAACCATTAACTGATTTGCTCTTCAGTAGACCCTTGTTTGAACCTTAAGGCTCCTTGAGATTGAACAGACCTCCAGATCACTCTAGGTACTTGTATTAGCAGTTTAACTCACACTGAAGAGACATTCAGAAATGACCATACAGAAGACATCTATTAAAAGCAAAAGCAGTTCAGTAGAGACAAACAGATTGTCTACAAAGGCCATTCACGAAGCACGCATTGGCTTTTTTGGCTGCGGAATGCAGGGGGGGAAAAAGTTGACCACAGAATTTTAATTATGTTAAACAAGACTCAGCTAACTCTGCCAGTGCATCAAACTGGAGTTTAATAGCCCTCAATCAGGTACACAAAGTGCCAAGCGTGGCAAAAGAGGCTGTATTGTATACACTTACACTGAAATACATTGCTCAACTGCATGTAACCTTTTCCCGAAGAAGACAGACAAGACAGGCCTGAAGTTCTCTCCAATTTATTTCTAAATTCATATAATAAAATCAAAACTTATTTACCAAGCAGCTCTTTCAAAAGCAATGTTTACATTTCAGAAAATGAGGTCTAAATCAACATTTAATTTGAGCAGATGGGACCAATTTTCCCTTTTGTAGCGCAAACACGCAGCATTCTTTAACCCTGAGTTGTTTCGACACTTTATTGGCCTCATTGCATCAGGTTTCAGTATGTCCAGTTATAACAAGGCATCGTCATGATGTGCAAAACAGTAAAGTCCAGCAAGCTACTTATAATGAAATGACGGTACCTTCAAGGTAAAATTACACACCTGTGATTCAGTTCCTTGTGGACTGAGCTTCCCCAGCTAACACAGCAAGTTGCTAGACATTTCCGAATAATTTTTGTCAGCTGTAGGTGGGCTGAAATGCCAAACTGTTCATGCAGTCCATTATTGCTAGACAAGATGTGCGTGTACCCATCAATACACAATGTTAATACACACTTTCTCATTCAGGTGCCCTAGCATACTCAGGTTAAATTAAGTGATCCGTTCCTAAGTCCAGGCACCGTTCTAAAGACAAAAAACCTCAACTTTAAATTCACCATAACAGCTTACTTAAGCGCAGACCTGCACTTCAGACACTGCACATAGGTCAGCTGTAATAGGAGATCTGACTGTCGACTAAAATGTGACAGAGAAGCAGAGGTATGTCATATAGCTGTCCTTCAAGACTCATTAATTTACACTAAGTTTTCCACTGTTTTAAGTTATGAAGAGTCATGAGTACAAGTTCAAATCATACATCAACTTTGCAGCTGGTGTTGAGAGTGAAGCAGGTTCCCAGGTGCCTAACAGCACCTGTTCACCTATTTGAGTAAAAAAACCTCTGTTTTCAATATCTCCTCCATTTACCTTCTGTACATGGGACACTGGAAGCCTTAGTTTGTTATCAAAACAAAGTTGAACACTTCTGAAAATATGATCCAAAAATGTACTGAAAAAATATTCAAGAGATACAGATCATTTCAAGAGTTTCATTAGTTGGAATTATGTCTCCTTTCAATAAAAAAAGTGTTTATTGCTATTACAAGAGCAAATAGCAATGAATGGCTTACTGGGATTAATAATTCCATTGATTCCTTTGTGCACAGTTAACCGAAATTAATTCTTTTACTTCACACTCATATTTATGTGAATGGCACTCATCCTTTGACCTCCTGCCTAACCCCACACTGGAAATGCATTTATGCAACACAATTCACACTTTGTTATGTCTTATTCCAGAAAGCAAATCCTTATTCAGGCTGTAATCGGGGCATCAGTGGGAGTTCTGTCCCAGAACTACATTTCTATGGCTGTTATGATGGCTTATTGTCTATTCTATTAAATTTTTCAAGAAATCTGACTGAACTGGCTGACAAACAACCCAGTAATTTCAGTAAATTCAATTATCCTCCCCCTCTACTCTGCCCTGGTGAGGCTGCACCTGGACTACTGTGTCCAGTTCTGGGCTCCCCAGTTCAAGGACAGGGAACTGCTGAAGAGGGTACAGCAGAGGTGATTAGATGGGACTGGAACATCTTTCTTATGAGGAAAGGCTGAGGGACTTGGGTCTTCTTAATCTGGAGAAGACTCAGAGGGGATCTCATCAATGCCTATAAATACTTACAGGGCGGGTGCCGGGAGGATAGGACCAGTCTTTTTGCAGTGGTGCCCAGTGATAGGACAAGAGGTAATGGGCACAAACTTGACCATAGGAAGTTCTATCTGAACATGAGGAGGAACTTCTTTACTTTGAGGGTGGCAGAGCACTGGAACAGGCTGCCCAGAGAGGTGGTGGAGTCTCCAACTCTGGAGACATTCCAAACCCGCCTGGACACCATCCTGTGCAACCTGCTCTAGGTGACCCTGCTCTGGCAGGGGGGTTGGACTAGATGATCTCCAGAGGTCCCTTCCAGCCCCTGTAATTCTGTGTGATTTCACCAACTGATGCTTTCAGCACCCCATAATTTCTACTGGAGATAAAGCATTTCTTTTAGAAAGTCATTTGATCTTGACTGAAGTGCTTCAAGTGCTGGAAAATCCACTGAATCAAAAGATAAATTCCAATGTTTAATTATTATTACTTTATTTTAAATCTTTCATTCCACAGGAGAAAACCCAATTATTTAGAAACAGTTAAAAATGAAGATGAGCAAAAATTCTCAAAATATGGTGTCATTTCTAAGGAAGAAAAGATTCAAAGTGATAGAACAGCTCAAACTGGGTTTTCCTTCTTAGAAGGAAAAACTAACCAAGATTTTAAAATCTGTTAAGCTTTAGAAGAGGGTGGGAAGAAAGCCAAATTATTTTACTCAATGACATTCTGATGGTCGTAACCAGCAGAAATATTTGTGCACCATGTAGTTTTCAAATTTAACACCTAACAGATATCTAAATTAAAAATTACTAACTTGAGAGTCATGCAACTCCTCAACCGTACATGTTGCTGTACAGGAATAAGAGAAACATTTGTTGATTTACTGCTTTCTGGCTTTTGATGATCAATAATTCTTATTTCATTAAAAAAAAAATCCTATCTCACTTTCTATTGTGTTTTGAGGCCTTGAAGATCAAGGTTTTTCAAAAGATTTTGCAGATACCTAAGGAAAGCCTTGCCTTTGATGTATGAAAAATCAATACTAACGTTTGTTTAAATTAACTGGGGAGTAACTAGCTAGTAGTGTAATTTGCAAAAGCCGAGAAGTACAGAAAAGGCTGGGGGGTTGTTGGGGGGTTTTAGTTGTTTGGGTTTGGGGGTTTTTTTTCAGGTTCCCCTTCCCCCCCAAGTATAGAAAAAGAAATACTATTGCAATATAAAGAACAGTACCCCTGAAGAAAAATACTAGATAAAAATCATTCTTTGCCTGTTAGGGCATCTAATAGATATTTCCATAAAAGATCACCTAATTTTTATTCTCTAGTTCTCTGGTTCTGTACATTGCAAATGGCATTATTTAAAAAAAAAAAAAAAAAAATCCTTCTTTTTGTACACCCCTGTAAGACATTGCTTCTGGAAGCGGAATTTGAATATTTACTTTGCTCACAGAGAGAGAACAAACACTGATTTTTATAGTACGCGCTCTAAGCCTCTAGTCTAGAGAGCTAACCCAGCACCTTGTATTGGTTAAAGCAAATTGCTCAGTATTGAAGTTTTAATCTTGTAATTGTTGCAGCTCCCTAAGCACCAAAACCACTTATATTCAGAAAACAGAAGACCATTACATTGAATTTAGTTTATGGAGATCAATTCATATGCTCAGAGTTAGAACCACTGTAAGTGTTCAGACAAACTTTTTGCTTAACACAGGTTCACACAATTTCCAAGATTTAGTCCAAATGTGAAGCTTGCAAATCCAACAGTTCTCTAATTCACCACAGATTCATGGGTGTGACTCCTGTCTAGACATTTATCTCCAGATACACAAAATTATTCAGATATGCAACTCTTATGCAGATGATTGACTGCATTTGAAGACTAAACCAGGTACCTAGATAGTTTCTCTGCATGGGAAAGAAATAGGACTCCTGTTGCATTCTTCAGTGACACTCACTTTTGTAAATAAAAAATTACAGGCATAAATAGAAATATGCATTTTTTTTCTTCAACAGCTCATATCACTAATGCATTGTTTCTGACCAAACCAGCCCCTAGCAGGGAAAGACACCTACACAGGTACCACTAGGGCATCATTTTTACCCTCTGTATTTATAGTGTAAATCTTATGTAATTTGTGTCAATACCCAGGAGGGCAGAAACTGAAAGTTTGATCCTTCGCTCTTTAGGAATTCCATCTGCAACCTGTGTTAACATTTCTTACCCATTTCTGCAATGTTCTTCAAACACTAAGTAAATAAGCACCACGTAAAGTGTAAATTAATCAACTTATTTGTAGAATGTAGGTTTTCAAATTTGACTGTGAAGCTTTTTCAGTGGCATAGATGCCTTTTCTAAAATTTTGGAGCAAATTTAAATGTGCCACACAATTCTGAAGCTACTTAACTAGTTTCAAGCCATTACAAGAATTTGTTTATCAGATGTGTTTGGGGATAGTCCTTACAGAGCAGTAGTACATAATGATATTTCCTCAGAAAACTGTCCCAGCTACACTGCAGCTCAGGCATTTTGTGAAGCAAGGATTTATGCCTAACAGACATAAACATTTCTTTCATAAATTCATAAAGGTCCTTTCTGAAGCCACATACACCATCAGCATCCATCTTCTGTGGCAAGGACTTCCACAGACTCACCACACATTGCACAAAAGTCATTGAACTCTGCTTACCGTGAGCAAGCCAGTTTTGTTGGATGATCACTTGATCTTGCATCAAAGAGACAAGTGAACTGTCATTATCTACTCACCTTCTCTGGATCAGCTGAGATTTTACACACAGCAATAGAGGCACCTCTTTCAACACAAAGAGTCTTAGTCATTCCTTACACAGAACAAGCTCCATAGCTTCAGTCAGCCTTTTACCCCTTTCTATGACTTTTCTAGTTCTACCACATCCTTCTTGAGACAGAGGGCCAGCACTATACATGCACGAAGGAATTATGCCCTGATACTATGAGGTTCTTTTCTCTTTTCTTTTCCATGCAGTTCTTCAATGTTACGACATCAATGTGAAAGTTGATAAACACAGACGTTTTTTTTCAGCATGGAAAGTAATGCGTTACCAATGAAAGGTTTGTTTATATCCTCTGTGGACACAGAACCAGTGGGCAAAACACTGTGTCCCCATATAAGCAAGACAAAAAAAAAAAAAAAAACCCACAAACCAGACAGACTGGGCCTGAAGAATTAAAATTTGGTATCTTTTCTCCAGCATCCTGGAATGTGACCACACTTTCCTTTTTTTTTTTTTTGTGCTAAGACGTAGTATGGACATTTTCTTCTTTTTAATTTTGGTTTCTTTAAAAAAGTGTTGCATGTTATTAGCCAGCATTAGAAAGAGCTAGTGACAGAAACCACCCTGTACTTCACAGAACAAGTACAGCAGAAGCTATATTAATAAAATATTTACCTTTCCTAACAGCTACTCTTACTGAGCTTTAAAAAAAACCCAATAATTAGGCTGATTCCTGATAAACACAGCATTCCCTAAAAAAAAAAAAAAAAAAAAAACCAAACCAAACACATTTATACCCCTCAAACAATACATTTATCTTCTTTATTATTGTTATTATTACTATTACACTTTTCAAATAACGTAGCTGATATTTAGATCTGCCAAGAGCAATGACTTAGAGAGTAAAATGACTCAATTCCACAAAAAAGGTTGGGCCATGGGTTGGTTTGGGTTTTTGTTCCTGAACTTGGATCTTAACTGATGTCATCAATATTAAGCTATGAAGATCTACTATCCTAGTAGCTTGGGATCCTCTTTCTTCAACTGTTAGACTAACATACGCTGCTATAAAGACAGTAATCAGATCTCATTGGTATCCAGTAAAATTTATAGCAACTGCTTTTTCTACATATGAAATAGTGCAGTCTCAAGCTAAGCTTTATTACTCTATAGGAATATTTCCACATAGTTAATGGGAATTGGATTGAAAGACTGCATTTTTCTGCAATTCTGGCTCTTATTTCCACAGATCAGGAGAATGAACCTGACCCAACCTTTACCTGGCACCTATTAGTGCATTATTATGCTAAAATGCGTGACACAATGTTGCATTAACATTAGGGACTGTTGTTGCACCACAAAAAACTTATTTTCATACCTCTCATGTCAAAACAACATTCTCACATTGTAATTCACTTTAAAAGGGTTTGTTTGAGGTAGTACTACAAAAATTAGACATGACATTCACAATTAAATTGACAAAAGATGAAAGTATAATATTCAGTTATTTTTATTGTATGATAAAATTAATCAGGTGTCTTTTCATGTTGTTCAATATTATCAGCATCCAGAACAACCCGCTGAAGACACTGCTAGCTAGTTTTCTCATCACCACCCTCACCCTTTGTAATGTCTCTGCCCTGCTTCTCATGAAAAATTAAGTTTTATATTATTTCTATATCAGCTTCTTATTATCTAAGTTTTGTTCCTCAAACATCAAAACCACCTCTGCAGTACAAGTGCCCACAGTACAATTTTCAGCTCTAAAAATCTACGTAATCGCAGTCTTGAGCACCTCCAGTTAGAAGTCTGCAGCTGATCACAAAAACTAGCTCAAAGCTACTGGCAACGTTACATCCAAACCTGATTTTAAAATCCAAGTTATTAAAAAATAAATCTTCCTTAATTAAAAAAAAAAAAGAAGAAAGAAGTCAGTTTTATTTAACACATTGGAGTGAAATTGGCAATTTTAACTGGGAGAAAAATAAAATTTTAGTAAGTCTGATGCTTGTATTAGAATATGTGTAGATGTTGTATGACATATTGTGAACCAAGGTGGCAGGCACATCTAATTAAAAAGACCATCAAGAAATTCTAGGTTGACAAAGTCAGAGCTGGGGGAATCACATCCCTCATGAAAATACCATACAGGAAATCTTAATTGCTCACATTTAGAGTGGTTTTAGATGCAAGAGTTAATATCCACAAAATATGAAATATTGTAACATATTGTATTTGACAGGGTATTTAGTTACCCTGTTGAGTAATGACTACTGAAAGGCAAGCCTTAAAACTTCTTTCCCTTATGGAAGAACAAAGCACTTTAATTTAGCCACTTATTCTACTGCTGGTTAGACTTAAAATAACCTTGATGTCTTGGTTTCAGCACGCATTCATTTTTGAAAACCATCAAGAGAAAAAGTATTAACCAGACAGAGCCAAAGAAGCAGCTGGCACCACCACTATGTGAAAAGAATGTTCCCCAA
Source organism: Burhinus oedicnemus (assembly GCA_008921705.1). Classification (NCBI taxonomy): domain Eukaryota; kingdom Metazoa; phylum Chordata; class Aves; order Charadriiformes; family Burhinidae; genus Burhinus; species Burhinus oedicnemus. The sequence goes on from VFFE01009043.1 coordinate 107,960, forward strand.
AAGTTCAAGCATCTACATTACTATCCATCATGGTTCCCCCTTCTAATATTTCAAAGTCATAAAAAAGTGCTAATTGCAGTCTTAAGTGAGAAAGAGGAAGTAACAGACTGCTGGAATGAGAGAGGATATGGGGCCATCCAAATGCAGACAGATAAGCCTTCTGCTTCCCGGACACTGCCAATGTCACAGATTTGCTAACGGTTAACAGAGGTCCAGAGAGAGAGAATGAACCCGAAGGCTCACAGCTCTTCACAGGCTTTACTAGAACCTCCAGATGCAGAGCTAATGTTCAGTCTTGTGGCCTCCTGAGACACGATTCCCTACGCTCAGCTCTCTTGGGTGTTCTCCAGAATACGCGTTTGGATTTAAATGCTCAGTACAAAGATAAAATGAGGGAAAATAGGATACACAACAGGGAGACATTCAGATCTTTAGGTTTAGGCTTCTAGCTTCAGGTAATTAATTAAGATGATGTGCTGAAGCAAGGAACAATTGTTTCAGTCTCTCCAAATGACAGCTTTTTCCTCTCTCAACACACCCTTACTTCTTTTTCAGCTCTTTCCAAATCTGCAATAGCCTTTGGGAACTCAGGGCTTAACATACTGCTTTTACCCCACAGGAGAGCCGGAAGGTATCTAACATGCACTATGCCCAGAACTGCATGAAGTTTGAACAGAACACATGCATCAGGTACTGCATCCACCTCTGGAGCTCTCAGCACAGGAAAGACATGGGCCTGTTGGAGCAGGTCCAGAGGAGGGCCACAAAAATGATCAGAGGGCTGGAGCGCCTCCCATGTGAGGACAGGCTGAGAGAGCTGGGGTTGTTCAGCCTGGGGAAGAGAAGGCTCCGAGGAAACCTTATCGCGGCCTTTCAGTACTTAAAGGGGACTCACAGGAAAGATGGGGACAAACTTTTTAGCAGGGCCTGTTGTGATAGGATGAGGGCTAATGGCTTTAAACTGAAAGAGGGAAGATTTAGACTAGATACAAGGAAGAAAGCTTTTACGATGAGGGTGGTGAAACACTGGAACAAGTTGCCCAGAGAGGTGCTAGAAGCCCCATCCCTGGAAACGTGCAAGGTCAGGTTGGATGGGGCTCTGAGCAACCTGATCTAGTTGAAGATGTCCCTGCTCATTGCAGGGGGGTTGGACTAGATGACCTTTAAAGGTCCCTTCCAACCCAAACTATTCCATGATTCTATGTACAGTAGAATGTTCAGCACCAATGTTTTAGGGGTTTTTTTATGCTAATTAAAAATACGAAGAAGTTTTGACTTTCCATAAAACAGGACAAGAGTTACTAACGTAAACTCTTCAGTACACATTATCTGTCAGCTTGGGTAATAAGTTACTCTCAAGCAGAATTCTTCACAACACTGGACACTCATTTGATTCTTCAGTAGTCACGTGACAACTAACAACTCAACAGTAACTCCACTCTCACCATACAGCTATGGCGCATGTAGATAACCTATTTTGAAACTGGCTAGACTGATAATAAAAGAAACCACAGCCATCAGTAACAAAATCTTCCCAAGGTACACACAAATCACCTAGCATTGTTCCCCGCCTTACTACTACCTCCCAGATAGCCAGGGTATTTCACACAACTGCAATCACTATTTCAAAGCACTTTGTAGATCCATCCTTCACTACACCAGTGTGAGAGAGCGGGATTGAGCCTATGTACTACACAAGCACAAACTAAAACATTGGGTTCGTTCAGGAGATATAGGATCTCATACACAATATATACCAGAACTTAGCCAATATATGCCAAAACCCAAATTAGCCTTGTGTGTAGTAACCTGTTAAAGAATATGGCATATTCCTGCTATGAAACCAACCTGGACTTCTGGCTATTCTGTCAAAGCAGAACATTGCTTCACCCCTTCTTTCTGTGCCTCATCAACCTTCCCGACTCACTGGAACACTAGGATTTTGTAGCAGAGCTTCCCTCCAGATCTTGCTGCTGCTGCAAAATGGGGTGTGTGTGGGGTGTGGGGTGTGTGTCTACACGGGGAAAGAGTGTATTGCTTTGCGTAGCTGCAGCACAGACACCCACATCAAGCTGAACTTATAGAAGTACCCTGCACCTTTTTAAGGCGTGACTCGGAGCAGTAGTGGCACCAAAGACAGATTATGCCTCTGGGACATCATGATGTCTCTGGAGCTCCCTCTGTGCACTGCCCCCCTCAACCCAGGGACACAGCAAAAAACACATTCCAGCCCACAGCCAGAGTTTTAAGTCTATAAAAAAAGTCAAGGTATTCCATTTGACACGTTAGTAAAACTACCAACCTGGTGTTTTTCAGTCATCTAAAAACTATCAGTCTACTCTCCATTTAAGTTCTTGAACAGTTTACATTTCAAAAGAAAGGGTGTCATTGTAGAATAATACGTTAAAAATTGCCTGTAACTGCTTTGAATGTGCACTCAAAACGGGATTAGCCTTTTCAAAGAATCCGAACTTTTGGCATGGCACCCACCTTTCATCTTGTCAGAGTGCTACTTGATGCCTATATATAACCAGCTACATTTTTTGTTGTTGACAAAAAACGGTTTAGTGCAATGCTTGAATAAATTACACGAGACTTCTAAAAACAATTTTATTTCAAAAAGAAATTTGTAGTCCTCTGACTGCCAAAAAACTGAGGCTGGCAGGGCACTTTCAACTGAGATTTAAAACTCCCAGTACGGCTGTAACTTCCTAGATGTTTTTAAAAGCCTCTGCCAACAGTCATCCCTGACCACTGGACCTGTACATTTCATAAATGCAGAAAGTTAGAGGATACTAGGAAGTTGTACACATCCTATGAAACTCTTCACCAAATGAACCAGTTTACATCAAAACTTGACTATGGAACCCCTCTAGATGCTCTTAGTTCTACACAATCACAATTTTCTTGATAATGGAAAGATTGTTCAAAATAAGTTATTCCTCATGAGATTTGGTTTATTGTCAAGTAGAAGTTCCCCTTGCTGATGTCTGCAAATCAAACTTTATAAGAACCAGAAGCGATGCACTGGAGGAATCTGTGCCCTTATGCACAGTTCTGAGGCTATGGAAACACATTCAGCAGGTGTAAATCAGCGCTTTGACTTCAGTGACATTACTCCAATTTGTGCTAAGTGATAATCTGACCCACGACATTTAATATCCTTCCTGTTTAATATCCTCAGCCCCAGGAAAGAATTAAAAACACTTAATTTGTTTCTGTCATTCCAGTTCAGCTATCAGACAGCAGCGAAGTGAATGAATGCTAAGACTGTTGCATGCCATTATAGTTACACATTTTCACTAGGCATAAAAGTAACGACGTTGTTTCACATCCTTGCAAATTGAGGTCCAGATAAATGAAACTGTGTAAAGTGCTACCATATGACCTACCCTTGTCATTCTGGAAAACACATCTGCCTTAACAAACTTAAATCAGTATGATCCAAACCAGTCATGAAATGAGAACAACTTACATTGTGTTCTGTTTTACTTAGAACTCTTATCACAGTCCTGGGAGTATGATAACAACACCCCTGTTTCTTGAATTGGTAACCAGATAGTTGCACATAAAAATATTTTAAATGTGATCTATTCCATAGAAAGAATAAGAACTCTGGTTTCCTGGAGGTGACTATTCAGATGAACATCACTACAGCATAAAAACTACAAGGACACATTGTCATAAATCATTTCTGAATTAATGAAGAACAGTAGATCAAATCACTTCTGACAGTACATTATGAAAACAAGCTGTTGAAAATTTTTTCTTGGGTTCTTTATTTCAAGGTTTCAGGTAACCCCTTGATTATTATAGCCCATTATCTTAGAAAAGAAAATGCATCTTCTTAACAGTGTAACAGTGGAAAAAAAGTCTTTCCTTACATGAAAGAGCGAGGCTGTAGATTGAGATGCTATGATTTCCTCAGACCTCACAAACAGTCCCTCTGGGTTATTACTTCTTCAGAGTATTCGGAGAGCTACAAGTGCTAACACTGATGATTCACAGTTCATGCTAAAGCCATTGTGCAGCACGGCCTGCAGGCAAACTGTGCAGATGGTAAGGTTGCCATTTGTCAGGTAGGAATTTAGGTGCAATTTAAACTCTGCACAGCTATAATTTGAAAACATTTTCTTTTAAACCTCCAAGGTTATTTTCTTTCATTATTTTCTTTTCCGCAGCAAATATCAGAGCTGACTTGAGGCACGAGCACAGCAAGACAGCCGCCTGTAGGAACAGCCTGAGGAGGCAGCGCTTTGCCTCCTCTGCCTGTGCTTGAAGGGACAAGGGTTGGTTGTCATACCCTGCCTACTGGCAGACTACTAGGAAGGTGGCAATGTGCAAGGGGGCAAAAAATGCTGCAGGAGTGACCGTCTTCCTTACTCTCCTCACAGCAACCCCACGAACAGAAAACCTCCTCTCTGGCCACAGGACTTACTGGCTCCCTGCCTCAGACCCTCCCTTTCCACCTGATGCCCTCCTGGTTTCTGTGAAAGGAGGTCAGCTATGGCTCTAGCCCCTTCTCCTCCCATCCCTTTTCCTCCCCAGCAGCCCAAGAGGCAGGTGGTGTGGGTGGTGCTTTCTGTGAGGTGGACATGGTGGAGGCAGACCAGTGCTGATGGGCAGAGCAGGAAACCTGTGGTTCTGTGGCTGAAAAGGTGCAAAGGAGGTCCATACCCCAGTGAACGCAAGAGGAGAGGCGGATACAGTGTGCAAGGCCTCCGTGCTCATAGCCATGACTCCATAAAGCCTGGTGCGTAACTCCAGGTCCTGCTCCTGTACTCTTTCCCACTGAAAAATCCCTTTGCCTTTTCCAGGCCATCTCACCTGCCAGGGATTCACCCAACTCCTCCAGCCAGCCACTGCACCTCACCCACAGCCCAATCTGCACTACCATGAGATGATCATCACCCTTACCACTGAGAGAACCATAAACCTAATGCTGCCAAAACCACCACTAAACCATGTCCCTCAGCACCAAGTCTACCCATCTTTTAAATACCTCCAGAGATGGAGATTCCACCACTTCCCTGGGCAGCCTGTTCCAATGTTTGATAACCTTTTCAGTGAAGAAATGTTTCCTAATATCCAATCTAAACCTCCCCTGGCGCAACTTGAGGCTGTTTCCTCTTGTTCTATCACATGTTACTTGGGAGAAGAGACCGACCTCCACCTCTCTACAACCTCCTTTCAGGTAGCTGTAGAGAGCGATAAGGTCTCCCCTCAGCCTCCTTTTCTCCAGGCTAAACAATGCCAGTTCCCTCAGCCACTTCTCACAAGACTTGTGCTCTAGACCCTTCACCAGCTTCATTGCCCTTCTTTGGACACGCTCCAGTATCTCAATGTCTTTCTTGTAGTGAGGGGCCCAAAACTGACCACAGTATTCAAGGTGGGGCCTCACCAGTGCCGAGTACAGGGGGACAATCACTTCCTTAGTCCTGCTGGCCACACTATTCCTGATACGAGCCAGGACACTAATGGCCTTTGGACTACATGGTCCTTGTAGGTCCCTTCCAACTGAACTATTCTATTCAATATCCAAATATTTTATGGACACATTGCTGTATCTAATCTTGTTATTTATTATGTGTGAATTGAACTCTATTTTCCTATTCCATATCAGGAATGAAGATATGTGCACAAGCACATACATATGTAACGTATCAGAATATTTTTCCAAAGTAGTTTCAGTTCATGCCAAATTGCAAAGTCTAGTAGTAATCTTGAATTACTAGTAGTATTGAAAGCTTTCGACATAATTAAACATTAAAAGCAGTTCAAGAAGATTGAAAGAAAAGAATGCAACTGTATCTCCATGAAATATGTAATTACACCTAAGTTTTGTGATAGACTTTATGCTACAATTGCATTTTTTTCTTAAAAACTTACATTTTCCATACAATGGTAATTTGGTTTTCTGACCAGATAAGAGACATCAGATAAAAATACATTCAGTATAACAGACCAGAAAAGCTGCAGTAACATTGTACTGCCATATGAAACAGGACTGCAAAACAAAAGGACCTTTCAGCCATCATTCTCCATACATGTCTTAGTTTCTGTAAACTAAGGTATACAGCAGAGGAACCGATTTATTAAATTTAATCAGGCTACCTTCCGGAGCATGCATCATACAAGCATTTGCAGGGCTGGGTCAAATGGAATTCACCGCAACAGAATTTACTGCACAAGTGTTACACAGTCAAACGAAATAAGATAAAAGGAGGGGGAAAAAAGATCGCCTTGAGTTACATCCAGTGGCAGACAGAAAACAAAACAAGAGAAAGATTTTCTAAGTTATTTGTGAGGAAAAAGTAGTCCCTGCATCTTAATTTTTTTTCCCCCAATCACCCCTTTTAGAGCAGTTCAGCCAAACTTTATTAAACTTGTCAGCATTGCATTCCTTTATGTATGGATAGACTGCTCCTGAAAAAGGTCAACATAAAAAGCACAAGCAGGCTTTCAACATCAAGAATGCCTGCCTTCTCTTTTGACTCCTCCCCTGGAAAAGAACTTTCTGAAAAACTCGTGTCCCCATAAAAGATTACAGTGCTGGTAAAAGAATCTGGAGCTTTATCTTTCCACACTCAACTACTCTGACTTCTGTCTTGCATCTATTTAAGCAGGTTCCAGAAGGTAGGACCTTTGTTCCTACATATATATATAGATATATGCTATAGATATCAATGACAATGTAGTTATTTAAAAACTTTGGATGCCAAATGTTAGGCATCTAAGCATACATCAAAAGATACATTTTCCTTTTGAAGTCAATAGGAACACTTTGAAATCAACTGCTGACGTAAGTGTCCAAATACAGAGTGGCGTGCCTCATGTTAGGTACTCAAGGTGAAAAGTTTATCTACATCCTCACTGTTGTAATGGAACCTGCACACACCACTACTGGTAGAAGTGCTCTGTGACAAGGCGTAAACAGTACAGACTTGTCCACCTAGAAATACAGCCAGGCGCTGCCACAAGACCGAAGCTATTCTGCTTCTACTGAAGGGCAGCAGGAATTCTGTCTTCTGTCTAGTGAGTGACAGTTATGGGATGTTTCTGGTGCTCCACCCTTCCATTCCTCCAGGATTCTCTTGAAAATTGCAAGATCTGTATCTGCCCCCCCATTCTTAGGGGGAGTTCCAGAGAACAGCAGTTCATTAAGATCCATACTCTGCTCTTAGTTGTGCCACAGAATGGACTCTTATTATCTAGCAGAGGACAATATGCACTACACTACATATAAAAGGGTTTGAAAGTCCATAAATTAATTTCAGATAAAGGGAGAAGAACAGAAATACATATGATCTTCACAGTGCTAGAAGGAACAAGGCATTACATCACGTATGTGTCTGGTTATATGATGTAATGAGGAGGTCAGCCTCTATCTCTCCTTTTTTTCCCCCCACAGAAAGACTCGTATTTTCTATATGGCTCCAGGGACATGGACATACATGCTGCATGCATTCATAAAAACCATACATCTGCACATTATTTCTTGTAACCTCGTACCTACCCATCGAACTGACACATGCAAACACCCAGGTGCACCTGCAAATTTTGTGGCAGCATTAATCAAAATATAAATTTAGACTACATATTAGAGGAACATGAGCTAAATCGCCAGTGATTTAAGAGGCAAAAGTTGAGCTGATTTAAATCAGTACAGCACCATTAAAGTTGGGTGAATCTCTATTCCTCTTAGCTGAGAATCTGATCCTAGCATACAATCTGTAAAAAAGGGAAATAATCTTTAAGTTACACATATGTGCACATGCGCATACAGACACAACCCTGTGGAATACAACTGCAAATAGTGTGTTATTAGCATCTACTTTAAAAACAAAGTAAGTTCTCCAGTATTAAACTAACATGGAACAGAACAACACTATCATCCTTCATATCCACAGGATTTAAAATGCTTCCTGTTCTACTTATCGAGGCTCAAGTTTCTGTGTGAAGTTATCAGCTGTAGCAGGATAAGCAAACTACTGAACCTAAATTAAGAAAATTAGCTCTCAACAGTACAGTGCTTTCAGCATTAGATACACTGTGTGCTACACTAGAGAACTTATGTAAGAAATTTGGATAAAAGGCTGTTCAATCCAATTTCCCCTCCTAACAGGATGGCAGTAGCGCTGGACATGATCTTATAAAGCTGTGACTATTTCATAGAACTATTCTCTCTTTTTCTGCATTTGCAACCAAGACAAGGGCATTTGGCTCAAGCAGGCAGGGTTTCCTTCAGTAAACATATGGCTTCAGCCAACTTGAAAGGATTAATGAATCCAGGTCAAATTCACTGACTAATTTCATCTGGGGGAAAACAAATGAAGAGCTAGTGTTGTACAACCTTCCTCAGAGGCTGCAATTGTTTCCTTTTTACCCAATAGCTCGGTCAGAACACTGTGGTTATGGGGGAAATCTGGGCTCCACCTAGCACATCCAGGGCAGCTAACACACAACTCAAGCTATCAGATAAAAGGAGAAGCCTTCTCAGCAGTTTAAATCTCCCTTTTTATTCACAACTCCACAGAGTGTCCAAAAATGAAGTATTCTGTCTCTACTCAAACAAACTGTTAAGTGAAGCATGGCCATCTTGAAACACACAAAGATGAAACGCTACCTTTGGTTCAATCTGAACCAACTTCTTTTTGTAATTTTATGCTTTTTGAAGTGCAAGTGTTGAAAATACCTACAGCCTTTTGCGCTGTCCTGTACACTCTCTTTAGTACTGCTTGGGATGAAATCTAAATTTCAGTTACTCACCGTCTAAAGGGAACATGCACATATATGCAATATTCTCCCCAAATACAGTCAAGTCAAATTGCCTGTTCATCTTTTCTAATACTATACAACGTAAAAAAATAGTGACCGTAAAATAACATTCAATGATTTCATTCTGTTCAGCATGCTGCTTTGTAGAGAATGATCCTTTCCTTGAAAACAAGCAGCTACAAGTACTGCTTGCACCTTGAGGTTCTCCCCAAACTTCAGTCACCTTTAAGCTCCCAGATGGTCTTGATTAAAATAGAGTAGTTTCTAATTTATAGCACAGGAGACATTTTGAAACTGTTGTTGATGTAATGGTAGTGAAACCCCAATAACCCAAATCTCACCCCCAGACAGGTACATCAATATCTTTAATTTATCTAAAGTTCCCGTTGTGCTCATAAGTCTTCTTTACTGTAACAATTGTACTGTGCCTTCATAGTACCTTACCCCCCTCCAAAATAAATAAGAAGTTTCACATAAAATATGTATCATCATGTAAAGAAGTATTTATTCCTGTATATTCATGCATCCCCCTCCTCTGAGCTGTTTCTGCTCTGCAAATAGAGACTAACACACACAGACAACAAACTTTCTGTCTGGAATATTACTAGCAGTCTTGCTTTTTTTCTCTGAAGCACATCACATTTTGTAAAAGCAACGTCACTACTCCAGAGCACCTAAGTGGGATACCATACCTCTTTGCAACACACTTCTTGTGCACCCCATCAGTCTGCTTTTCTTGTAAACAAACAGCCCAAGACGAGTGCCCTGTGTACAGCTCAGTTACTCAAAACATAATCAAGCAATAACCCCTCTAGGACCAAATGCAGATTTTCAGTCTCATTGCTACCTAGGTTTTTACAACAGCTAGTGCTTTACTTTCACGCAAACGCAAGCGTATTAATAGCTTACCACCAAAACTAAAACCAACAGGAAATGTTTTGTAAGATTATGTATGAATTGCAAATGGAGTATCATCCAGTCCCACTGGATTTCATTTACCACATGTGTGGTATTTCCCCCTTTACACCAAAATTATACATACTTACCTAGAAGAACACCAGAACAACAATACTATTAACATGCTACATATAAACATACACAAAGTATATTGTACAGTAAGAAGGAGAAATTGGTTGTTCACCATACCAGAAAGTTTGGAAAAGCTCGATATACCTTTTCTTGAATGGAGAATTTTCCCCAAGAAACTATTTGTTTTTCTCCTTTCAGAATTAATTCTAAATCCTTGGCAACGAACATATATTGCCCCTACTCTCTTTTTAAACTTAATGAAATTAAAATTTTAGTTTCAGGTTAAATTGACAGAACTAACAGTTCAGCCATACTTCAACCTCCAGGTATTGCTCTTTCAGAGAATTACATCAAGCAAAAGTATGTTCCAGAAGAGTAAATTCTCTTAGCTGCGCACTGTTTCAGTGATAAAACTATAAACATGGTTAATTTAATCCAATGCAGTTTAACCCTTGGTGCACATCCTCATTTTAGCTTCTCAGTAAGGTGTGTGATTTGTCAAAATGAGTGAGCATACGCTGTTCCCAATGGCTTCTCACAATTAAGGATTACATATGAAAAATTGTGTGTTAAACTACCACTGATGTATGGCTTTTTTGTATATTAATCTTTTTTCCCCCTTCTCTGCTGTTTATTATCTTTCCTCCTCAGCCAGTCTCTTCTAATTGTCCTCTCTTTGCCATTCTCCTACCTTCTTCCCACGTTTCTACTTCTAGACTTCCTCCATTCTCCCCTTCCCAAATGCCTGTCAGTGTCTCTGACCGCCATTCACTTTCATTTGGTCAGTCCCCAGCAACTTTCCCTTCATACCTTTTCATTTGAGGTATTTTTATAGGAGAGCAAGGAAACACGATGCCCCCCAGGGATCACTCTTCTTTTACATGTTTCAGTGGTCCTATTTCCCACCCCATTTTCTGTTTACACCTTTTACTTGGAACATAGTTCTTTAGAAAAAGGAGTATGTCTTCTTTTGGTTTTACATAACACCTAATACAATAGGATCCAGGCCCTGACTGATGTTTTTGACTGACTTTCAATGCATTATCACAAATCCTGAAGCTAACAATAGCAGTTTCCCCAATGCCTGTACACAGGTTGCTCTAATCCACATGAAGGTGAGATACACTAACATGAAGTGCAGCTTTGCATATATCCCCAAGGAAATCCTCACATACCTGCTGAAGATGGCCACAGGTTCACTCATCATTGCCAGGAAGACTATTAGGTGGCTTCAGGAGGCCCAAGGATCTAGCTCCCTTTTGAAAATGCTTTCCATAATACACTCTCGAGGGAGACATGGCAGATGTCTGGATACGTGTACCAAAAGGAACCAGCTTGACTGGTTTAATAAACTATCCTAAATACCAACAGCAAAACAGCTGGTTTGCCTGGATCCTTGGAAAGAACAGACAAAAGACTCCATCAAAAAGTTCTTGAAAGGAAAATACCACGTGTACACACATCACTCTCTCACTTAAACTTTCTTCTAACTTGTTTCCCTGCTGTGTAATTCTGCCTTAGCCAAAAAAGGAAGGTCCATCAGCCAGTCAAACTGAACTCTGCTTTATCGGTATTTTATTTTAGCATCACTAAAAAAAAAAGTATATGAAGTAATATGCCTCTGTGGCAATTGTTTCTACAACTCCATTACATAAAACCAGGTGTGCAAGCAGAAGATTAGAGAGCAAAAGGTGAAAGGGAAAAAGCTGAAGAGAAGAGAAAGCAAGGTGAGAGACTGCTATGAGAACACATACGTGTATAGTGAAGAAAAATCTCAAATTCCTTCCTGCTGCAGAAGTCAAGAAAAGACTACACACATCCACACTAAGCATACAGTAAATCTATGGCACTTTTGGAGCATGGAAATAAACACATATATAACTTGCAAACATACCCAATACCCTGGGAGATCTTCAGTCTCTTCACCCCAGCAACACTCTTGAAATGCACAGCAGCAAACTGCTTCCTCACGTGCATTCGCATGGAAAACATTACTTAGTTTTCAGTCCATCTTTTTTTAAGTCAGCATTCAAGCTTTTTCTGATATTCTGGTAAGCAATTACCCCCACTAAAAATTTCCAAGTAAACAAGATGAACAGTCTCTCCTCATTTACTCTACCGAGTTACTGGGTTTTTGGATGCTTTTACTTACTGAAAGTGGAGATGTGACCTCAAATATTAACATGCCTGATAATTCAGCATTATTTATCAGATGATAGCCTGGAGAATGATTGTCCTGCTTAATTATTTTCTCCTCAATCCTCCTTCCTATGAAAAAAGTTACAGTTCAGTGCTCTGCACTGATGTCAGAATAAATATGATTTAGTGGTGTCTAGACTTCTCTGATCACTGTGCTTTTAACTGATGTAAATGAATTTATTCATAATAAAACATAAAAGATATTTGAGCTTTTGCAATCACCAAATATACACAACCCACATATTAGCCACTGATTTTTTGTGGAAACATCATCACGATCTTTTAGTAAAGGAATTCAGTGCAATCCTTGATGCCTAACTACAGCATAAACTTTTATCTATATAAATTTTTTTTCCCCTTTTACTTAAAAGCAGACAGCTTTCCCACTTGAGACCCTGAACAGTGGCACCTGAAATTCAGACTCTCACAACCCCCAAGATCCAAAGAATGACTTTGTTTTGCTGGTGATTTAGAGTCTGTCTTTAAGTACCCTTTGATGACTTGAACACACTCATTCCTTCATGGTTCAGACAGCACATTTCCTTTCAAGAGTTGAAGCCTCTGTGTTTCCCTCTAGTAGATTTTTCTATAAGGGCAAGGAACTTGCTGGGAAAATTCTTTTTCATCAACAAGCTACAGAAGTAACCCTGCTTTCCAAACTCCCATAAAGCATATAGAAAGAAAACAAGACACAGCTAAGAAAGTGGACTTAAAATGTTTAAAACTAAGCACGTTTGTTAATTACTGTATTAGGCGGTTGGGCTTTTTTGTAGATGGATATACTTTCCATTATCAGGGTTGAAATTTTACAATTACACGCAGTGTAATCTCAAAGTCACACTGACCATACCAACATAACTCAGTATCCTTTAATCGCATCCCTAAAGCTATTTCCTCCAAATCCTACATGACAGAACTCCAGTGGTTTCATAAGAGCATTCCCACTGGCCTTTGGTAGGACACAAACCACTTGAAGCTTGGTAAGACGTCACTCTGCCTCCCACTTGGGCCAAACACCAGAACAAGAATTTATCACTGCCAGTTTAGTACCGCAGCAATGGAATGAAGGTCCTGCCTACCCCTCTGGCTGCCTTGCAAACATGAGTGTTAGCCACAGCCGTCTCCTGAATCACAAGCACCGCATTTCACCTGCCCTCTGCTCAGGAGATATTTTTGCACACACTTTCAGAGAGAAAATTCATGCATCTCAAAATCTATGATAACGCATGTCATCATAAAAAAATGTATTAACGTGACTGCTTGGCAGTACCCAAAGCATTCATATATAACATCCAACCCATGATATTAAGAGATTTTTTTAACGTTTTTTTAATTTTGTCTCCCTTATCCTCTGCACACCACACCACCTCTTACAACAAGGAGCTCCACTTCTCCTCTCCAGAGAGAATGCTGACAATCAATTTGCTCTCTGAAATAGTTTTGGGACTCCAGTCACTTTTGAAGTGTAAAACCAACAAGTATAAAGGAAATTCCCTGGAGTCATGTTAGTCAATACAGTCAAATTCATGCTTAACATACAGAATGCTAATGAAGACAAACTATGGTTATTTTACTGTATTTTACATCATTAAAAAAAGTATTAAAACTATTTCCAAAGACACCATTTTAAGAGCACACAGACCATCTGAGATGCTTAGAATAATAGTCTGTGTTTGAAGTGATAAAAGCATTACCTCCTACAGGCCCCTCTTTTTGTCAAAGTAAAGATAGGAAACATCTCACCCAAAATGATCTGAAAGGCACCCTGTATCCAGCTCCTTCATTTGCTAGGATAAAGTACTTTGGAAGTCTGTTTGATCATTGAAACATCTCAAGACACAGATATTTCAATAAAAAGCATCCCATTTACAGGCAAATCATTTTCTAAGCAAGCAACTTCTGCAGTTTTATACCCTTTACTATAATTCCTTTCATAGCATCACTTGGTTTTTTGCATTATCCCCTTTAAATCCAATTTAAAGAGTTGTGTGACTTAAGCCGGCCTCATTTGCCCAAATAAAGATAGACAGAGTCCTGTAGTCTGTCATTTCAAAAGTAACCCCCTCTTTTTTTTGTTTTTAAACTTAACTTGAAAGCTGTCTCACAGTGAATTCAAAGACAAAATTTTGCCCTCTGTCTGAAATGCGATTAAAAAGTAAATCAGCTAACCATTAAGAACACTTTCAAGTTCTAGTTTAGCATTTTAAAGTTACTAACATGCACTGCAGTTATACAAAGCAAAAAGACACTTTCTCTCTCTTCCCCAATCAATAATATGAGATGTTAATCCACTATATAAAACACACATGCAGTGGCTAACTGGATTATACAATTATGGCTTTACATGAATAAACAAGCTGAGGAGTTCATACAAGATACTCTGTGTAACTAAATCTATTATTAAAACTTAACCCAAAACCTAAGTAGATCTATCTTCAAAGACTACAGAAGAAAGTACATGAGTCTCAGGGATCATAAGATTAAAAAAGCCGTTTTTTCCCAGCTCTCCACATGTTTGATGGGATGCTATAGCTGCTTCTACTATTCAGTTTAGCTTTTCTTTAGTGAAATGTACATTTAAATTTGATTAATGCTGAGCCTGACTGGTGTGGAAACTGATGGGTTTGTCTTGCTTTACAAGCAGGCCCAGGTTAATCTAAATATTTAAACTACTGATCAGCAGCATTCCTGAAGTGTGTATATTTGCCTCAATTCTAGTCTCTGGTAAAATAACAGACTAATGCTGTCAACACACATGGCAGTGTTCCAAAATTACAGATGTAGAAATGACAGCAGAAGTGGTTGCACCTTGCTGTGCATCAGGGGCAATTAGCAGCTACCTGCAATCAGATGGGAATTAAGCTAATCGTCTCTGCATTAGATCACACAGAACTCTGACTTCAGAGGGTTATTCTCAATTTACTTTAGTATAAAGGAACAATATCTGCCCTTCAAAAACAAGCATAAAAGCAAGAAAATAAACCGAGTGCTACGTGTCAAACATGCCCTCAGTGCAACAGCCTGAGCAGTTTGCTCTGCCAGTTATGCTTTGAGGCTGCTGCTCTGAAGATGACCTCCATTTAGTAAGTGCCCTTCAGAATTTGGGGCTGCTTACGTAGGAGGGCTGTTTGGTTTTATTGGTGGTGATTGATTGTTGGGTGTTGTAGGGTGCTTTTATTTTGGGGGAGATGGGTTTTTTGGTTGGGTTTTTTTTTTTTTTAGCTTGAGGACCTCGCTTTTGCTGTCTTTGAATGCAATACAACAATCTTGCAACATCATGTTCTCAAAAAAGAGCACACACATTTAAACAGATTAGATGGATGTATTCAGCATCTAATACGAGGCCATTAAGGCATCTTTCAAATTGCTTGGAAGTTCAAATTCATTAGCGACAGGCCAAAAGATTGGCTGATTCTACCCAACCTCTACTGAACTTAAAGACATCTCCAACAAATACCCAAGATCAAAGCCTTTGGATACAAACAGATAGCACATCCAGAGAACTGAGGGTGGAGGGAAGGAGAATAATTGTCATCAACTTTCTTTGTTTTCATAGTTCAGGGATCCTTTTGGGTGCATTTTCAGCTACAATACAGCAATTTCTGACCTACAGTCTATCACTTCCTTCTTATATATGTAGCATGTTGCTTTTATGGGCAAATTGTCTAGTAGCACTCATACGTTCCACACAGAGCGTCCAGAATTAGCTTTTTTTACTTGATATTCCTTGAAGGGATCTAATCAAATAACTGCAATTCCATTAAATATCATATGCACTTCCGTAAACTTTCTTTGCAAAATTACAGCAATTGTCTATGATACGGAAATCCAGAAGGTTTTCATTATACTTTTCCCTCCACCTACTCCATATTGTATTTTACACATCTGGAACCAGTAGAAAAGCTATAGTATTAGTATGGGCAATAAGAATCACAGCAAATCCACTTACAGTGCAGACATGGTGTTCTGAAAAAATACTGCCAGTAATGGACTTCTTTTTCTCCCTCTAAAGTTCACATGATTCTGAGGAACAACGGAACTATTCTTCACCAACCAGCAATACAGAAACATACATACACAGACAGAAAGGTATAACACCTCTTGATTACTGGGCATTTCTGCAAAATTAGATCACTTAGTGACCTTCTGCAATCACATCAGTCAGTAGCAGTACGATGGCTAATGCTCAGGAGCAGTTATGCAGAAGGGGAAAAAAAAAAAGTTTTATTTAGTTTGGCTTTTTATTTTCTTTTTACTTCTGAGCAGTACTGTGATTGTATCCCCCCTCTTAACTTTCAGTGTCCCCATTTTACAGCCAGTCATACCCACAGTTATGTACAAGGTTCAATTTTAACTGTTTTTCCTTTCCAGCCAAAAGACTACTACAAATAAACTTTGCTGAATGGAGGCATGCTTACCTGGTTTTTATCATCTCTCAGAAAACAACCCTGAGACTTGAAAAGGCAATATATACCTGTAAATTCCATGCACCTGAGTAATTATTGCAATTAATATTCTAAGAGGTACAAACTAGTGCATCTGGTAATGACACCAGATTAAGTGCGCAGAACACCTGCATGTTGATATGTTTTACAACCTGTGAGATTTATGTGGAATTGCAGCCAGTAATACAAGTTTTCCTTTGTATCTTCACAAGTAGCACTTTTATGTATAAACAATCTCAAATTTAGCAGCTGTATGAGACAAACAAACACGGGGACTTATCTTTAACACATCCTACTTTTGAAAAAGATTATATGGTTCCAGAACTGGGATCAATGAAATAGTCCTACACAGAACATGTCTGCTTCACTGCAGCACACTCCAAGCGTGTTCTTCTCTCTTAAGATAACTCTGTTAGCTGAGGGAGGTTTTGTTTGTTTGCAGGCAGGTACTTTTACAGTACCTTTCATCAGTTTCTTGAGAGAGAATAAAAAGCCAGTTTGCCTGCAATACATTTCATTGCTTTTGAGCAAACCCACAAGTTTCACTAAGAAGCAGAAGGAAGTTGAACATTCACAGATCACAAGGCAAGAAGTTTTTGCCACAATCTTTCCCCTTTAGCTTCTCTTCACTTGTTAGACTGTTTTCACAACAGTATCTCCTACTATCCCTACTGCTAACATCTCATAGGATGAAAATAACTCTTACAGACATTTTCACAGAATCACAGAATGGTTTAGGTTGGAAGGGACCTTAAAGATCATCTAGTTCCAATGCCCCTGCCATGGGCAAGGACACCTCCCACTAGACCAGATTGCTCAAAGCCTCATCCAACCTGGACTTGATTTTGCTTAGGCTGATAGAAGTACTCTGGGAAAGCAACTTCAGAAAAATCCTCCCAACATAGTATCAGAAGCTACCACACACTTTAGGTGTAATGAAATGCTAGTAGCACTCCCTAGAAATTCTGTGTTGGTTTGTTTGGGGTTTTTTTGTTTGGGTTTGTTGTTGTGGTTTTTTTTTTCTTTTAATAATCATGTTGGTTTTTTAAAATTGTGCCAGTTTGTGTCAGATCGGGGTGAGTTAATTTGCCAGGGTATCCCAGAGTTTGGATTCAA
The DNA here is from genome assembly GCA_008921705.1 of Burhinus oedicnemus. NCBI lineage: Eukaryota > Metazoa > Chordata > Aves > Charadriiformes > Burhinidae > Burhinus > Burhinus oedicnemus. The sequence continues at coordinate 125,527 of VFFE01009043.1, forward strand.
ATTTCAGCTTAAACAAAACAACAACAACAACCACCTCATCTGCAACTACCAGATCATGCTGAAAATATACATTTGCTCAGATTCTTACAAAATTCACCTCAGAAATCAAATCACATTCTTCATAGAAAGAGGTTTGTTAAACTCTGACTTAGACTGAGGAGTTTAAACTGTCAGACTGTTTCCAAGCCAGGAAAAAAACAACATGCTGACATGCATGTTCACAAAAGGTCTAAAGGTCTTATAGCAACTTCATCTTCCTACAAAAAGTGCTTTTCAGAGGCTTTTAATACTGCTTGCAATAAATGCAGGATGCAAGGTCTGCAGGGGGTGGATAACTCTTTATAGTTTTCTCAAATCCTCTTATTCCACCCACTCTGAGAACTCATTAAACTTGGGCTGTAAAGTGTACTGCAGTTCCACTGCGAGGCACAACCACATCTGCACACCCCCCCACCCCCTCCCCCCCAAAAAAAACCACAAAAACACCCACACCAAAAAAAACCACACCACACACCCCAATGCCAAATCTTTCTTCTTCTGCAACTGCTCTACGGAATCAGGCCTTGAAATACTAGTTTGAGGTCACGTGCCTATCCATCGCTGTGCCTCAACATCTGAAGTGCATTCTGTCTTCAAATAATAAATGTCTTTTATTGTTTCAGGGTAAATCATGTTGTCTGTGTTGCATGAAGGATGTTGTGAATATTCAGCAAACAAACTGATGATTCATTATGGTCTTGAACAGCAATAGGACTTCATCATAATTCCAAGCAAATCTGATCATTTGTAAAATCATTTTTTAAGAAATATAATTAAAGGTTTGCGTTCATGCATCATGCTCAGATGGTGACATTTCTGACATTTTCAATTTGAGCAATGTCACTAAGATGGAGAGGTCTGAGATTTACTCATTTCAGCAGAGCCCTGTTACATGCCAGTACCTACTTTAAATAATCAAAATTTCAAGGGCTAACCATGCTCTATCTGTGCAGCTATTTTTTGTTTGTCTTCACAGACCATTGAACAATTCTAATATTTTAGAAGTGAAAGACTCCAAAGTGCTCAGAGTCTAGACTAAATGCTCTTGGCTTGATGATTCTATCATTAAGTCTGGTACAACTGGGCTGCACTACAGGCACAGTATCATTGCCAACGGAATAGCAATTTCCAATCATGCATGAGACTGCTGAGAGTAACTGTGAGCACATTCTTCATATATTTGGTGAAAAAATAGATACTTGGCTTTTACTGTATTACCTCTTGGCCCTAGTTTAACAAAACATTTGTGTTTGTATGTGTTTGTAAGGCAAGATGTATGACACACATCATCGTAGTAAGGACTTGCACTTATATCAATTTCAGCGCCTAGTGCCCTTTTCAATTAAATCAGTGAGAAGCAGGTTTCAGAAGAGCTTCAGAAATCCAAGCCTCTCTTACTATTTAAAATTCCAGGTGTCCTACTTGCATTAAAACTTTTGGCCATATAAGCTTCAGAAGAATTAGGAGCTATACAGAAAGTAGTAACTTTATCATAACCAGTTAAAATAGTGTTATGAAAACATAAAACTTGTACAAACCAAAGCCATGAAATTGGAAAAGTAAAGCTCCCACCCATTACAGGCAGACAACGCTAAAGAACAAGGTTCAATTCAAAGGACGCTGAAATATCTGTATCACCTTAAGCCAGGCTTAAAAATGGAGCCTCCATTTTCTTTCATTGGTCCTTATTATTTCTACCTCCATGCACCTTCTCTAGGTAGCCACCAGCTTTTCCAGTTCAATAGTATGACCAAGGTGAAGAAGTCCATACTGAGGTCACTTCAGAGTCCAGTGGTAACATCTAGCATCTGCCCAGCTCTCTGTCATATCTCACCTCAACACCGACTTACTCTATTAGTTTCAACATAACAACAGACATCCTGGTTCTTCCATCACAAGACCTCTCTCCATGTCTGCCAGCTCAAGAGCAGTGAATAAATTCCTGGTCACTCAGGAACGTAGCCTGCACATCATAAGGACATCCACGCCTAAATCTCTTCTCTCTCCATCTGTCTGTTGGCACCCCTTTTTCTAATGGATCAATGCTTACCTTCAAGTTCTTCCACATTCCCAATAATCTCATCTCCAAAACATCAGTCTCAGTGCCTAAACAGCAAATAGCAGCGTCTGCCCACTTCTGGGTTTTCTAGTTTTCAAAGCAGTACCATTCAAAATAGCTTTCCCCACCCTGCCCTTCCCATTTTGTAGGATATCTTCAAAGATCTGCAAAGCTTCCTTGTTATCTTCCTTAAAGTCCCACTTAGAAAAAAAAAACCCTCTACTTTCCTACTACAAGACAACATAGTCAAATAAAACAACTTCATAGCACTTACGGTCCTAATTTGATCAAATTATTGCCTACTATACTAACCGACAGTGCCATGTTGTTTACATATTCTCCTCGTGAGCCTGAATCAATCCTACCTTTTCCTGTTACCTCACACTTAAATTGTAAAGTGTCAGGAGCAGAGAACGCCTCCCTCTTCCCCCACCTTCCCGTTGTACTTATACAGTACTTGGGGCAACAAAGTCTTGGTCCCAGCAGAGTGCCTAAGCACTACAGAAATACTGAAAGGAATAAACACATTATACATAAGTCTATACCTATATATCACTTGTTGATCACTATTGTAATCTGTTCTATATAAGAAATACTGCTTTAAGAACTTCCTAGTAATATAAACTGAATTTGGAACGGTACCACAATTCAGTTCTGTATGTGGAAACACACCATCTCTCTACTAAGACCATATTCCTACCTTTGCAAGGAGTTAGGACTGTTCTTTCAAAGCTACTCCTCTTAGCAGCTTATTGACAATTATACATACCAGGATTAGAAGATTTTTCAGTGCCATAATGATATACTCACAAACGAAGCAAGTCTTAAGTTTTGTAATGGTGCTTTTGCATGAGGTATGTTTTTTGGTGTGGGTTTTGATTTAAGTTTTGGTTTTTTGGTTTTTTTGTTCTGTTTTGTTGTTTGGGGTTTTTTTTGACAGAAATGAGAAAACTTTCCAGTCAACAGCTGCCAATTGCTACATGATATTACTGTAACATTTTTAAGGTTCTTTTAACAATGTTGAATTGTCCAGGTCTCAGGAAATGGTAAAGATGTTATTTAAAGTAACCAAGATTTCCTAACCCAAAAAGTTACTGATGACATGTGAAAGTTTCCTTGGCAGTGCAGAGGTACAATGTGGGAAATCACTTCACTTTTCAGTGATCAAGTAGCTGCTGCATTCTTTAAGGTTCATTAAATAGCATCAGCATTCTGCTCTGTATAAAAAAAAAAAAAAAACAAACAAGCAAACAAACAAAAAAAAAACCAAAAGAAAAAAAACACCAAACGCCACAAACCCAGAAAACCTAAAAAAGCCACAAAGAACAACAAAAAAACCACGCTCCCCCCCCCAATCAATGCCAAAACCAAACAAAACTGCTGACAGTTACAAAACCCTATCAAGCTAATTTAATGAAAATCATTGCTTACCTTTGCAATACTGTTACAACATAATTAAGACGTTTGTTATTTCAGACTCACATTTCTAGGGTCATATAAAATAACAAGTGCTGTTCTAAGATATGCCTTTATATCACTCATTTAAATAGTTAAATTGCTTAAATCCTAAGGATAGACCATAATCCACTGGTTACAAGAAACAGCCCCCTAACTGACATATTCACACAGTTTTTATGCACCTTTGCACTTTCATAAAAGAGAAATAGCCATCACCCCCATTTGAATTGAGTCTAGATCACAAAGACGTTTCCTCTTTTCCCCCTTCACACTAACAAATCCCCCAAAGACTACAGACAAGTTTCCCACCACCACAGGGGTGCAAAGGCCAAAAAGCAAACTTAATGAGGCCAAAATGAGGCCTTCTCTCGCAGAAATGTTAATCTTATGCTTAAGAGAAACAGAGAGGCAAAGAGAACCCCATAAAATCTCTAAGTGCACAAAATCACGTAATAAAAATGTTCAGAGCATTTCTTTTGTCCAAGTTTATCATGAAGGGCTTTAATTCAGAGGAACTAGTGGGAATACAGTTCCTCTTATTAAAATATATTAATTAGCGTAATACATACAGTTGTCTCCTTTGAAAAGCAAACCAAACCCATGAGATGAACAGCAGGGTCCTGAAAGGACCCGCCCACCATCTTGGATTTACTCCTCTGAGGATGGAGTCCCAGAAGCTGCCTCTGAAGCTTCATTTCTTTTCATGTTGAAAACCTTCATTTACAGGCATAAATAACAATGGCATAATCATTAGCAGCAACAAAGCTCAAACTTCATCAAGAACTTGCTGTCATTCTGATAACAACTCTCAAAATAGAAAGGCTGATCTACAAATTGTCATCTAGCTTTGAAATTGCAGATTGTCAATGAAATCACTAAATATATTTCCCACGTCTGAAACGTGACTATCATTAAGACACTGGTCTTAGTGCTTCATTTTATATGTGCACATAACGGTGCTTATTTGGTTTACAGGGATATCCTGATCCCTAGAGTTTGCAGCAGCAATAAGTACAATTATCCCACATGCTGGCTGATTAATAAATAGCAAGTTTTAGCAGTCAGCAACTGCCTTTGCACAGCTTATTTCAGGTGAAAGTAATTTTGAAGCATAATTTTGGGTACCAGTAAGTTGTGAGTGCCCACCACAAAAGACATCATCTCTACCTGAACATCACTCCAAGAAGCAAATTACTGGAGGTTGCAAGTGTGTTTTGGTGAAAAACTACTGCATGCTGACAGTGATATTTTCAGTTTTATGTTTCTGATTTACACATAGATATATTTGTATCGTGTACATATTTCTGCAGATCTGCCACTGGCCAAGAGATATAGGAGTAAATGTACAGATGTTCTTAAGAGAGAAAAATAAAATAAATAAATAAATAAAAAGTCAGTCTATAACCTATTTTGAAAGAAAAACCACAACACCAAACAGGATCATCCTTATTTTCATGCACGCTATTGCCAAAAAGCTTGTGTAAGTCATAACATATCCATCATTTCACTGGCAAAGACCTCTGCAACACAAGCTTATGAGGGTTAGCATGGGTGAGAATGATTGATTAGCCTTGTAATTCATGCAACAATTCTGATGATGCCTAAGGAGAAGTAGTAGCCAGCTTACCCTGCTGCTGACAGGACTAGGAATAATCATATTTTTTGTCACTTAAGTCAATTATACTTTGTGTCTTCATACACATACAGAACAGACAGTCAGTGAAGGTGTTAATTTTACAAGTCAGTTTTTAGAATTCAGCCAAGCTTTAAAGTCCTGTTTGTTTAATCACTGCTGCCACCTCGTATGTACGGAAATGATGCCAACAGTACTAGGTTTTTGACTGCAACGTTTTTTCATAAAAAGCACAGAAAGCACCCAGCTTGATCAAACTGTGACTCAAACCAAATAGAGGGTCCCCTTTACTGCGAGGCCCGCGGTTTTTCCGAACCTAAGGAGCATTCATCCACCGTTCCAGCATTTAGCTAGTCATGCCAAATTCTTAAAGGTTTAAGGAAGACATGGGGAGAAGTGAGGAAAAACACGGCAGACTCAGATTTTGTTAAATCTTGCAGGAGAATTCCCACTAAAGTAAATTCATTTGTGAAGAACAAGACAGGTAAAAAAGGTTCGTGGGGAAAGAGGAATAAAGTAGTACAGCAAGCAGATCCATTCCAGGTTCTATACATAGGTAAAGACGGCTTTTCCAAGTCTTCCTCTTAACAGATTTCCTAACAATTTCAGAAGTACTGAGGATTTAGAGAGGTATGTTCTATCCTAAACTCTTATTAATCTTTTACTGTTTATTTTAGAAACAGAAGTGCATCTATCATGTCAGTGGTCACAATTTCAGTATACCCCATGCCAAAAAAAGAAAAAAGACTAACTTCACAGTTTCTCCAAACACTACTATAACCTACTGAGTCAGCAACAGCACAGAAAAAAAAGCACTGTGAAGCTTAACTCACTCTCACATCTCCTGTGGCATGTTTACTTTTTTTACTTGACAGTCTACCAACTAAGTATTTACTAGAGCCATACTTGCTTGAATTACGTGTAAAAATATCACCAAGGATACACACAGCCTCACTGAATCCAAAGTAAAAATTCTTACCAAAAAAAACCCCACATACATGCCAAACAGAAAGAAACCAAACACTGGCAAGCAGGTCTATAAAAAATTTAGTCACTATGATACTAAAGCAAATATATGTCCAAAAAGCACTCCCCTCCCCCAAAATCGTGTTAGCAGCAGCGTTTATTTTTTAAGTTTTATCTTGGCAATTTAGAATATTACTCTTCAACTTTAATAGCTATGAATTTGTTGAAATAAAATCATCTGACTGCAATATTTCCGTACTACCATTCTATGCAAAAACAGAACACTGGAAAAGGGAGTACTGCCAATCTCTTACCTCCTTGGAACCTTTCTCTCATACACAAGTAGTACTTCTTAGTCCTAGCTTTTGAGCTGTGTTTCTCCTTTCTGAACTTGGGAGGGAAAAAAAAAAATATACATTTCTGATATCAATGTTACACCTATACCTACAGGAAGTCTATCTTTCAAATTGAATTTGAGTGTCAAGATAACAGTGAACAAATCCTGGTGCTCTAAAAAGTACTATCTATGAAAGGAATTGGCGAAGCAGTATCTGCCACAAGCAATGAATCAATATTTAACTTGCAGGACATTTAACATTTGAACAACTGAGAAGCAACACTGGAAAGAATTTCCAAAGATCATCTAGACTACTTCCATAAAGTAAGGGCAAAAGTTATCAATATCACTCCTGACAGGTATTTACAAGTCTGTACTTAAAAACATCTTGTGATGGAGATGCTATAACCATCAAATAGAATCTCTTCTACTGCTTCCATTGTCTTCTGCAGAGAGGAAAAGAAATTGAAAAACCACACAGCTTACTTTCAGGGGGTTTTTTTGTTTGGTTTGGGGTTTTTGGGTTTTGTTTTGTTGTTTGGGCTTTTTTACAGTTGACTTTCAGGTATTTGAAAACTTACTCCTCCCCTCAGTTGTATCCATTCTAATCTAAACCACTCCAGTTCTCAAACTCCCTTGTATCTACAGACTTTCTTCTGATAGCTGTTGTAGCTGCGCTCTGGACACTCCTCATTTGAGCCACATTTGTATTTCAATGCTTCCCAGAACTGGACAAAATTCTGCAAGTGATACCTTCTCAATTCAGAGTGGAAGAGCTATTTCCTACAGATAGCCTGTTTTGATATACCTGCATGCTCTTTGTCATTTCTCATGAGTGTGAAACACTTAACTTACGCTCAGCTTGGGACTGACTATAAACCCAGAAATGTCTTTGGATTAGCTACCTTATCAATGTCTGCACAGCAAGCTTATTTACATCCAAAGTATTTTGTACTCGGCCTTACTCAACTGTACCCTATGTTTTTCAAATTATTTCTCCACTTCAAGATTCTTGTAAACCTTTCAATTGTGAGACATCTGAATTCTAATTCTGTCCTCAAATACACTTGCAGATCCTCCCAGGTTGTTGTTTCAGAAACGACACACAGAAAGCAACAGCGGAAAGAAGATCAAAAGACAAAAATCCTTTCAATTTCAATCCTTAAATGTGTAATTAAAACACTTCTCACTAGCTCACCTGTTAAAGCAACAACCAAAGCAGTGCTAAACAGCTAAAAAGAACGTGTAGACGAGTTAAAATATGTAAATCATGGCATAAATTATTCTGGTGAGAATACAGTACGCAAAGGGAAAAGAAAAAGGTTTGCTATAAGAACAGGGTGTGCTCTTTCATTTTTGGTACTGTAGCATGGGCAGACAAGAATTCATGAAAACAACATGCAGGAAAAATGCAGTTTTAAAAGTACTATTTACTTAAAGAGAACAAATTTTATCCTCAAGTAACTTCTTTTATTAACTTCTAAGTAACTGTAAATATGTAAAATATTACCATAAAATAAAAAGTTATTCACTTGTCATCATTTGCTTATAAAAACCCATCAGACCTCCAGAAAAAGTACATTAGGAACTTTGATACAATATAAAGTTACAAGCCTAGGTATTCAGAAGATGTGAAGAAATCCAGTGGGACAATAAAGGATCATGTGAACCCAACCTGCTAAATTTTGATTTACTTAAGTGGAAAAAGGAAAAAGCCAACTTTGATAGACATCAGCAATAAATGAGATATGATCCAGGCTATATTTGTTACATAAGACCTTTTTTTTTTTTAATGCTTCAAGACTAATGGAAGGCAGAAGAAATCTGTAAATTTGGATGTGACAACTGGAGATTTAAGTGCTGGTCTAAATTCTTAAAGCCAAAAATTCAGAAAAGAGAAGAGCTATAAGCATATATACATGGGCAGGAGCGCACCAATATATCTGTATAGCTGCACATGCAAATAAGTAGCTAAGGACCTAACACCTCATATATATGTAATACCTGCCCTATTAACACATCCAGCCAACGTCAATATACATCTGTTTAGGGAACTTGCACCTTCCTTCTAGAAAATGCAGTCCAATGGTTATTTTAATGGGCAAGAAGAAAGTAACTCAGAAATGTCTCACCTTATTAACCAAGGCTCTTTCTGGCCTATATACCCTTACATCTCAACGGCTATCGCTACATGCAAAGAAGAATCTCCCTAGAAACCAAATAAACAACAGAGGTGCAAATGGCATGTTCTGCCTCCTGCTTCATCAGAAGCACTACCTCAAAAGCTTTATTATTGACAGCGATTCCTGGTGGGAGGCGGGGAGAAGGGAGCTTTACACTGAATACAGCTTTGTTTTTCACTTATTAGCATTAGTTCCAATGCTGCCAAATAGAAAGAAAAAAACCTCTTCCTCATCTGCAAACAAAACACATGTATGGAAGACGTAGAACTCACTTTTTCAAAGTCACTTTTTTCATTTATCTTAACTATAATTGGCTAAAACACAGTTTCTAATTCAAAATCAAGGTCAGTCTAACAAGTGTAGTAGGGGTGGAGTACCACAGGTCCTTCAGGAAGAACACACTGAGCTATTCTAAGCCGTTTAATGTAGTAGTGTAAGGCATTGAGAGTAAGTGCAATGCACTGGAAATGCAGCCCACTTGTATACTGTGCAAACCGGATTGGTAACCCTTGAAAACAAAGTATTTCAGTATGAGTAGCACTCCATCACCAACCATTAAGTAGGTAAAATCTTAAGACTGTATTCATCAGCTAGATAATTCCTGTATATCTAATTGGTGTCCATCCAACAATAAAAAGCAAATGACACCAATGAATAAAGGCCAATATTTTTCAACAACAGTGGTGTATTTCAAGAATCCGTTAAATGTTCTTCATATTAAGTACTGCAACTTTATCTAGTTCTCATTCAAGTCAAATGAAAATATTTCTACCAAATCAAGTAATACGAGATCAAGTCTCCAGAGAAAAATCACTTCTGATTACACATTAATGGAAATAAGATAAAATTTCACAAAGTCAGCTGCAAGGAGCTTTTTTTCCTCTCACCTTAAGGGCACACATTTGGATAACATGGGCAATGATTTCTGTAAAAAGGCTAGAAGGAAACACTAACAAAACTCTGAGAATTGTGTTCCTCCACTCCCTTAATATCCTGTAAGACCACAAACATCTAGGAATGCTGTACAGGACTGAGGGACACTTCTTTGCCTATAGCTGATCTCCTGTTTCGCTCAGTCATTTATCAAACTTCTAACGAAAAAACTTTTGTGTAAAAATGGGGGCTTTTTTGGTTTTGGTTTGCTTGGGCATTTTTAAAGTTTCACTTCAGAAGAAAAATCAAGCAATATTTGTTTGCAGACAGATTTTCTGCAGTTTTCCATCAATTTTCTTAGCAAATAAGGCTCCAAGATTTTTCAAGATCCAAATTTTTATAAGAATACTACAGCTTCCAAGGGTAAATGATTTTTGCTAGTTATCCTTTTGTTTACCAAAATTTCCACTGATAGTCTGTTCAGTGATTTATTTATTTTTTTAAGCAAAAAATTTGGTTTACATATAATACACAACCATATATCGTAGCTCAAATTCCAAGTGTTCGAACCGTAATTACTGAAAAATACACTGAATGTAAGAACACATTAGAAAGAGAACTTATTGCTAACAACACTGCTGAGAACACTTTGACCCTACAGTTCATCTTTTGAGGCAAAATTTTTGAACCACTGTTTCCATTAAATGCATCCAGCTGTTGGCAACCAAGTAAACCAGTGAGATTTGTATTTGCTTTTACTCCCAATGCATACAGTGAATGGGCAAATAAAAGTGATATTAACATATTATCACTAAAAGATACTGTCATTGACCACTCTAAGAGATGTTCCATTTGAAAAACAGAAAAAGGGAAAAAAAAAAAAATCACAAACCCAAGAACACTAACTTTAAGTATGTCATGTAGGGATAAAAAGACTCTTGATTTCCATGTCATTGTTTTATAACTCTTCTTAGCTGACAGCAGAGTAAGAAATTGATTCTTTCTCCCCGTAGTTAAACCAAGAAGCACTTTTAGACTTTAAAAAGGCTGATGTCATAAGATCATATTTTGTACATAACTGAAAAAGAAAATAAATGGCATGGTAAGATGCAGCATATTTAACGAATGCAAATGAACATGAGCCACCTGCTGCTGGTCAATACATCAGTAGTTACATTATTTCCAGCATGTTGAGGAAAATTAATATGTTATGTACCTTCTTTGCTAATCAAAGAGCATGTAATTAACTTTCTCTCTGGAAAATATTGTCATTTTATTCAAGACAGCACAATTAAATACATTAATTGTATTTTATCAAAACACAAGCAACAGGGAATTGGAACTACTGGTTCTTGCCTTGCTTTTGATTGTATTTCAGAAGAAAATGGGGGCCAGTTATATAGAAGGTACATACATATATAATGACATCCTTTATGAAGCTATTGTTTTACTAAGAACCCTACTTCACTTCACAAAAGGCCAGTCTTATTCTCTCAAAGCAGCTGAAAGGAAAGTAGCAACAAGTAAATGTCCCCCTGCTGTGTCTATGAAAAGCGTATGCTCCCATCACCGAGCAGCCATGCAATCTCACTTGGTGGGGATGCAAGTGCTGGTGCTATTGTATATTCTGCACGATCTCAAGTGGAGAAAACCATCTGTCCATTTGCCGTGAAAAGGACCCCCATGAACCTCTCCTCACAGATCACTATCGTTTCCTCCCAGACTTTAAACTGATGGCTATGTGTCACAAAAAGTCTTCCTCAAGCCACTTTTACTCAGCTGCTTCATAGGGTTTAGACTGAGGTGACCAATCACGGCCTAACAAAAAGATTAGTGTGCCTGAACACAATGCGATACAGAGATGTGAGTAACCTCCTTTGCAGTCTCCAGCATCACAGTTTAAAGAACACTGAAGGCAGTCAAAGAAAGTGAATGCTTGGGCATCTGCAAGAAAGATGACAATTTGAGGACTTATCTGTCTTCATTTGAAAACAAGTGTTCTTTAGTACCAGCAGGAATTTTCCCAAAGAGTCAGAAAAATTTTGGCTGCTTTAGTCCCTATCCAAGTGCTAATATTAGTAACTGACTAAGTTAAACAATTACAGTTCATCTCAAAGTATGATTAATGACAACATAATAATATTGCGCCACACCAATCTTTTTCTGTAAAGTCCCACACTTTACAAGGCAAACACACGTGATGGGAATATGTGGTCACTAGGCTACTAAGCCAAACATATAAATGGCATGCCTCAGGAAAAAAAGAAATCTGGGACCATAATTGAAGTCCACTTCTAGCAAAATATCAGTCCATAGGAGGGATCAGAGGGCAGGCCCTAGCTGCTGTCCTTCCTGCTCTACACAAAGCGGGAAATCAAAGAGAGAGAAAGGACTGACAGTAACATGATCAAGCAAGGAGGGATGACAACAGGTTTTGGAATAAATCAAGTCCATCCCTGTGCCTTTAGGACTTCAACATCAACTTCTACCACAGACCATTGGTCTTGACACTTTAATATGTTTCAACAGAGATAACTAATACACAGAGCGTGATAGCTGCTATGGGCTTTGAGGAACACTGCTACAGCACAGGGGATGCCAACAAGCACACTATTTTCATGCTTCTTCAGACCAGAAGACAGTGATATACAACTGGAAAGAGTTATGATCACTCCCTTGCTTAGGGAATAACTTACTACTTGTTCACACTAGCCTCCATCTTCCTATAAACTCCTTGTCAGCTCCACACAGAAGGATAACACCCTCTGTCAGGAGGGCAACATTCAGGCCATGCACTCTCCCTGCCCACCATTTTCCAGCAGAAGCTGAGGGTGTGCAATGACTACTTGTCTACACACATCATCTAGGAGACAGCCCAGAAATATAAGGGGCGCTTATCCCACCTTGTGCCACTGTTCAAGTCCCCAGGCAATCTGTCCCTTAAGACATTATATCTGGACATCTTAGATGAGTACAAAATGTCTACAAAGTGAGTTTCAGTAGAAGACATCCCACAGACATGTCGCCTTTTTTCCCTTTTGACATCACTGTGTTTGCTAAGCTTTGAGAAGCCCCTTTAGCAGTTTACACTTTAACAAACCCTGCTGTCACCCACTGCTCAGACTGAGTAAGCAATAAACACTATTTGAGATAACCTCAAGAATACCAAAATCCAACCTGAACTAACCTTTCCCAGATGCTGCAGAGAAAAGCTGTATGGAAAAATGTTAAAAGATTGTTTTACTGTTTTTCCTCTTAAGACTACGTCAGTCCTTAATTCTTCTTCATTAGACTATTTTGGAAGACTCTTTATGAACAAAGCAGCCACCTTGTCTCTACTGAGCTGTATTCCTCCTCACTTATCTCAGTCTTTGACAACTGGATTTTCTTCTGAGCATGGATGTTTCTTTTAACAACATAGACTGAGGTATTCTCCCCTCTGCTAGCACACTCCTGAAGCATGCTGAAGACAACATCTTGGTGCAGGTACTAAGGGAGATGACTAGCAAAGGTGCCCTCCTAGATTTGTTGTCTGTAAGCAGAGGGGGAGTTGTGGGTGAAGTGGTGATTGGTGGCTGTCATGGTCACAGTGACCACAAAGTAGTTGAGTTTCAAATCGTTGGCGACAGGAGAAAAACTGCCAGCAAAACTTCGACCCTGGATATGGGGAAAGCAGACTTCAGGCTGCTGAAAAAGCTAGTCAGTAAGGTCCCCTGGGAATGTGCTTTTGAAAGTACTGGAATCCATGAATGCTGGTCACTTTTTAAGAGCCATCTCTGAAGAGCACAGGAGCAGGCAATTCTAAAGTGTTGGAAGTCAAGCAAGCAGGGCAGAAGGCCGGCTTGACTGAGCAGCGATCTTCTAGAAGGAAAGTGTATGAACATTGGAAGCCAGGACAGGTGACACAGGAGGACTACAGAGATGCTGTTTGCCACTGTAGGGAGAGAATCCATGTGGCCAAAGCTTGATTAAAGTTCAAGCTGGCCAGCACTGTAGAGACAACAAAAAGGGCTTTTTTAAATACGTTAACAGCAAAAGAAGGATCAGCGATAACATTGGTCCACTACTTTATGAGGTTGGTCACCTCACAAGTAGGGGGGTAGGCAAAACAGAGATGTTTAATGCCTTCTTCACCTCTATCTTTGACACTGATTGTGGGCCCTAGAACCTCCAGGGCCCTATGTCGGAAGGCCATGAGTGGGGGGATGATAAACTCCCAGCCAACTTTGAACTTGTTGGAGACTTGCTGCTCCAGCTGGATGCATATAAATCTGTAGGGCCTGATGGGATTCGTCCCAGGGTACTGAAAGATCTGGCCGATGTTATCGCAGGACCTCTCTCCGTTATTTTTCAACTGTCTTGGGAGTCTGGAAAGGTCCTAGTTGACTGGAAGCTGGCAAATGTTGTCCCAGTTTTCAAGAAGGGTAAAAAGGAAGACTCTGGTAATTACAGGCCTGTCAGTCTCACTTCAGTGCCTGGTAAAATTATGGAGAAGGTTATTCTGAGAGTTATTGAAAAACAGACAGTGCAGTCATTGGTCATAGCCAGTATGGGTTCACGAAGGGAAAGTCCTGTTTAGCTAACTTAATTTGCTTATATGACAAGGTCACCCATCTAGTTGACCAAGGGAAGCCAGTGGATGTGGTGGTTTGGGATTTTAGCAAAGCTTTTGATACTGTCTCTCACAGTACGCTTCTGGACAAAATGTGCAGCATACTAGTTAGACAAGTCCATTGGGTGACCAATAGGCTGGTGGGACAGGCTCAAAGATTTATAGTAAAAGGGGTTACAGCAGCAGTCACCAGTGGGGTTCCCCAGGGCTCAGTTTTAGGGCCAGTGCTCTTTAATGTTTTTACAAATTATCTGGACACAGGAATCGAATGTACATTAAGTAAGTTTGCCAAGGATACTAAACTAGGAGGAACTGTGGACTCCCCTGAGGGTTGAGAGGCCTTACAGAGAGATCTAGATAGGCTAGAGAGTTGGGCGATCACCAACGGTATGAAATTTAAGAAGAGCAAGTGCCAGATTCTCCAGCTGGAATGGGGTAATCCTGGTTACACATTCAAACTGGAGGACAGGAGGCTGGAGAGCAGGCCCACAGAAGGAGATCTCGGGGTTTGAGTTGATGACAAGTTGAACACGAGTCAACAGCATGCCCTGGCAGCCAAAAGGGCCAACCACGTCCTGAGGTGCATCAAGCACAGCATAGCTAGCCGGTCAAGGGAGGCAATTGTCTACACTGCACTGGTGCAGCCCCACCTCAAGCACTGTGTGCAGTTTTGGATGCCTCAATATAAGGAGGACATCAAACTACTAGAGTGTGCCCATAGGAGCGCAACCAAGAGAGTGAAAGATCTGAAGGGCAAGACCTAAGAGCAGCAGCTGAGGTCACTTGGTTTGTTCAGCTTGGAGAAAAGAAGGCTGAGGGGTGACCTCATGGTAGTCTACAACTTCCTCAAGGGGGCAGTGGAGGGAGAGGTGCTGATCTCCTCTCTCTGGTGAGAAAAGGAAATGGAATGAAGCTCCATTGGGGAAGTTCAGATTGGACATTAGGAAAAGGTTCTTCATAGAGAGGGTGGTCAGTCACAACACCAAGCCAGTCAGAGTTCAAGGAACATCTGGACTATGGTCTTAGTCATATGGTTTAGTTTTAGGTAGTCCTGTGAGGAGCAGGAATTTGGACTCAATATTCCTTATGAGTCCCTTTCAACTTAAGATACTCTGTGATTCTATGATTATTCTAGGTTTTGACAACCCAAACAGGGATCTCCAGCCTTTTCATGCCACTGCATGCAAAGAAACTTATGAAGTGCAGTGGTATGAAAAACGTTAATTAATGCTTCCATAAAGAAAGGAAGGGAACATTTGGGTTCAAGAATAGTGTCAGGAAAGTGGGGAATGGGAGAGCTAGTTCACAGAGTTAAAACAACAGTCTGAGTTGGACAGAAGGATCACCTCTTGCACAAGGATGAAAAAATCTGTTTGAGTAGAAAAACACATGCATATGCAGAATCCAGTCATGTTGGTGAGGAAATTAAGATGAAGATCCAGCTGTATATATGGGCCTATTTTTTTTCTGTCTCTCAGAACTGATGTTTTGAACACTTCTGTGAGATTTTTAATAGCTTTATCTAATAACTTCTAAACAATCAACTATCCTCAGAACAATACTCACTGGGTCTGCGAACTATGAATTGAGATGTGAGAATATGTAACTTTCACATAAAGATAAATATGTTTAATAATTTCTACTGCTCAGACTGTCCCAAAGTGCAGCCAGAACTCTTACAATATTACAAAACTAATTCTGTATTCCTAGAAGTAGATATAGACATCATGTTCTTGCTTAGAGATTGGAAAGAATAAACAATAAACTGAATGGTAAATAAATAAAAAATAGTATTTGTATCATGGAAAAGAACAATATATCAAAGCTAAAGGAGATTATAATGGCTACACATATAAACAGGTATGCACAGGATTCAAAGGGGGGGGAACCAACACCAAACCCAAAACCACCAAACTAAAAAACCATACACAGATTCCCAAGTAGCTACCAATTTCAGTTAAAATCTCTGGGACTATTAATTGTCTAAAGTAAAGTATTTACACTTATCAGGTCTGATTATTGCCAGCCAGAATTCTGTGTAAAGGTTCTTTTCACCTACCTTCAGTTAAAAGTAAAATAACGTTTGGATATCAGAAACCGTAGTAGCACAAGAAGCCACTTCTGTCCCTGCATAAGTGATCTGGGCTGGCATTGCCCACCTGTTCAATTAAGAACATTCTTCAGGGTTGGGTTGGTTTTAAAACAAAAACATCTTCCAAAAAAGTTCCCAAAAGGTTACTTCAGTTGCAAATTGATGTATTTGCAACTACTTTCACACGTAAGGATTCAGCAACCTAGAGGAAGAAGAAAGAGCACTATACAAGATCCCATTTCAGTATCCTCAGAAAATGAACATGCGACTGCCAGCAATGATACTTCAACAGATCCCATCCAATTACGTCCTGCACTACTGATCAAAATGGAGCACTGAGGGGTGATTACCAAAATCAAAAATGAGAGGAGAGGAACGCACTGGAGAGAAAGATACTTCTGCTTCTCAAGGCAGTAACTTTACTCAAAATTATGAATACTTTGTACTTGTAAGACTTCGTCACACTTTGGTTAATATATTTACATCAATTCCATTTTACAGATGGAAGAACTCAAATATGTAGATGTTCTACCCCCCCTTTACAGTCCTGTAAAGGAATACAATCATAATACGCAACTGTTACTTAGTTGTCTTTGCTGTAATTCATGCACAATATTTCCTCTAAGGTGCATTCCTTTAAAGTTGCGATGAGAGCACTTTTTCCAGAGTGTTCTCAGAGTGTTCCAGTTATTATAATACACATTGAAAACAGATTAATTTTTCCCTATTATCCTAAAATGGAATGGTATTGTTTGGAATACATTGAAAGACCACCTTGTAGCAGCAAGTCAATTTTAAGAGAGGAAAAAAAAAAAAGCGAGGCTCTTAAGTCTTGCTGAATTTCTCCGTCATTGCTGGTGGTTCAGTTTTCAAGGCTCATGCTTCTTTTTAACTGGCCATTCCAAGGGCTTATGTGCTGCCTCTTAATTGAACGTGCTAAAAGAAAGTCCTCCTACCACACATAAGGATGTGGCTCAGCCTGGAATTCCAACTAAGGAATTATGCAAAGCTGTCCTAAAGGGAAATCCACAACTGTCAGACTTAAATAATAACCTCTCTTCACTAAGATTAGTTTCCCTACACTAAGGAAATACAGTGCACTTACATGCTTGCTGCATTGGGAAAACACTTCATCTTCACATCCAGAAACATTTCCAGCCTTCTGCAAACATGGCTGTCATCATTACACAAAAGATACCAACTCTAAGTAAGTATTGACAATGGCTGTCTGCGCACTGGTTCACTTTAAACTGATGCCATGCCACTGTGTCTTTCAGCCTCCCTGGTTCATCAGTATTCCGTGCGCCTACTGCCAGGAACCACTTGGGAAACATATGTAAGATGATCCTTACTGAACTGTGCCTTCTTCATAAACACACATAGCAAACACCACAATCCATTTCTGCAGTACCACTGCACTCATTTGTAAGTGCCAGCTAAAGCCATTCCCCAAGCTGCATATTATTAACTGACACAAGCGACTATCAAGCATCCACCAGGACAGAGAACAAAGAAAAGCAGAGTTCAAGTCCAGCACTGCCATAAGGACCACCCTAACAATGACCCCACTTTGGTCTACACTCATGAATGTCTGCACAGAGCACATCTCCTCGTACAAGAACCAAATTTTGAGTCGGGAAGTATTTTTACTTAAGTTTAAGACAGCTATCCTGTCTGAGAGGTGAAGGGTGTGAAATCAATAGTATATTAATTCACCTCTATGTCACGCTGAAGTGACAGTTCTCAGCATTTGCCATCCTTCAACTGGCAGTACCCAGTAGTTCAGCAGTGCAGGTGCAAATATTAAAGGCACATTTGATAAAAAGCAGCAGAAGACTTGACAGTAGAGAGACTCTCCAGCCAGCACTTAACAGTATTTTTCATAGTGATTCCATTGGACATTATCTACATGTAAACTCTGTGACTGGAGAAGAGAATATTAATACATAGACTGTGGAGTTTATCCTTTTAATCCCCTGCAGCCATACCCCTATGCTCAGGTATCAAGGCTTCCCCTTGGAACATCAAGGGAATCGGAACAGGAGCTGACCCAGAGGGTATGGGCACAGGGTGGGGAGGAAGAGGAAGGGTGCCTTGGTTCTCATATCCTTAAGAGATTATTAGAGGTGCCAGCTAAAGGAAATACCTCCTCGACTTAAGATGCATACGCTTTGACTTCCAGCGCTGCAGTCCTCCATAAAAACCCTACCAGCTGAAGCACAGCTATATAAGAAACCTTATGTCATTTCCCACCAACACAACTCATAGTACCAGTACAACCTAGGCATTAGGCTGTAGCCAGCTATGCTCTTGCTCTTACAGACTACACGATCTTAATCACAGACGTGTCTTTGTAGAGAGTTTATTTAGCATTCTTCAAATTACAGGGTGCTGTTCTGCTTTCAGGTATGCATACACAAATCTGTCACTGCAATGGCAGCCACAACTCTGATAAAAGATTTTGGTCTCCAAATTTCAATACATTTTCCTGGTTTCAAAACTCCTTCTGTGTTCCTCATCCCCCACCCCTAATTTTAGAGAAGATCTTTTAAATAGCATTTTTTTCAGCATAATCTTAAGCACAGTCCGCTAAGAATGAGTTTATACTTATGGAAGGAACCTTATTCATAAACTAAACCTTTAACATATACTTGTGGTATGATTTTTTCCTGTGCTATTATATTCAGAGAAGGGATATTGAAAATATTCAAGTGG
The DNA here is from genome assembly GCA_008921705.1 of Burhinus oedicnemus. Taxonomy (NCBI): domain Eukaryota; kingdom Metazoa; phylum Chordata; class Aves; order Charadriiformes; family Burhinidae; genus Burhinus; species Burhinus oedicnemus. The sequence continues at coordinate 144,494 of VFFE01009043.1, forward strand.
AAGGTAAAATAAATGGATTTTTCTTAAGACAGCATAAACTGCAAATGGCAGAACAGCAAAGGCCTCAAAACTATGTTTTTTCTACAGCCTTCCTCCTGTGATATCACAGCTCTTACACTACGGCCCCTTACTCCTAAGAGTACTAAAACTCTTCAAAAGGGTAGGAAGAGCCAAGTTGATGAGCTAATTCATTCTGCTGCTTTTTTTAAAAAAAGAAGAGGAAATAAAACACTTCCACAAACCTTCGCTGCTCAGAGGGAGCACCTCCCAGGTGCCAACAGACTGAAGTAGTACCAGCAAATGGCAGCAGCCAGTTATTTCAGTCAGCGGAAAGCAGTGGATCAGCCACCTGGCTTTATGCAGGCTTTCCCTGCCGTAGTGAGCTATATTCTACGCTATGCCACCGTGGCTGGGCAGACAGCCTGCTGTGTGTCCAAGTTAGGGCAGAGTGCAAAGGACCACCAAAAACATCATACTGCCGTCTTATACGCTACAGTGTCCTGCATTACAAAGAGGATCAAAGAGAAAGATCATTCGATACCCTTCTTCCTCTCCTCAGCACTTCTTCAGCTGAGCTTGTAGAAGAGCCACAGAAGGGTAGGGGAAGCTACTTAGAGGGACTCACGTCCATCATTATTCCCTGTACAGCCTCCTTTTCAACCTCCCCAAGAATCTGTGAACTTGTGATCCACTCTCCATTGTGAGCCCAAACAAGACATATTAGCAAAAGTAAACACCTATGAAAAAACTCTGTAAGTCATGTTCATAAAAACCCAAATTTAAATTCCTATGTATTAAAAACATACACAAATCATTAAAGAAATTTTCTAATATAGTTGCTTAATACACAATAATTGCAAGATGAGTTTCATGCATGTCCAAAACCAAGATGATAATTCTAATGCCTAACACAGACTAAACTAAAAGTACTGATTTTAACAGACCTTCATCTACTTCCTCATGTAATTCATCTGTACGCATTCTAAAGAAAACTAGACCTTCTTTATACTCGACAACTTCCTGCTCAGTTTAAGACAGTGTAGGATAAACTATTGTTGCTCAAAAGCTACATTGCATCTTGGTTGAGCGTGCCTAAGCAGAAGTCTGTGAAATCATTGTATTAATTTTCAGAACATTCTAAATGAAAGAGTAGCATCCCAGTTTTATCACCTCTGTTATTACACTCTTCTTTCCATTTATTGTTTCTTTGCCCTGCAAAGGGCTGTCATCATATCCTTGATAGTTATAAGAACATTTATTTCTATTAAAAAGATTTACATGAATGCATAATAACTTCATATTTCTTCAAAAAGCTTGCCAGGCATCTTCATCTGTTTCAAGGCTTTCCAAGCACAAGAAGAAACAATTCTCCCCAAACATGCATGCAATATTTACAACTGCATGTAAATGCCCGCTCCTATAAACATACATCTGCATATATAAACACGAATCAATTTTAATACAGTCCCGTCCCCCCCAAAAAAAAATAAAAAGAGACAGAAGAGCAGGAAGGCTAAGAAGTTCTATAGAGTGCACCACAGACAAGACTGTCTTCCAACATACTTAAAAAGCTGCTTTAAGGAGACCACAATGAGCAGGTTTTCTTCATGAACACGAAGGACGGGACAAGCGGTTTACTTCACAAATAAGGAAATTGCGGCTTGCCTGCTAAGAGCTAGGCAACCTGTGGCAATATTTAAATAGCAGGTTGCTTTAGCTTAGGCACATCTATGCATCTGCAGTTTCTTGCACTACATATTTACCTATTTAAAGAGCAGCACTTTTGTAACTGAGGAGACTATTTCCATGAGGCTGCTGCACTTAATCACAAAATTAAGGCAGATCCAACAACTTGTTGAGCCGTGACTGATGAGACACTGCAGTTGTGAACTTCATGGAAGGAAATACCTGACAACAATGGCCTAGATATTCATGCTTCTGTTCTCTGGAGCAAACGTAAGATGACCTCCTGGGGTATCAACTTGACCTGTATTTCTAAAGTTGTTCAAATCTACATAGAGAGAAAATAGCTGTATTTGCATGAAAGATACATATAAATCTTATACTTTCAAATTTGGCACTCAGTTCTGAAAATTTGTCCTGACATTTACTTTTATTAAGCTCTCACAAACAGCTTCTGCTGCTTAACTTCATCTCATGAAAAGATCCAAGCAGATGAATTTAAGCAGGCACTGCTCTGCTGCAAGTCTAACCAGTAAAAACATGACAGTCCACGAGCTTCCAATGCTGCGTGTATTATCTAACTGCAAGCTGCAGCTTTAATCGTATAGGGTGAAAACTGTTTCTTCTAGCCTGTATTATTCTATGCCTTCTTACATCTTCTTAATAGTTCTAAGCAAGCAGTCAGATTTCCTTTTTGTGGCTGATTTAGGAAACCAACTGAAACAATGCAGGGGAAAAACGTCGTGTGTGGACGAGCCTTCCTGAAGAGGCCGTAGTCTGCAACGTGACTGAAGCTCTGTGTGCGTTAAAGATGGATGGTTCTACAGGCTTGGTAGCTTGAACATATTAATTATACCATTCTATCTGGTGACCTAAAAGGCCCTTTAACAGACAGTTTCTGTCAGTTCTCTCAGTCGTGCTGTTTTCAAAGCTAAATGATTTTTGCTGCACAAAGTATACAAAAAATAGACAGGTAGGCTGCAGCCAGTAGATTTCGACGGGAATGAGAAGGACGAGTGCTGTAACGCAGGTGCAGCAGTGCTGTTCTTCTGGCAACGCATTCCCAAAAATCTCCTAACCTTTAAGGAAAGGGGCAGGGGGGTGAGTCTGCTGAACAGAACTGTTATCCAAGCTTTAAAGACTCTTTAAGGAAATAGATGCGTATATTTAACAATTTAAGAAAGGAAAAGAAAGGAAAAAAAAAAAACAAAACCAAAACACCAAACTGAAAAACCACCAAGAACTCCAAAACAGAGTAAAAGCATGGTTCCAGAGGTGGGCTGAATGGCCACTTCTCACACCACAATCCCCACTGTGCTTGAACTGCTTTGACACTTCAGCAGTTCAAGACAGACAGCTGCCACATGGAAGGAAACATAACAGCACATATGAGAACACATAGTATACGTTCTTTTATTAATCTCATATAAGAACAGTCAATGCAGATAATTAAACCTTCCTTTTAATATCCCTTGTTTGACAAAACTATGCAAGTTCAATGAATTTTAATTCAAGTCAAAAAAAAACCAAAAAAACCAACAAACTTTTGTTAATAATACTTTTGTGGTCAGATCAACCTTTGTTACACCACCACTGACATCAATAATATTACAAAAGACAGAAATCTGGTGCAGTGTGCTGTCAATCCGTTCTCCTTTGAGCCACATTATGTTTCATTCACCGTGCTGCACCCCCTATCTCCTTACCCAGAGGGAAGGGAATTAAAAGGTCACATCTTAGCCAATAAAATATATTTAGCTATTCTGTGGGGAGAAAACAGTATCTCTAATCAGTCATCCAAACAAGACAACAGACTACCCAGAAGGTTGCATGCTGCTGCACATCAATAAACAGCTTTATCTAGGAACTGAAATGAAAAATATCAGACCAGTGAAGGTATGAAAGGGGAACTCAAAGCCCTGTCAGAAAAATTACAAAATTAGAGCTGAGCACTGCATTCAGCAAACAGATGATACAGACATGGCAGAAATAAGTAGTGCTGGAAGCTAGGTTAGGTAGCACGCTCTGGAATTTTAAATAACAGGGAAAAACACTTTGGATACTTTCTGTACCTATCTATTTTCTTCTGGGTCTCTCTGCTGGTAAACACTTAAGTCAGCTCCTCTTTACTTCTTCAGTCTTTACAGAACTGAATCATAATTTAAAAAAAAGTAATACCCTGCCGATACCTATTTCAGGATTCTTTTAATCCCCAAAACTGATTTCTCCTCCATTATTTCAGCCTCACTAATCAAAATGCTGCAGGGAACAGTCCTGATGGAACACATGGAAATAAGAAAGAATGCCTAAATTGTACTTCCACTGCACGTCAAAACAAACATTAGGTACTCAGGATGACAAAAACAGTACTGGGATGCTAAGAAAATACATTAATTTTTACCACCTTACTGAAGAACTATAGCTCTAGAACACAGTTTTCCTGCTAGAATTACTATAACCAGAATAAGACCAACTGGTATTCTCTAGCTCTGAGAAAACACCTTGGCTGATGGCATTTTGTCTCCTGAACAGACGCACAACTACACTGAAACAAGCTTTATAACCTGATCACAGCAAATTGCATAGTGAAATAGGAGGTACATCAAACGCCAAACCATAAAGCTCTAAGACTGGAACAAGGAATCAAGATGACATGATTACAAAAACAGCACAAAATAGCTGGCTAAGAAAGAAGAATGATGACAGCATCCGTGCCTGGAAAGGGTTTGAAGGCACAGGTATCTGAACACAAGAGGAAGAAAAATGCAGGTTTCTTGATAGGAAAAATACAAGAGAAAGAGCAAAGGAACAAACACTGCCTGTGGCACAAAAGAAAAACAAAAGTAAATTTGTTTGGTCAACTTGGTCAGGTACTCATCAGGGAAGTTTAGCTAATGTTCTGCAGAGAATAAGAAGAAAAAAAAATACAAAAGAAAACACCTGCAAACTGCATTATTTTGCATACAAGCTTTAGTGAACATACATACACAGTGCCATAGCAGTTAGAGATAAAAACCATCTCTTACGTTATGCAAGCTATTCTTTGTCAATGCAGAATTAAAGAAATGTATGGCATATAGGCATTCCTACTTGTATCATACTGTTGCCTTTTTTTTTTTTTTTTTAAAAGGTTAAAGGAATAAATTCATCACAAAGGTCCTCCTCAAACAAGGAAAAACAAAAAAAATTGCTTCCCAAAACTGGCCAAAAGGGACATGCAAAACCATACATGATCACCTACCAGCCTTCCTGCTGACCAAGCTTAAACTTTCTGTACTAATAGACTTGACTCCTTCTCCTGCCAACATCATCTGACTCCAGGAGCGGGCTCTGGGGACCACTTACAGAATGAGACATCGTGGCACACAACCCTTGCAATACATAAAGAATCAATTCCCTACAACATGCAAACATATGTTAATTTCTGTTGAAGTCTACAGGTCCTAGCTATACACTTGAATGCTTTCTGGGAGAGGAGAGTCTGAAGAATCTACAAAAACCTCAGAGTTTCTTAAAACTCTATTGAATTGGGAGTATCCCTGTGCTTTCTGCACGTGTTACTCTTTCCACAACAGCACAATTTTTGGCACTTGGTAAGAAGCATCCAGCACTGTGCTTGACTGTTCCTCATAAAAGCTGATTATGCTCCCGCAGCCATTTAAAGGAAGATTCAAACGTACGAAATAATTACCTACGCGTCTACTTTTTTTGTTCATCTTTTACAGCAGAGAAACATTAATTAACAAGAAATAATAAATCTGGCAGAGTAAGATTAATTGAGTACGCTTAAAATAATTTTAGCCACTCAAGTTGCCCCCCAGTCCTATGCGCAGAGGGCCAACTGCCAGCAGCGACTGCAGCACTAGTTGCAGGCATGGGATTTAAGCTGGCACTCTTGTTAGAACTGAGGTAATTTAAGAGGAATGTCAGCGTGCATTTACTTTTCAAACTTTATTACTCCGCTTTAAGAAGAGAAAGAATGCCTGCTATTGTCATTTTAAAAATATTTACAAAAATCTTTGGTATCTGGTTTTAGTCCTGCAGAATTAAAATCAAAACTCTAACGTCTCCTCACATTGTGTTTCTTTTATAAAATAGAAAATAATAATTAGAAAAACCACATTTAGTGAAAATAAAGTTTTCAAAGAGAAATGTGGCCGCTCTTCACTCTAGACAAAGTTCAAGACTACTGTTGAATTAAGAGGAGCTACACGTGGACAGCTCTGCAAGCTGTGAGCAGTTGTGAATCTGGCTGCCTTTGGTATCCGAGCCATTCAAACCCAGCTTCCTTTGAACGTGCAAGTTCCTGCCATGGAGAGCCACAAGGGGATGAACATCTCAAGCTAATGAGATCCACACCAGTTGCATAACTTCAATCCCAAATCAGGGGCCATATTCTCACCCTCCTGTCTGCAGATTGAATTTCCCTCTCTTCTTTTGGTAGAGAACAATGTAACTTATTTTTAAATAGTCTTTCTTTCTCTTTAAAGAGCAGGATGATGGAAACTGCCTTGGTGGCCATCTGGCAGCAGCCTTTTCTCACAGCATAGGGATGTTTCAAAAAAAAAAATCACCTCTGTACCATGAAGGCTTTCCAAAGTCATCTCTAACAGACATGTATTTTATTATTACAGAAACCCAGGGAAGAAATGCAGAAGCTGGGCAGAATAAAGCAGCAAAATGGAATCATGTGGGGAGGTAAAGAGGCAATTTACTCTTTGGCTTCACAAATAGCGGACAACAGAAAAACCACTGCATTTCCATGATACTTTTCCTATTATACCAAGTGCCTTTCTGAACACAGTAGTCCAAATTTGTAATAGCAACATTAAGGATGAAAATAAAAGCCCGTCCTGTCCAGTCGAAAAGGAATTCTAACAAACAAAGTGAACCAAGTGAAGAAACAATGATTTATTTCCTCTATGCCCTCCTGCTCTGCCTAATGCCTGCTGTTAGGAAGGCACGGTACTCAGGTGGTGGTGCTGCTCAGCCCCTGTTCTCCCAGACAAGGCTCCCAAGACAATGCCATTTTGAGGTAGACACCTGTCTGCTGGCAACAAGCATGAGAGCATCAATTCATTTTAAGCTGTCCAAAATGAGGGTATCGCATGGCAACATCTTTCAGTCACTACAAAACTTGCTTCCAAGCTGAAATAGCTACCCAGAGGTGAAAAGCTCCATATCACATTTCTAATCCCCATATGAGCTAGTCCTCTCTGCAATTTATTTTTTTTCTTTTATGATGATTCATATAAATTTTCCCAATCTTATGAATCTTCCTCGCTTGAAAATGTTTCCCGGATCACTTTATTTTGACTTTCATCTAGCGAGGATTTCTACAATGCATGTGAGGAATATTCTGTTGCTCGTTATCTATTTGATAAATACTTCTTAAGAAAAAGGTCAGGTAAAAATTGGTATAATGTGGAGCTCTAGTGGCAGTGGGGAAGTAAAGCAGCACATAACACCAACTGTGAAACAGTAGATACTGACCCTTAGTATGAAAACAGTAAGCAAAAACATTGTAACAGATGAATTTAAACAAGGAGAAGGAAAAGGAAGCGAGAGCTTGGCATCAAATTCAACCGTGTTTCAGGCTTACAGAATATGTCTTTGCATACAACGTGACGAGCAACCCTCATTTTTAGTGCACAAGCTTGGATCTTATAATTTATTGCAGTTAAGCAACAGAAAAAAAAATCCGATCAACACTGTACACTAATGTTAGCCTTAAAGGAAAAAGTTATATATAGCACAGAAGGAAACCAATGTTCCCTACTAAAACTAGCTGGGAGTCAATTAATTCTGTGCGCTCTTTTACAACAGTTGTAGTCATACATATTGTCCATTCCATGCTAGCCATGGTAAATCTTATACCAGCCAGCAGATACTCTGCTCTCAGTTGTATCATCAGCAGAATACCGTACCAGCCATTGCAGTCACTTTAAACACTGAGGCTCAGTAGTCCTTTCAGACTGGCGAGGCGGGAATTAAAACCTGAACCAGAAGAGCTCCTTCCTACTCTCCAGTACTATCACACGTCCTATTGGCTAACATAATCATCTTATGTCTTGTTGACAGTCGATATTCCGCTGGTAAAGGAGATGCTTTTTCAAACAGTGGCAGGATATGTAAAGCATACTGTGTGTCTGGTGTGCTTCATCACACAGAGGATGCTGAAATTCCTACAGCACCCTGTGAAATACCGGCATTATTTTCTTAACGTTAAGATACCATTTGAACTTGGGTACATATTGCAGAAGTGTATAAAGCTAAAACAATACTGACAGTTACCAGACTGTCAAAAAGCAGCACAAACAAACCACAGGAAACATTGCAGTGTGTGTGTACAAATAAGTGATCCCAGTATTAGGAGGCTCCATTTCCAAAGTCAAGCAACATCACTGGTTGCATAAACAGACACAGGTTTGAACCCTCAATATGAAACGTGCAATCCCGTCCTTGGGGAACTGGTATCATCTACGACTACAGAAAAACGAGACTAAAAAGCTCTTGTATATGTTACCGGTAACTTGCAACAGACTCTCCACCTATTTCAATCCATGTTATAAACTGTTCAGTATTTTTTGCTAGGAACTTTTGTTCTACTTCCCAAGCTGAGCCCACAATGCCTTGATTCAGTACTACCCCATTTAAGACAGAATATATTTTTTTTCTTGCTAGGGTAGATCATTAACTTCTTCGTAAGTGGTGTTGTTTGGAATCCCCCAGCCTAACAGGGGGTTTTAACTAGCCTTACTTCCAATCCAGTGCCACAGTGGAAAGAGATGATTCTGGGCTTTACGCCTTTTCCACCCAAGGTACAGCTGTCGACTGAAGAGGCATCCCCTGGATCTACCTTACGTGTATTAGAAAAACACGGGATACCAAAACCCCCCCGAGTTAGGAGTCTCAGAGAGGAGATTTCCAAGCGGCGTCCGTTACCTGGTGGGCAGTTGCACTCTGGAGGCGCTTCTCTCGCTACTCTCATTTTCGCCAAGTGCTCGTAGGATTTCTGCGGGCGAGAGAAGCGACGTGAGGGCGCTGGGCGAGCTCACCCGGCCCCGGCCCGCGCTCCCGCAAACCAGGAGCCACCGCTGCTCCATAGGGTGCGCAGCCAGCGATGACTTCTTCGCTTGGACTCGACCCAAGGTGTCTCACTGACTTCTCCACCCCCATAACAACAAAAACAAGCCCGACGCCACCGGCTCTCTCCCACCTCCGCCGTAAGGGCCCCTCCGCCTTTTTTTTTTTTTTTTTTTTGCAATGGGTAGCTATACCTCTACACGCCTGGGAGAAATGTTAGCCCTGCCTGGTCTAACCTCTGAAAATAGACGAGGCTCATCCATTCCTTGTGTGTCTACCTTCTCGCACGTATCCTCAGATAAAGGGAAACATGATGAAGAAGAGTGAGAGGAGAAAGACCAGTGTCGCCTTCCTCCTCACTACAGCTTAAAGCTACATTTTTCTTTTTGCCAAAGCTTGGTTCTGGTAAAGATGTCATCTACAAGTTTGTTAAAATGCTTAAAAATGACAGAATTTGAGAATAAATGAGCTCAAATAACCTTTTTTAATGTGTTTTCACACTGAAATAGGTACCAGAGAGGCTTTGACGATGCAAATTAGCTGTGTCTTCTTACTGAAAAACCATGGTGATATTTCTCATAGAGGCATATTTATCCACCTGACAGCAAGGCTGGTCCAGAATAGACTAGACTGGACTACAGGATCTGAGCAGCAAGCTAAATTAAACACAGTTGGATTAAATCCAGCACAGGAGTTGTTAGTGTAGGTGAAGAACAGCTGGTTTACCTGTTGTGAAATTACCTGCTCCCGTCTGCCCAAATAGAGAGCGTTAAGCAGCTGTACCCTCCCGTGTTCAGTTACTTGATACCATCAAGTGGACAACCAGCAGCTTTGCAGTACGCTTACCCCATCTAAACACAATAAACCGGAGAAAAAACATGTAAGACTCAGCCTTGCTGCTTTTGCTGGCTTTCCACAAGCGGGAGGCAGAGCAAATCCAGGACATGCCTATGTTCAGTGCCAGCAAGCCTGCTTCTTATTTTGCAGCCATGATGATGCCAGAGTCAAGAAGGCATCATAGCTACGATTGAAACCAGATTGCTGTAGCACTTTTGAGCATGCAATGAAAAAACTGATGAAATGAAAAATCCATGCAATGAAAAAAATTATTTTCTTTTTTTTTCCTCTCTCTTAAAGCCACTATTTTTTACATTCTTTATTGGTGAAGATTTATGGGTTTTGAATTAGAGCAAGTAACTTGGTCTAAGGAGTCAAACTCCTGCTCCAGGAGTACAACATACGGCTGTTCACATGGGCAAACAGTAATTTAACTGCTTATAGGCAGGAACTGTATCTCAGACGTTGCTGGTCACACTTAAGGTGATATACCACACAAGTTCGGGTTACAAAACACTTAAAATGCTTGAAAAGCCTGTTTTGTATCTGGTAGCTAGAATAAAGCAGCTTGAAATAAGAACTGTACCCCAGATATATTGAGCTGGCCATTAACACATGCAGGTGGAGTATAAGAAATGGCAGATCTGCAGCGATCCAACTCAAACAGTAGCAAAAAAGGAGGAGAATTTTAAATAAGGTCTGCTGAACTGCTGGTGCACGCAGACCTGAGGCGGCCACGCTTCCCACCAGGAGGGGGGTGCTCTCACTTTGAAGATTCGAATCTCTAAACGCCACGTTTCAGCAGACCTCGTGCATGACCAGGCCAAAGGTATTGACACAAGATGCTACTGTTTGTATTTCATGGGTCTGTGTTTGAAGATGTGGATGGTGTTTGCAGATAACAATTTTCCACCAGACAGGACTAGTGTCTGGAGTTCTTTCCATATTTTTATGTCTACAGCACGCCGTATTCTGGCTGACCAATCCACAATCCACTACTGGATTTCTTTACCAGATACAACATAAAGTTGTGATTAGAATTACACAAAAACAGATCAGTGAAAAATAAGCGCTCGTGCTGAAACAACAAACCACAGTCAATTTGTAAAATATCTTGAATAGGTGGTCAAGAAAGGCAGAAGGCAGAGAATAAATACAAGTAGAAACTGGAGTCTAGGACTCTGTGTTGGAACTGAGGTGACACACACACGGATAAAAGCTTTAATGGTTAATAATGATCATGGATGCTCCAAGACCGAGTTAAAACCTTCTATTCTAAATGTTCCCGCTTTCAGATGGAGCTCATCTATTATTCATTATACGTGGACTTGAATTCTATCTGCATTCTACTGCTGCCTCCATTCCTCTCGCTTCTGCTTAGTTCAGCCTTTGAATTAGAGTGCATCTTGCACCCTAAATGAGATTTTACTCAACTTTTGTATACTTACGTGGATAAAATGCAAGGTAGAACCAGAATCCAGCACTTCTGTGACTTGCCTCACTTCTCAGCTCTCTGGCAGGTTAGGCAGTATGGTGTTTCTCATTGAGCTGCTCATAATATCTGCCAAGATAGCACAGAATCACCAAAAAACCCCAGAAAACAACTTGCTTCACTGTTTGGGGAAAAATAGCTGGAAAAGCCTTTCACTTTCAAACATCCAAATTGATTGCCTTCTGTCACTTTAAATTTAATATAAGCACATTAAAGTACAGTACACATGATGCAGGACATTAATATACTTAGCAGATGGATAACACTTGCTTGTGATTTAATACTTAGATATACTCATTTCACATCTACTGTACAAACACTTCATATATTTGAATCTTTAAGTCAGACTTATCTGCCGACTAGAGGCAATTGAGTCACATGAGCATAGGATTTAGTTTATTAGTTCCATAACCTTACTGGTATTTTGGCAAACCTGATAATAAAAAAAAAAAAAAAATAAAAAACCCCTTGCATCTGGATTTTAATATATTTCACAGGATTTCCTTTTTCAACATGATGAAACCAGCTCTCCTAGACCTACAAACTGACTGATTCAAGACAAAATTCAGGCCCTGTATGTTGTTCTTTACTAAAATTCACAAGCATTTTTCATGTGAATGTATTACAAAACACTTCATACCAGGTAAACCAACTATCTTGCATTTGTTGTAGCTTCAAACACTCACTTTAAAATACAGTTGACGCTTGAGAAGCCCTGGCAAGAATTTTATGGAATGGAGAACCATAATCAGAAATGGGATGAGGAGACCAGACTTCAGAACCTCAGACTGAAAAAAAGACATCCTTGCCCTGGCTCCAGGCCAATTAATATCCCTTGGTTCCCTGGTTTGTTTATTTGTATATGAGTGAACACCACTGGAATTCATGGGTCATGGTGAAAGGCTGGGAGGACAAGGTTCAGACAAAGAGTTTCTGAGCCTGCAAAGTCCTATATTAACATGTAACTTCACTCACGTTGAGTAGTCTGATCCAAATCAATAGCATTAGTCACGGAAGTAAACTTTCATGTGTGCTGGAGTATTTGGAGGATAGAAAAATGCCAAAATGAGGGTCAAGATGTAGGATCCAACACAAAAAGCTAACTATACAGCAAGGAAATTTTCTACATCTTGTTAATTCCAAATTTCTGGTTGCTTTTTTCCTATCTTTTTCACATGAGGTCATTACTAAATAATTTCTATATGCAGAAGCAGGTACTTTTAAGAAGTGATTTTATTACTCAAGAAATTATTAAAGTAAAAGAGTATACTCCTGAGAGATCACAGTGGAAACCACCTCTGATAAAGGCGATAGTAACTCTGAGGATATTTTTATGCCCCAACACAAAGACAATGTTACCAGAAATGTAAAGGTCAAGAGAACAGGACAGTGACAATCATAGAATCGGAGAGTCATTATAACACAAATAAACTAACACTGCCAATGATTTATATCCTTAGAATGGGCTGAACCTTCTGAACCCTACAGACATTGTGGGTCAAAGACAGAAAAGATTATCGTGGGACAAACAGTTAGGAATCAGAAAAGGCAGCAGACGGAAGGAAGATGATTTAATTACCAAATTAAAAGGAAAGAGCCAGGAAGCAAGCAGAAGAAAAATCACCGTATGGATTTTAAGAGGGTGAGGGTGTTAGCTGCAGCAGGAATTCTTCCCTTGGTTCACTGGACAGTGTCCTCCAATTGACTTCAAGACAGATAAAGTCTGGTGATTTTTTTTTTTTCCCAATTTAGAATGAGCATATTCCAAGTAATTTATCTGGAATAAAGTATCTTCTACCAGTCCCTGCATATTTGAGTACTAGTGCTTCATTTTAAACTGGCCTCCACAACTCTGCTCAGGGCCACGTTCTTCCCTCTGTTTAACCAAATTACTATGATGATATCAAGTGAAAATCCTTATCAGGATGTCCAGTACGCTCGGTTATCTTCAGCTTCCCTTCTTGATGCTATTAGCGATTCCTCTTGAGGTTTCTATTTTACGTTGCCAGGTCTGAAGAAGGCAGTGGTGGGCTCTGAAGATTTGTCTTTTCCAATCAGTTGTTGAATCTCTCATTACCCAGTGAGGTCTGGGCACGGATGTCTACAGGCTCACTACTACCCCCCAGTCAGTCACATCACAGGAAAAAAGTGTCGCATTATTCAGCAGACTGTGAAAAAGTCAGTAGCTCGAGCACGAGTGCTCTGTCATAACTCCCAAAGCTGTTATATCTTAGAAGGAAAATCTGAGAACTTACTTAATTTCCAATTTGGTTTCCTATGTTACAGAATTCAATAAGACGTTGATATAAATTAAATGTATCTTTTTTTTTTACATAAAGGATGATTGATCTCAGGCAAATTTATCCTACTCTTCTGAAGACAATCAGAATTCAGCCACTGCTGAAGATAGATTTAGAATAAAATACAAAAATTTGAACAGATCAAACTTGGATTCAACAGAAATCCCAGTTTTATTACTTCTTGTATTTTTTTCTACGCCAATCCCTAATTTGCCTACCTTTATCAATGTTCGTCCCTTCCCCAGTTATTCAAGTACAGTTTCAAAATGCTATGACATTAGCAGCTGAAGATTTTAATCCACTTTTGAAGGACACGAACGAAGTTTTCTGGGAAATTGGTGCTTGTTCATACAACTTTTCCAAAGAAAAATCTGTCCTTGCCGATCATGCTCTGATCAGGTATGTATAGGAAATCCTTTACTGGGAAGATAAAAATGTCCATCCCAGGCGAGGGGAGGGGGAAAGGGAACAAAAACCCAACCAGAAAACGCTACTCTAAAAGGCTTATCTGCATCTGCAGAATAACTGCTTAGTTTCTCTGGATCAGAACAAAGTAAATTTTAAGCTGCCTGTAAGCACGTGACAAAACTTACACAACAGGGTTACTATCAGGTGCAAAAGATGTGTGTACTATGGGTTTAACTTCTTTCTCAGATGTTTTGAGAAGACACCCCAGTTTCCTCAGACCTTTTATCCCCATCAGACTGCCAGCTGTCAGATCAGCCACTTTCCTTCTCCTTGCAGTGGGCTTGGATCTGCCACGTGTGCTGCAGGGCAGGAGCACGTGAAGACGGCCAGCAGGTTTTCCAGAGCTCCTGCCTTTGTGGCTCTCTAGGCTTCTCTTTCTCTCTCTATAGAGGGAAAGGAAGGGAAAAGCCCAATTCCTTGGAGGCTGGAGAATTGTAAAAGCTTTGAAAGGGTGCTTTATAGGGCACAAGATGGTCAGCCATTGAGGCTGATTCCAAAAATCCAAAAATCAACGTTAAAGGTCTCTTTCACATGTCTCCATCTATGAAGAGCACTGTAACCTCTTGTGTGTGAAATTCTCAGGGAAGGAGAATGAGGTAAGACACCTGTGATATCTGGGCAAAAATTAAGTTGTTATCATGAAAATTAGGGAACTAAGGTGTCACTGAGCACAGCCTCTGGAGAGTCATAGAGGTGAAAAAGTACGCTGGCAGTCAGAAAAGCATCTGAAACCCAATCATGAACATTTAGGACATTTTTCCTTGCCACAACTAGCGAGATAAAGGACGCCAGTCAGGAGATATTATCATCTAAAGAATCCATAGATCTCCTGTAGATTTCACAAGTATTCACGTGAATAAGCATAATAAAATAGCCCGGCTGCTTGGGATTACAGGTCCCAGCCTTGTGTCTGCATCATCTCAACTCTGTCAGGCCTCCAGCTGCCAGAGACTTTATTGCATCTTTCAGGGGCACAGATTCTTCAAATTACTGTCATAGACTTCTTGTAGCTGTCATATTCTTTACACTGCTTGTATTATTTTTATGCCAAAGGTAAAGTCAGGCTGTTTTCTTTTCCCTATTTGCCGTGCCCGTAAGAAAATTTAAGTCTTTGATGATAATGCTGGCTAGAGAGGTCTAACTCAGTGAGTACTGACTTAAGGGAGACAGGGACCAGGAGGTAACTTCTTAATTTACCATCCTCAGTATCGGTCATGCGCCTTAGTCCTGGACCTCTTCTGCAGGGCTTCCATTTTCCATAGCCCTGCTACGCTTCTTCTTCCTCTAGAGGAGCGGGGGGGAAATTCTCAGAAAATTGCACTGCTGCGTTATGGATGTCTGCTTAGAAGTCAACACAAGCTTTTCTGTTCCTTTATCTTTCCAAGATTACACTGTCAAAAACAGTCAGCTGAAGGTTACATGTGTTAAATGCTCTCTCTGTCTGAGCCTCTCGGGGAGCTGGGGGAGACGCTGCCTTTAAAGGTGAGCAGGAATATATTGGCAACCAGTCATACAGGATGGACAGCAAGTGTCAGTGACAGCGGGGACTGATAGAGGAAGCTGGGGCAGAAGCATAACCCTGTGTTAACATTGCAGAAAGCAGTAATGTTTGGAGGGAAATATGAGGAAAGGGCATTTGTTACGGGTTTTTACAGTTGAGGGCGATGCTCCTAAAGGCTCTTTCCTGGCAGAGCAGAAGTGGGACTGAGAGAAGAGAATGGACAGGCATTGATGGTGGGGGATAGTAGCACTATAGATGAAAAAGCAGAAGGGCAGAAAAGACCTATCATGGTGACACAAAACACTTCATATACAGGGACTGGGAGGAGATACAGGAACTTTTAAGCCTGTGTTTCGCCAGCTACTTGGGGGACAGCTTGAAGCCATCTTATCTGGGCTCGACAGATCTCAAGATCAAGAAGGTGGCCTCTTGCATGCGGAGAGGCTGCCCTGTGCACGGTGCTGGAACGTCTTGTAGCAAGAAAGCGTGCAATGGACTTAAGGAAGACTGTTTTCCAGCTGAGAGTTTTGTTCTGGGTTAGTTAAAACCTCTAAAAATGTGTCTTTCTGATGTTTCTGGTTAAGGACAGCTCGGGTCTAAATTGAAAATAGTCCTCGTGTTAGAGGGACTGAAACAGACTCCAGCGGGCTTTGGGAGCAGCATTCCCCTGGTGGGGCAGGAAAGGGAACATGTTTGATTGCTGCAGCTGAAGTATTTTCTGCTTGATGTGGGAGGCCAGGTGGGTCAGCAGAGATGCGAAGTTTGCTCTCCTGGATGAAACAAAGAGAGGAAAAAAGGTTTTGGGAGAAGTCCTCTCCCATGGTACATACTCATATGTCTGCTTTCTGACACATACCTACCCAACATCAGCGCTCCAGTGGTTTTTGGCTGACATCATATTTAGATAAACTGTCCTCCTGAAACAGCAGGATGATTTGTGTATAGTTCTTTACTGTTACTTAATGTGGACTTCTACCCATTTAAGAAATATTGTGCACTTAATTTTCTGTTTCATCTTGCCCTGGAGGACAGTTTGGTTCTACTGTATTTTTCTGTACTTTTCTGTCCTCTGTGATTGTAAGTGTTTGAGACTTATTAAATATAAAAGCTCTTTGATATCAGCTGGAGCACAGCTGAGGATTAAGCCTGCCCCTCAACGCTCTGCCTGCTGCTGCCGTGTGTAAATCCTCCATAGGAATCACTCCCTTCCACAGAAATCAGCCGTAGCCTGCATGAAACACAGCAGACGCTTCACAAAACGGATCCAAAAGGAAGTGAAGATACCTTTTCCAATGAACTTTGTGATGAATATAAAACCCAGCATCAGAGCAGCTCCCCTCAGGAAGCCATCAAATAGGCATCTACAACTCACTCATCTATAAAATACCTCCTGGAATCTTTAATGGGTGTGAGCAAGCGCCTGTCAGCTTTCTGCCACATGGGAAAAGATGGTACGGGCAGAGCGCTCAGAAACGGTGCTGCCAGGCTGACGTGCTGTGCTGCTCGGGAGGGGGCTCATCACAGCCACCCGTGGGTGCCCGGGAAATGCCCCATCCAGGCACCGAGCTCGGCTGACCCCGGCTCAACCCAAGAAATCTGACAGCGTCACAGTCCTAGGTGTTATGACTGCAGGCAACAATACATTAATCTCGAGAACATAAGGAATACTTAAAAGTTACCAAGACCAAAGCAAACTGGTAGGAATGGTCATCAAAAGGGTAATGAAATTTGGCCATAAGGCGGGAATCCACTTTTTTTCTGGCAATGCTCAAATATTTTGCTGCCAAGGTTTCATCAGCTGTACTTTACATTTTAGTTATTTGAGTCGCCATTAACGTGTCTGTTCTGGAACTAATTTTTAGGCGGTTTACCCACAGGAACACCAGCCCATATGCTTAAAACAGGGGAGAGATATATATATACACACACACATGTAGAGAAATGGAATATAATTTTATTTTTTCTTTGCAAGTGATAGCATGCACGTATAGGATTACAATGTGTGAAAAATACTCCAAAGCCTTCTCCTCAATCCGTGTTTATAGGAAAAGTCCCATACACTTACAAAAGAATAGAGAGTTCTGAAACCAATACCATAAATCAGCTGTAAAACTTCATGAACTACAACCATGACGTAAAGCTTCCTGGAGCGATGTGAGAGTCTGAGGGTCTTTGCAGCCTCTTGGTTAGGTAGCTGTGCTGCAGGCTGGTCGCTCCTCAGCACTCGCCATAACCAAACTCCTGCTCTGTTTCTTTGGGGAGCTGCATGTTGCCTTAGCGATTTCATCTAGAGGCTGGTTTGTTTGGGTTTTGTTTTTTTTCACTAGATGCTGATTTGAAAAGATATATTGACAAAGAAATGCAGATGAGCCGTGGGCAGGTTTACTGCTGTAGCCCTCCCCTTGCTGCCATTCATACCCTCGCAAATCAGGGCGTGCTGGAGCAATCAGCTTCTCAGAGGCATCTGCCAGAACATCGCTTCTTCCCGATTTGAGGTTAACATGTATTGATTTATTGCAGTCCGGAGATGGGACCCATCAAAATTAATCACCCTCTGTGTTTATGTCCCACCTTCATTGTTTCTTCCTGTGGCTCCTGTGATCCCCCCCAGTTAAAGTCTGTCTCATCTTCCCCTTAGTTCAGAGACAGCATCCTTCTCTCCAGCAGAGTTTGTCCCCTTTTTGACTGCGGCTGCACTGCCACCCCGTCCTAGGTCTGTAGGTTTCTGCGGAGCGCTACTGCCAAACACCCATTGAAGACCGACCTGCTACATCTTCCTAAACACTTCCAGCAGAATTGTAGCTCAGTACGAAGGCTTGCAATGCTGTCTCTTGAGTTATTTTGTTTGTGGCTGTATGAAAAATCATGCAGGGAGATGTATTTCATCATAGGATTTATCACATGGCATAGCAAAAAAAGAAGGGACCACTCCTTACAGTAATGTGCTGCTGAAAATGTATGTATCTTTGCAGTTGTCTGCTGGCTGAAGTGAGCAGTAGCTCTTTATTATGGGCTACATATCCAATGCCATTACTACAGGTCAGTGAGATCTACTAGAGGCAAGGAAACTACCTGAGTTTAGGCTATGGGTCTCACACCAACTGTCTCTTTAGTTCCTCTGTTTTATTGGTCTTATTTTGTTTTCCCAATGGCTCATTCTGTGCATCCATACCCTGAATTTTTTTAGAACTTAAGCAACTTGTTTTGGCTACCTCTTCTGCTGCTCTGAATTTTGCAGGATCCTATTTAAGCCCACAAAGGTCACCGTTCTTTCCCCACGAGCTGTGTATTCAAGTCCCATTAATATTAAATAGGATTGCAGGGAATACATTGAGGGAGAATAAGCCTCTTAAACACCTCTTTTACCATACCTATTTTATTTCTTTGGCATTTCTCACCTCTTGAAGCCATTTTCTTATTTCCCTGTCTATACAAGCATAGACCACATCTCGCCCTTCTAACAAGACTCCCTCCCTTCCCCTGTTGAGGACTCCCAAGGAAGCCAGGCACATGGCTCTTTGCACTGTTTTCCTTTTCACTTCCATTTAAAAGACACAGTTTGCTTCCTCTCTAAGCCCATTTCCATTCAGAGACCGAAACTGCTTCTCCTGTGTTTTGCCCTGTATCCTTTTCAGGCATGTACTTGCCTGAAGCCATATCATGTTCTACGACTAACATAAAGACTCATTTATTTATTAGCCTTCTTTGAGCTCTAAAAATACAAGACTTTTTTTACAGTATCTTTCATCCTTGAGTACTTCACAAGTTACGACTCCAGCACTGACGGAGAAGTGCTGCGGGTTGTAGGGTTGGGCAGCCCTGCTGGAGTAGATGGCTTCATGTGGGTCCATTTTGGAAAGGAACCACTTTCACATGAAGTTCAGTCTCAGTCCACAGGCCGTGACGCTGAGTTGTGGCAACTATTATGGTGGACAGAATTAGGAGTTAACACTCAGCTTCACTTGCTGTTTCCTTCTTGAAATGATGGCCTGAGATAGCAAGTGCTGTTTCTACACATCTCTGAAGTAATAAACAGTATTTCTGTACTCAGATGAAACATTTAGCTGCAGCCTCTGATTCAATTGTTTTTCCGTCATCCAACAATGAACTGTTAAATGACTTGAAAATCTGTTCTGAGCTAAAGATGTCTTTTCTGTAGTACTAATTGCTAACAAAGTGAAACAGAATATCAAGATGGAGAAGGACAGAAGGTCACTTGCATGCAATTTAGTTTTAAAAAAAATAATCTGGGGATATATTAGCTATAACTTAGAAATCTTAGAATGAAGGCATTTGAGGATACTGCAATTTATCATACAGGACTTCTGCTTTAATTGCCTGTAAATATCTTCCAAAGATGTCTGTATGACTTCATAGTTTAGTTACCTGGGTAGTATGCTGGTCACAATTTTTAGCTTCGGGTGACGATTTCAAGGTGTCTCTAGCTTCATCATTACCATTTTTGCAGTGATTGTTAGTTAATCTTGCCTATCTCAAGTGCCCGTGATATGAATCTGTAATTGCACAGGGCCAATTAACCTTTATTTCCCAGGTGAGTGAGGCAGCTGATAGCGTAATGAAGGAGCGCTTAAGGAAAGTATCATTCCATCTGGAAAACTTACAGCAGGAGAGGGTGAGAGAGAACAAGGACCCTATCATGCAAGGTAGCTCTTAAAAGGTGTGCATAATAAAGGGGCTGTGTGAGCCATAGGCAGGGACTGCTGTAACAGCTCCCGCATTAAGGGGAAAGTTACCACATTACTGTTTGCTTTTTACCCTCCCTGCCCCTCTCCGTTAACAGTGGCCTTGTGAGCAGCACAGAGTCAGAGCTCTGGCTTGCCTTCGCTCTGAAACCGCCGCAGCTGGTTGCCGCAGGGCTGCCCCTGGCCGGCTGCGCTGCCGGAGACGCTGCCCCCAGCAAAGGGGGCACGGCAGCACCCGTGCAGCTCGGCCCGTGCGCCGCAGCTGCTCGCACGTGCGGAAAACTGAGGGTGGGAGCAGCTTTCTGAGCCATCGCTGGCGTGCCGACACGCTGGCTTGTCCCTGGCCTCTGCTATTCCTCCTGAAGTCAAAGATACCCCAGTCATCAGTGCCACAGTCTTCCTCTCTGGGCTTCGTTCACGTCTTTACTTTCTTTCTGGGCCGCTCGTGTTTTCTTTAGCTGTTGAGCGGGGCTGCGTAGCCAGCGATCTGGGAATGTCTCAGAATGAAACATGTTTCCCCGGTCCTTCTCTGCACGGCAGCGTCAGGGGTGGCAGCTCCTGCGCAGGGGAAGCTGCCGGAGGTTGGGCGGCAGGGAGGGACCGCTCCTTTGCAGCCCAGTGCCCAGGGTCAGGATTCTTTGCAGCCCAGTGCCCAGGGTCAGGATTACACGAGAACCCATTTAAACAGAGAAAAGAAAGAGAGCGAGAGAAGTTCTTGCCCTCCAGATCTCAGAAGAGTTTGCGGATGTGAATACTAAAGGCTCACGCTGTAAGTCAACTTGAAAAGAAATTGGTTTTGTGTACTTTGAAGATTCACAGCCAGTCTTATGACTTTTTTATGAGGACCCATCGGATTCATGCTTTTTGAGTCCTTCCCGTTGGTGGAACATGTGATTTACGTTTTGGTTCGTTCTCGCCGCTGCTGATACCTCAAACACATTTACTAACGCAGGCAGACTCCTCTTGCCCATCAGGAGGCAGAGCCCTTGGGTTTGCCTGAAAGTTAAGCAGAGCGGTGTCACGCTGACCTGTTGGGCGGTGTGAGGAGCTCAGCGTGGGGAGGAGACTGTCCCCCTGGCCCGGCAGGCGCGGGCCCCTCGCAGCAGCCCTGAGGGGAGAGCACGCCGACCGTCTCTTCTGTGCATCTGCACAGGCAGCAGCACTCCCAGGGGAGCAGCGCCGGGGGAAACCAGATGACTCCTCCTCATTTACCAGGCTGGAATACGGGGGGATTATCTACAGCATCCAGGAGAGCCTTTAGTCAGCGGACTATTAAATAAAATGGCGTAATTGTCAAAAATAGCACAGAGCATTTCTGTACTGCCTGCTGTGCTTCATAAGCACGCACAGAGCTTCACTAACACGCCGCCGGTATGTATGGTGGCACCGAGAGCACGGCATACAGAGGGAAGGCGTGAATAAATTAATGTTTTTCTGTGTTACCAGATCACCAACAGAGGCAGAAAGGCAGAGGGGCACCTTCGGGCAATGCCCCTGCCTACAGCAACAATAAGAGGTGCTTAGCAGCTGCTGCCGCACCTGGCTGGGCATACATTAATGCTCTAGCTCAGACCAGGAGCGTGCTTTTCAAGTGAATCGCCCGATTACCCCCCATTATTATGTTCAGGTCGGCAGACTGGGCTCATGAGGCTGGATGCCTCCCTGCTGGAACAAAACGGGATGATGTGGTTGGGGACGAAGGCCCTGAAGCCTGTGCAGCTTCGATGCTGGGTCAGGAGCACCCGTGGTTCTGCTCTGCAGCTTTGCTCCTCTTGTCCGCACTGCTTGCCCGGAGGCCACGGCCTCTGTGCACCTCTTGGTAAGCCTAAGATGGGACAATGTATATTTATGTAAGGGGAAAATGGCAAGGCAGGGATCACAGCAAGGAACAGGTATTAAATGGGTTGGAGGTCCCAGGAACTAAGGAAGTTCTTGATGGCTCCATGTGCTGTACTATGCTTAATGTAGTGAAACCATTATGTTATTTTTAGGTCCAGTTTTCACATGTGAGGTGCGAACACAGGCTTCGTTTTGTTTTTAAAGGTGTGACTCTTCCTTCACAAGCTGTTCTAAATATGTGCCTCCATGTTTAATGTGCCAAAATAAATGTTCTGCTACATTCTGATTCTGGTTTGGATTTTGCTTCTGAGTTTTAAGCCAGTAATGTGCACAATGACAAATTTGATACCAGTGTTCAACACCACCAGATACATGATACTTCATGGCTACATTGCTTTGGTCATCTTTCTTCTTCCCGTCATGAAGCTATTGGCTCATTTATTGCCAAGAAAAATACAGAGAAAATAAATCTTAGAGAGAAAAATTCATTTAATTCCCTGATATGAACCCAAACCTGTGGCCAACCTTTTTTTTTTTTACTTTTTTTTTGGGGGGGGGAGGGGGAAGCCTATATTGCAGTTAGGTTTCAAGAAAGCCTGATTTTTTTCTTTTTAACAAGACTTCTTATCATGCTGGTAAAAGTCGAGCAAGCGTTACTGACTTTATTTAAAGCCTCAGCTGCTCAGGTAGCCATCAAATATAGCTGAGCTTTTATGTGAACGGCTTGCAGAATTCTAGTATTGTTTAATTTGAATACAAACCCTAGTCTAGGGT
The DNA here is from genome assembly GCA_008921705.1 of Burhinus oedicnemus. NCBI lineage: Eukaryota > Metazoa > Chordata > Aves > Charadriiformes > Burhinidae > Burhinus > Burhinus oedicnemus. The sequence continues at coordinate 167,177 of VFFE01009043.1, forward strand.
TTCATACCACAACTAGACTTAACGTAAGTGAGATTCTGATCTGGAGCCAAGCTCCATATCTGACCCAGCTCCAAATATGTCAGAACCCCAAAATATATTTTAAGTATATCACATGATAGGGTCCCAGAACATCATGAAAAGTTATATGATAAATATATCCAAATAGGAATAATTTATAAATAAATGAGTTCTTGTGCCATTGAGTCCTTTTGCCGTGGTGTTGAGGATGCAGGGTCAGGTCCTTGTCCATTTGTGCAGAATAGGTTTGCATCGTGCATATGGACTTGGAGTGCTCTAAAGCCACGTGTGAAGACCACCACATCAATGGCAGAGATAAGAAAAAGAGCCAAACTTCTCAAATGCTGTGACCAGACAGCCCAGCACCTAACGCCACGGCTGCTGCGCAGGAGAGGTCCATGCTGAGCACTGCTGATCCTCAGGCCAACTGTGAGGCACCCATTTGTCTGAGAGATGCGACGCCATGGGCTCCAGCGCCTGGCTCTTCGGTGCTCTCAGCAGGTGGTTACCAAGCAACATTGCAGCTTCAGACCCTCGTTGTCCTCCCTGCCACTGGATGGATGCATCAGTCACAGCTGCTGCCGTTGGGAGGGAGAGAATATGATTTCAGGGGAGGGTGGGAGGAAGGTGGCTGTAAAGGAAGGAGATTTATATATCCCCCACCCTGTAGATTGCTGCAGATCAGCTGGCTGGTAGAGATAGTCTTTGAGGAAAATTCAGGGATCTGAATTCATTCATTTCACAGAAAATGAGATTACTGTAAAAGAGGAAAGATCCCAGATGTTTGCTCTCCTCGCAAAAGAGCAAATGCTCTTGCATGATTTTTTAGACTAGGTAATTGTAGCACCTGCCTTTGCTGAGTTGTGTAATGATGCAGCTCACCCTTACAGTGACCTTCAAAGAGACAAAAAAAAAAAAAGAGGAAATAGCTTGTATGCAGAAATACCTATAACACATCTTGCAAGGAAAGACTGAAGAGCGCTTGCCTGCTGGCTATGCCGTATGTGAAGGGGTGGGGGCTGGGACTTCACCCTGGATTCTCACACCATTCCTCTTTTACAACCAAAGAAGGTGACTGGTTTCTGCTTTTTCTTAGCTGTTTTTCCTACGGCTGGGTTTGTAGCCTGAATAGTTAGGATAGGAATTCGGTGCAGCACTTCATCCTGCTCACTGCTATAGCACTGCAAATACACAGAAGAGAAGGAAGAGGGACTACCAAGGTGAAAGCCGGTGGCAGTGCAGTGCAGGGAGCCCTCGCTATGCCGCCTCTGGCGGTGTAGCCAGTATATATGCCCAGCCTGCTGATCCCTACTTTTCTGCAGAAATGCCTGGTCCTGGCCAGCAGTGCCAACTCCTCCCCTTGAGCTATGAACAAACATTTCTGCAGACCATGAGGGATGGGACACAAGGGGAAAGAGAGGGAGTGGGGAGGAAGGATATACACTTGTCCCTAACATATCCATGTAGAACAAAGCATAATTTAGCTCTTTGCTTCCTGTCTAGTTGCCCTTAGCTGCAATGCAGCCAAAAGAAGCCTAGTCTTTATTTGCTTTTCAGATTTCTCAGTTATGTTTGATATTTATTCCTCAAAAGAGCTTCCTAAAACAGGCACACAAAGGGTGTCTGCATCTAGGAGCACTCACTTAATGGAGTTACCTTGCTCGCAGGCTTAATAAGCTTCAGAAGGACCCTTTTAAAACTGTATCCTGCAAAAAATGGTGCAATTTATTCCTGTTGAAATTTATGTTTAAGCAAGCAAGGGAACTTGATGAGCTATGTCTAGTTTCCACCCAATTTCAAAACTGGAAAATGTTTCTGTTTGCAAAAAGAGACCTGTTTTCAGCAAGCCCTATTCTTTCTGTATTCTCAGCTGTGAGACCTGCTCACTGCCAGAAAGTGCTCAGCATCCCTCAGGGTGAGGACCTCAGGACCACATTCAGGGTAAATAAGGGTGGCTGAGGCTGTGTCCCAGCAAGGCCTCACCTGATGAGCGGGAGCGGCAGCCGTGTCTGCGTGGCAACGCGGCTGCATGGCAGGGCGAGGGACGTGGCACATTCTTCTCCCTGCCACAGGAATTCCCGCAGAGGCAGGGAGGCTCAGAGGCTGCCAGCTGCTCGGCCCTTTGCTGCTGGAAGAATGCAGCTGAATGTGAAAACTTGTCACCAGGCTGAAGCCATGACACACCTGTCCCTCCTGTCAGTCTCCTGCAGCAAAGTCTCACAGGGACTTAAAAACTCAAGCCATAAAAGTGGGATTTAACTAGCCTTATTCTAGAATGCAATATGTAACACCCAAGCTCCATATGTCCCATGATGGGAATGTCCATTTAAACCGTGCTATGTAAACAAGACAACAGCTGTGGAATGGCATGAGCTGTCCCACAGTAATTTAGAGAAGAGTTAGGCAAAACTTTAGAGGAACATTCCTTTTTGTTAAATACCTATGCCCCAAGAAATGGGAAGAATGTGTGATGGGAATCAGTGTCATCTCCTTTTTTATTAAGTGGCAGAGCTGTGAGAAACCCGTTAGAGGGAGGAAAATGGCTCCTCCAGCAGTGAGAACAAGGGAAACTATTTTCCTTTTTCATGTTAACAGCCTTGCGTCTAGCCTGGAAAGATAATACTTGGGGAAGCTCCTAGCGCTCACCTTTTATAGGTCAGCAGTGTGGGAGCCCTGGAGGAATGTATTCTGGTAAATGTATGGAAACGGCTGGCTGCAGCTGAATCAGTTGTTTCCTCCCTGGAGATAAATGTTTGTCTTTTTTTCCCCTGTTTTCTTAAAATCTAAATTAGACTGCCATAATGCAGAGAAATTTCCTGATACGTCTAGTGAAAACATGTATAACAAATGCAATAACAAGCACGGCTCAAAGCACTGCTTTTTTGTATTTGCTGGGTGAAGTGAGAGGAAAAGGACTGTGTTTTTCTGTTTGTTCCTTCAGTGGGCTTTTCTTTCACATGAAAACAAATATATTAATATCTGGTTAAACAAAATGTTTTATTTAACTATAAATCAAACATCTTGGCTGTTTCTCTCCCCACACCTTCCTTTATTAAACTTGGATAAATTGAAACTAAGCATCTCCAAATTGCAGGTCAAGATGCTTGACCACTCTTAAAAAAGCAGCCTAGGGGATTGATTAATTTGACTTTAACCTGAAAATAATTAGTTCTACCGAACTTTCATTATTGGTTAATAAAACTTGTAGCATTTTCTTCTGTTCTCGGTACAATATATGTGCTGACTTTTGTAACAGACACTAAGATTTAATATCCTCCTAGGCAAATATTGACCAAGACAAGCAATAACCTTTCAAATCAATAAAGCCAAACATTCACATTGGCAGCGGTCGATCTGCTTATATTTATTTCAAAAAACACCCAAAACCCAAGATTATCAAAGAAGTTAAGTTGCTGAAGCTCGGAAACATACTTATTTATCACATCGTTTACAAAACTAGTAACAAGTGTTTACATGGAACATGGAAATTTAAAGTTAAGACCGTCATAAATCTTACCTACTTTGACCTAACCAGAAACCAGGAATCATCATCACACACACACTTTTCACATGGATATTTAAAAGCCACATTCGACTAAGGCAGGTCGTAATTTTAGTGCCTGAGTGCAGGCATGCAGGGTCAAAAGTGAGAATTAGGTGCACTCTCTTCCAAATACCTGCTCTGCGAAACAGCCTGGCTACATGCACTTGCACTGGGGCACTGGTAGCTCTGGGGGAAAAACAACCTCTTGGGTAGGGGAGGAGAGAATTTAAGAGAGCAATTTCTTCAAAGCTCTGGGTAGGAAGCCAAAATCTGCATTTGCGAAGGTTTTCAGCAAGGAAATCAGTACAAGGTGTCCATCCTAAAGACCTTTCCATCTGTGGTTATGGAGCAGTAAGACTTCCTATCAATGGTTCCAACTTCCCCTAGAAGTCGTTATTTATGATGGCCTTGTGATAAAAAGTTAGTATCCTGCCTGAGTTACAGGGAAGTGGGCATACACCTCATCAAGCTTTCAGAGAGGATTTTGAAAAGAATTTCCCACTTACTGCATTAATAACCCTGTGTTTGAAAGAGGTACAGTGCAGAAGCTGAGAGCAGAGAGGGGAACCGTCTTCTTTCTCCTCTGCAAAGCACATCCTTTAAGACAATATTTAAGGTCTCTGGACCCTTTCTGTCTATTTCTAGAACTCAAGCAACATCCTGGCTATGGACTATCGGTGAGCTGGAAGTGCAAATTGCCATGCAAATGAGTATGCTGAGGACCCTTATTAACAGAAAGGCAACAAAGACTCTTCAGCAAAAGAGAGGGGTAGCAGGCAAGGATAAAAGGTTCCCGTGGGTCAGCTGTGGGGTTAGCAGAGGGAATTCAAGGCTTGGAGCTGAACCATCAACAACCTCTCTCCATTCTTACAATGCAGCATTGTTCAAGTATCTCAGTGATGTCCTCTGCTAATAATGGTGTATTCTCTTTGAGTAGCCTGCCCTAGAAACCATATGGATTAGACATCAAGTCCCACATACTTTAGCGAGGGGAAAAGAGAGAAAGCATAGAAAAGCTAGGCTTGCTCTTGCATTCCTTCACTGTTGAGGGCAAAGAAATAACACAAAGCATGCAGGAAAATATTCTTAATAAGGTGTGTAATCTGGTCGTGAAAAGGGGAGGGAAAACACAACTGTAACACTACCAGTTTGATCCTAGCTTTCAACATTGGGATCAGGGTTGTATTCTCTGCCCTTCATGTTAATGCAGCTAAAGTGGAAGAGGTTTGCAGAGTGCCATTTATTTCAGTTGTCAGCTGTAATCACGATCACCATCACTTGTACTGTGGCTGTGCCCCCGTGTAACAGGATAGGGGGTCCCCCGTTCTCCTAGACCTTGATGAAGTATAAAAGACATCCATCCTGTCCCGAACAGCTTACCATCCAACCAACAGGCAACAAGCCTGAGCAACGTAAAAGCAAGCAGTGAGGCAGAGGAGGTGTTAAAGGGAAGTTTATAGCATTTCTGGGTTACAGTGGATAGCTTTATACCCAGCCAAAGGTGTCCGAACAATTCAGAAGTGTTGAGCTTATTGTAAAATGAGTAATTAAATGATAACAGCTCTGCTCAGGCATGGTTCCACATGGTCCCCTGAGCATGCTGCTTTCTGAATATGGGGTAAGTCAGTGAGTTCACGCTTAGGTTGCATTAAGACTTTGTTTTTCTCACACAACTCTATCCAAGCCAGCTACAAAGAGCTGCAGAGAAGGCAGGGGAAGATAAAGTTGGTTGTGCAGGACAGAGGAGGATGGCCACAGAGGGAATACCAGCAGCAGACGGAAATATGGCAGTGGGTTTAGGCTGAGCTATCGGCCCTTGGCATCCACATTTTCCAGCAGCCAAACCTAGTACTGAGAGCTCTGAAGCCATTGGTACCGCATGTGAGAGCAGCTGCAGGAACTAAAGGTTTGCGTGGCAGGCAGTATGTAACAAATGACTCTCAAAGACAAAAAAGAAGATGGATCCGCGAGCATATTCAGAAATTAGGCATTTGAGGAAAAGCAACATTACGAGCCACACAAGCTAAGTAGGTGGATAGATGGTGGGCTTGTCTATAGGGGAAATTTAGTACTGACTAAGCTAAGGTGTGAATTTATACAGCCTTAGCTACTCTGCACTAGCTTCCTGTGTGGATAGCCTTAATCTGTACTAAGAATGCTTTTGTGAGCACAATGACACATTTACTACAGGAGTTAATGTAGAGCAGCTTATGCGCTGCAAATTCACACCCCGGCAAACTCCGTCCTGCCTGCCCCTGCTGATCACACACGAGCGCCTTTTCAGCAATGGGCCCTCCAAGCCAACTACCATCAGGGAAAGCATTTCCAAATGCTGATGCTGTATTGGGGCAGGGCTGCCTCTGCAACCTCGTGGGCAGACATCGTTAACGAGGATTGAACTGGGATGCTTGTAAAACAAATAGGTCTGGACTTTTTGACAAGGTTAGGACGGTATCCCCGAGGAAAAGCTTTTTTTCTGAGGTGTCCCAAAACTATTTTACATTATTAAATAACTCTTAAAAGATATGCATGCTAATATGCTTTATGCATCCTATAGATATGATTCCCTTTCACCAAATACAAAAGTTTATTTACCTCTTTGCTGGAAATGATGAAACGGAAATACAAGTGAAACTATGTACCTGAGATCACATCTGGAAAGGGACCCCTAATCTCCTGATACTAAGTCCTGCTCTTAAGGGGTCTGGCTGTCATAAACCACAATTTTTTTGTCTCTGTGAAGGGAAGAAAGACCCAAGATTTCGGCCCAGCTATGAATCTGGAACCAGCTTTTGTAGCTGAGGCACTGCAATATATGATGAACCTAGTAAAAACCATGCTTGCTGGAATGTATCAAAAATAACACTTAAAAGAAAGAGGCTTTTAACAAATCCCAGTCACTTCTGAAAAAATGTTCGCTTTAATCCTACTGACATTGCTGAGACCCTTAATCCTGGAATTGTCTCGCTTACTTGAGTACACATGGGGGGAGAACAATCTGGTTCTATAGAAATAAACATACTCTTTTTATAAGTGATAGGTTAAGCATGCAAAGTCTGTCATTACCGTAATGACAAGAGTGATGCTCTATGAAGAATACTAATGCATCCGTACTCATTCCATCATGAAGGACATGTCACTTTTATTATTGAAAGCTGCTGATGTGAATAACATAGAAAAGTTTCTAAACATTTCCTGTTTTGCTGAATAGTATGTCACATTGTCACATCACACTGTTATATGATCTGGTAATGAAACACCATAATGCACTTGTGCGTGGAAACAGACTTAAGGATACGGAGAGTACATTAGCCCTCAATTATCTGGCCTGGGATGGCCTAAATCTCAACCTTCTGGATGCTTTCATGTCTTGCATAAATGCAAAAAGTAGCATTCAGAACTGACAACCAGCACTGGTTGCAGGAATGTAATAGCATCTTCTGTGAAGGCAGACAAAAAAGTATGCTGCTCTACATGGAAATATTGGGTATTTATCAGAAATCCCACCTGCTCTTAACTCTGTCTGATTTTACCCTTAATGTTTTACAAATAAACAAGCTTCCATAAACCGTCAGCTACATTGTGTTATGCTGCAGTTATATAAAGAAGCTGCAGTGTGCCGCTTTGCGGGGATGAAGCTGTTTTATAAGTGGACGCTCCGATAGGAAACATCTGTCCCTTATTTATGGGCATGCTTTAAGCCACTGAAGTGCTGATTCTTTACTATTTCCTCTCCCCTCTCTCCTAGTGGTCTATTCTGCAGTTTTCCAACTATTTACAGTCTATTCCAAATGTCCTTCTCTTATTTCTAGGCCTGAAATTAGCCATGATACTACTCGATATGCTGACATTTCTGATGCTTAGCATCTGAGGAGATGTCTGCTGCTTCCTTTCCAGCTCAGAGGAGATGGGTACAGAGCGGGTGAATTCCTCAGAACTCCAAGGCAGCCAGTTCACTCAGGCAGGGAATGGCTCTGTGTTACCATATCCCATCTGCAATGCTATCGTTACATGGTTGAATTGCAGTTTCCATTATAAGCCTCATTTTCCGGGGTTTGTAGCTCATCCGTAACTGGCCATTAAGGTTGTCAGCCCAGCAATGAATATTATTCTGAGACTTTGTTAGAAAATTGGCTTGGCTTGCTTTTTTTTTTTTTTTTCCTTTAAGAGCTGAAGACTAAAAATAGATTTTAGATGTGGACTGTGAAAATCTTGACAGATCACAATGCCCTCACCAAAATATCATGGGTACTTTGACGCATACTCTCAGCAAGCAGAGCACCACAGACTGAAACATGGAACTTGAATTAAGGTTAATTGAATATCTTTCTGCATCTTGTGTGCCATTCCTGGCCTTCCAACTCTTATTAGAGACACTGCCTATATTTAGCTTTCCCACACTAACCCCATTCGGTCTGCATGTTGGACGTGATCTCACAGACTCTTCGGTTAGTTTAGTTTTGCTGAATTTCAAAAGCAGAAAAGAACACTGCTAAAAGCTCTGTACACCTCCAAGGAATGTAAAAGAAATTCCACGCTTTGATGGCGGTTCAGAGCATTATGATTATTTACAGTTCTGAGTTTCACCCTCCCTGTGCTACCTAACTGTATTTGCTTGTCCATCTGTGCCTCCACTGGGCAAAAGTGGAGACTCACTCTCATGGGAAGGATTGCAAGGAGGAGGTACTTTCTGTCCTAGTTACTGAGACTGAAGGAAGAACAGTGCTCATTCTCTTGTGGAAGAACATCTTCAGCTTTCAGGATCCCCAGTTCTTTGTGAAACCTGGGTACAAGAAATGTGAGCCATATTTTTAGACATCTTTTGTCTCTGCTCTGGCTCTGGAGCCCTCTCTTTTTCCTGCAGCTCTCAGGCAATGTGTCTCCAGATGGATTTCTCAATACGCTTAATCCATTGCTGAACGTCTGTAGTGTGGAAGGGTCAGCTCATTCCCTCCTGAGCTCACCTGAGCTCCTCTGCAGCCACAGAATTTCTCTTTCAGATAATGTGGTTGCAGCAAGCTGTCCACCATGCTACTGAAAAAGACTTGCATCCCTCCCTTGATTTAATTCTGTGTCATGGTCTGACTGTTGAATTACAGACCCTTCGGAGCTAGGACCTGCTTTTATTTTCCTTGCAAAATGCTGTGAACATTCGTGATGAAGTCAGGCAAATGGCAAAGAGTGTGATAAATTAATAGCCTTGTCAGTTGCCTTTGGAAATCAAAATTCAAGTGGAATTCCATTATAGGATTGTGACCTGTTAAACTACAATTAAAGCTGATGAAGATTGCAGGGAACCTAGTGAAAACGTGAAACTGCTGTCATATTCTAATACATCACTAATAGGGAGTTTGTGCAATTATAATCCTCCTCTTCCCACCAGTTTACAATTTCCTAGTTTAGTAATATGGCACACAATTCCCAGCGTGTATAGTAACACCATCCAAAAAGTCTGCTGCCCCTCAAATCCTCTCTGTCCCTTTGTCAAAAGTTGCTGCCCCAATGGCAGAGACAGCATAGCAGGCAACACGTCAGCTCCACTGACGCCACAGTGCACAACCCAATATATCAACTCGAAGCACCACTAATTTTAGTTTACGCTAAAATACTGAGCAGTGCACTGCTGCTGAGGAGCAGGTACATCTCCCACTCCATTGCTTCTGCTACAGAAGCAGTAACCTTAAAAAAGGGGCAGGACAGCCAGCTGGGGCAGCTAGGATTTAGCTACACTGCCAAATCCGACAGAGATCACAAGCCAGAGCCCTCAGTTTCACCTACATTATTCACTCACGCTGTATTAACTCATTCCTATCGGCTTTGGCTAACATACGTGGATATCATATTGCCTATTGCTTTGCCAAGCTTGCTTCAGATCACAACTGGAGAGAATTCAGAGGAAAGCAACACAATGAGTTTGCCACTAACTCGTCCAGCAATGACATACCCAGGAACGGGGCACAATTAGTCCAGGATCCTGCAGAGAGAAGTATGGCTGCCTCCCCACTCCACGTGCGTAAGTAAATCACATTTCCTTAAGTAAACTCAAATGCACAGTAGAAAACTGAAGCTTTCCCCCAAGTCTCCCTTTCACTTGTTCAGTTTCGGAACTCTTAAGTTTTATTTCTTTTTGGAATGCCACTGCTAATGTAAAGGAAATTAAATATCAACATTTCTTTCAGCACTTTTTAATCATATGCTTTGTGGCTAGAACTTATGCTGTTAGTAAATGCATGTTAAACCTTGAGAAGATTACAATGCAGCCCTGGGATTTCAAGAAACTTCAGGGAATAACCAGTCATTGTCCCACTATTGTGTTACAGCTACCTACAGTGTTAGGAAACAGAAAATTAACACTGATTAATGCATTTCTCTGCTTTACTCTCAATGCAAGAATGAGCTAACAAATTGAAACCTAAATTAATTTTGATAGGAATTAAATTTATTCCATCCAAATTCATACCTAAAAATGGTGAAAGTCATCTCTTAGAAAGAAATGAAGCAAAACACAGTATCTCTAAACCTACCTTCTTCCTAGCTTCACAAAACATAGTCCTGCCCTAAGTGACTCTAGCTCCCTGAAAATAAGAAACAGGTAACTCCTTCTAACAGGTCTACCATTTCAATGTATTTTGCTCTTGCTTAAAATCAAAACTGTGCAGTAACCCTTCTTTAAGGGGAAATAGTGGTCCTAGAGGGAATATGAATAGAAATGCCTCGAAGAGAGCAATTGCCTATACCAGAAAACGAAGCAATAACCTAATAATGTGTCCTTAAACCCAACAGCGACCAGTACTCAGAATACTTCTTCTCCAGATGCATTTTATTCAGGGGTCTTTTGGTATTTTCAGTCTTTGGAGCAAGGCTCTCCAATAAGCTGTAGACAACTGTGAATTTAAAACACTGCCTCAGCCCAACGTGACTGCTGTCTTGACACAACTTTGTGCCTTGATAGTTCACCCTGCTGCTTGCATCGCTCTTCATTATGAGCCAATCCAGCTTCCTCTTATTCTCCCATAACCTCTGGAATGACGAGTTTGCATTCTGCTCAAACACCAGCTAACAATTTAACGAAGTGGGAGACCACCACAGACTTACCAAGCCAGCAGAAAATGTTGCCCAGCAGAATGCCTTCCCTTCCTTTTACACTGCTGTCTTATGGGCATATGCACCTGAGTCACGTTAGCAGAAATGTTTTACACCAGGATGTGCACTCCGGCGAGGATTGTTGTCTCTTTTCTGCATGTGGGGCGGCAAGAGTGGTGGGAACCTGCAACAGGAAGCACAACATCTGAACTGAAATAAACAGTGACAAAAATGGGTTTGCTACTTATACCTAAGCTGTAAATCAGTAGAAAAACAAAGATGAAAATAGTGAAGCAAATTCAGATTTGGTATTTTGTGGATGCCAAAGACATCAAAATGTATTCTCAATTAATCAGAGGCTAGAAGAAAGGTTAAAAGCAACTAAAAAAATAAGTTGTACATGGGTCTGGAAGACTAATTTATTTGAAGGCAATATCTTATGTGATTTTCCTGTTAAACTCACCTATCCTTACAGCACAAAGTTATTAGTTTCTCACATGCATTACTGTAAAAATATTTAGTGCAAATAACACTACTTTCCCACATACATCTACTTTTCAAGCATTTTGCACCTGAGGTGCAATTTCTATCAGTACTGAAACTAATTCCTCACATCCGACTAGTGAATTTTTTTCTGGCTGTGAGTGGTTATGTCAGCACTACAGCCTCATGGAGTATAATGTATGGATATGCACCATACCGGTGCTAAACTCCATTATCGTGGGACTTATTATAGGTTTCTTTGTATACCTACTTGTTTTCATTAGTTATGACTTCAGTGTCGGCACCAAATGCCAGTCGTCTGACTCTCAACCTTTCCATCACAGGATCCCTTTAATATAGACTTCCCATCCAGCAATAAAGGAAAGGCTGTGTAGTCCTCCCCAACACTTAATCCCTCTGCATGATACTCATCAAAAGGCAAATAGTCCACCGCTGCTTTAAACCTGGTGGAAGGCAGAGTTTACATTTGTATTTCAGGATATAATCTACAAAACCTAGCACCATTTAACAAAATGGTAAGATTCTTCACAGCCCCTGGGAAACTACTATTGGTGCATTCCTAACACTGACCCACAAGAAGGGTCCCAAAAACAGAGGAGCTCAAGTCCAGCTGGTTAGTTTTACTGAGGTTTAGTTCCTGGAAATGTAGCACACGTCACCTCCACAGCTGGGGACCGAGGCAGTGAACTGCAGCTGCCCCCTGGGAAACCTGTAGGATCTGGCAATAAATACAGATTTCCCACATATCAGTCTGAGACCTCGGTGAGGTCTGGGCAAACTGGTGCTTGAAATCCTCACCCATGCCAGAGTGCCCCATTTGAGCAGCCCTGCTCTAAAGTGTCAGAAACATCTGTACTAAAACCATCCTGTGGGTTTGCTAGGTGAATTCAGTGCTCCTCTGTCTCCCATAAAAGAAGGTAAGCAGCTCCCAGCTGTAACACAGAAGCCTACATATCTTCTAAAAGCACATTTTTCTTTCCACTGCAACTGAGATACATGGCCTTCCCACTTCTCTGTGCAGGGTCAAAATATATGTTATTGATTCACTATGAATAGCTTTGCCTAGCAGAGCTTAGCCTGTTCTGCAGGATAAAGAATCCAAGAAGTAAGACTCAAAGATGGTGAAAGATACTTACTTTCAAGAAAAAGGTTACAGACAAGCTGTATGCTCTCTGTAACACCTTATTTCCTCATTTGCAGTTGAATCCTTCCTCATGAGAAAATTGAGAGGGGACTTTGCTACCATATTTGTGCTGAAGCCACAATAAATCCAACAGGATATTCCACTCAAGGGAGAGATCCAGGGGGGAATAGTATAAATTGCCAGCAAAAGCAGAACTATTTCAGGGTGGTCTACTTAAAACTAACTTCTCTGCTTGTTGATTATGTATGTTGTTGACGGTTGGCCAAGATTTTTTTCAGCAGTACCTAAAGTTAGCTGAAAAGGTCATACTTGGGAACATGAATAAATGTCCCAAATTACATAAATTCCATGCTCCAGCAGCTCAGTCACTGGTTTAATTATGAAGGAAGCATGTTACTTATTCATCTTCCAAAACATTTTGAAAATCCTGACCTTTGATTTTCAACTAACTGCGATGCAGTCTCTGTCGAATCAACCGTTCTTAATCTATTCCACCAAGAAAAGAAGTAAAACTCTGTACACGTGAGACTGTAAAAGGCATAAAAATGAAGAACGAGATGAAGCCAGTTTCTCCAGAATGGCCAATCCAAGAGCGAGCTGCCAACATTCCCACTTTTTAGATGCCGACCTGCCAAGATCGGAGAGTCTCTTTCAACCCTTCCTAAAAAACCCTAGCGTGGAGAATGTTAGCTTCACTCTGTGGTATCGTGTTGTTGAGGGACCTCGCCAAGAAGCAAGTGCACGGAATTAGATAGCGAAGGAGAGATTGAGGGATCTGAAACACAAGTGGTGGGATCACAGTGGGGTAGCACTGAAGAAGCTGGCGCAGACCCAGCGAACTGTTTGTAGTAATAGAGGAGAGAATTACTACAAACCCTCATCCTCATTCCACGAGAGCAGTTGGTAGCTGTTAACTACATGCAGACTATAAAAGGAGAATGAGAACCGACCACCTTCAGCCAGAAGAAGAATGAATAAAATGCATTAGGTCTCCTACTTATGAAGAATCAGAAACCTATACAAATAAACTATTTCTGCAACACGGCACAGTGCCAGCAGCAACAGTCTGAACTACTAGTCTGCTCTGACAGCAATGAGAAATGGCAGCTACTCAGAAGACATCACCTTAAAATAATAACAGCAAAAACTGCCCCAAATCTGCATATGGAGTTCACTGTCTGGCTTTTTTAGGAACAGAAATACTTTGGCCATAGATAGATTAGTTTCTGGGTTTGGCTTTTGAGTAATTGAAGGAATCAGGCAGTGATTTAAGAGGAGTAGATCACCGAAAGTCCATACACGGCTTGGCTGTGTTAGCAGAGCTTACTGCTCTTATCTCATCTCGTTTGATTTTAAAAAGACTAATCATCAACACAGCAGGGTAGATGCAGAAAACCAAAAGGTCCAGTTCTGCAGTTCTCCTGTTTGCATAAGCCTGCAGTAATTCACTTGGGTGAGTGGTCAGTAGAAAAATGATAGGAGACAAGGATCTAACCCCCCCGTCTGGAGAGTCTCAAGGCAATTAAAGGACAGAGAAGCAGGACTTCCATTAATGTTAAAAACATTTGTAAGACTAGATTCCCCCTTTTCCTGTGAAAATGTGTTTAGATACATCCGTGTATTAAAAATTGAGAAGAGACCCCCTGTAAATTCAAACACACTCTGTGGTGGGGTACAGTTACAGTAAGCAGTGGAGAACAGGAGAGCCAGGAAGAATGGATTTGACCAGAGCCTCCACTTAACTGTTCTAATTCCTTCCTTCCTCTTACATTTTATTTCATTCCTTCAATCAGACTGTGTATTTTTCTTCTGCAAATTAATCACTAGGGAAAGATGCACTTTTTAGAAAGGCTAAAGTAGTGCTGCCGTTCTCCTACCAGACAAAGGAAAAGTGTCCAAACTCAGCTTCAAGCAGCTCCCGATTGCTCTGATGAGCACTGAAAACACCATCATCTGCACATTAAAGGGGTTTCCATTTCCCCAGTGCAAGCTTTGAAATTAATTTCACACAAAAAGCTTCATATAACAGCAAGTCTGTTTGCAAGAAGCGCAGCCTTGGCATCAACCACTATCTTTAGTTTCTTTCTCACCCTCTGTGACTGTAGACTGGTTAATCAAGATTCTTGTCCAGCTGAGTATGTCTCCCATTTTGATACTCCTAGGAGCACTGTTAATCCTCCTTCCAAAGAAGGACACACATTTAAGATTAACTTTTATAAGAATTCACTGTGAAATGCTCACAAGCAGTCAAGGGACTTTTCAGGCTTGACACTTGCAGATCAAATATCTTACGACTTGCTTGGTGAGACTGTTCTGAATGTTCTCCTGTCATTTACAGATCAAGTCCAAACATTTCATCATAACCTCTCACGTGCAAAGCTCCCGCCACTTCCTCCTTCAAATCCCTCCTTAAATGCGTTTCCTTTGAAAGGCTTCCAATGTTCCTCTGCTCACCAATAACATCTGCACCCACTTTATGGTAAAGTAATATCAGTGACTTGTGCCTAAAGTAGACTTTGTGCTGCCTGCAGCAGGGCCTAGTCTTCCATCTGTTTGCAAAGCGTATACATATCTTAAGATCATCCCCTTCCTTCTCCCCAAAAAGCAACCAGAAACTGATATAACCCAGGATCATGTTTGGATGGCACACCCTCCGGCTGGGTCCTGCCAGTGAAATGGCTGAAGAAAACAGCACAAACTTTTAACCAGTTTCTTAGAGAAAGAAAAAAAGGAAGTATTTCTATTGCGCATAGGAATGTTTGGAAGACTCACAAGTACACTTCTCACACCAGGAATATTTGCAAGCCTTACAGAATAGAAATAGCAAAAATTAAACTATTTCTCATCATGCTCCCTGTTCT
This sequence comes from Burhinus oedicnemus, assembly GCA_008921705.1. Taxonomy (NCBI): domain Eukaryota; kingdom Metazoa; phylum Chordata; class Aves; order Charadriiformes; family Burhinidae; genus Burhinus; species Burhinus oedicnemus. Next base: position 182,331 of record VFFE01009043.1, read on the forward strand.
ACAAGACATACTTTTCCTGGAAGCTTAGGGCTTATCAGCATAGGTTTTCTGATGAACAACAAGTTTTTCAGCTTACCCAATTAAATTTAAACAGTTCCTTTATCCTTTCAGTGTATATTTATCTCCCTGTCTTCACCCTGCAAAGCCCCACAGAATTACAGAATTACAGTTGGCTTATTGGCAAGCCTGACCTGGAATTGTGCTGTAACACCAGATTACCACTGACCCACGCAAAAATATCAAATATATCGTGCAACACATGTGTCCCCTTCACCACATCAACTTCCATCTTCCTTGGGACCTCAGACCCCCACTCCCCACATCCCACTCCTACCTCTTGTGCTGCTGGTTTTGCCCTGGACCTGATGCCTTGCTTCCCACTGCTGCAGCCACCAGACGGTGGCTGTCATGCCGGCCCTCAGCAGTGGCAACAAGTGGCAGCAGCAGCGATGGAACGTGCGTGGAAGCAGTGGCTGAGGATTATGTTCTCCCTAAAATGGCATCTTAAAGAATATACATTTGCTTTAGGTGCACAATACGTGGGTTCGGGGGAGGGGGAGGGGGGAGGAGGCATAAATGCACAGAGGGTTGAGTCTGACTGGGACTTGAGCTACTTATATATACACTACTTGGACTTTTAATTCTATGTATTTAGATACCCAAATAAATGGCCTCTTTTTCTGCAAGGCTGAGAACTGCATTTACTAAATATGGAAATAGGGTATCTAAAAATAAACACACAAATATGAAGAAGTTAGCTTTATTCTGTAAAATGGGGGCAAGAGAACTCCAGCAATTTTTATGTCCAAAATACTTCTTAAAAGTATCCATTCTCCCACCCACCCCTCAAACAACCCTGAGCAAAACAAACCAAAACAAAAAAGCCTTCACAAAGATGCCCAGAGTTGAGTGAACGTGTCAAGAAAGGCACAGAGAAAAGATCGCTAGTGATAAGTGGGCTCCCTGTGGATGAATAGCCATTTATGTTGCCAAAGGACAATACAAATTTGACATTGTTTTACTAATTTTTACATTCTTCGTTTTATGACAGCAATCATAATAAGCCAGCAGAAAACAATACTATCTAATGGCAAATGAACAATGAGAGCACTCACAGCATCCCCAGCCACTGCAGAGGGTGATAAAGCTACACAGCAGCTGGACTTTGCTACAGCGACATACAAATATAAACACATAAATGGAGTTTTCAGTTAATCTTCATATTTTTGGAAGCCCTTCAACACAGCTACAGCAAAAGCTTTTCCAACACCTTAGTTTTGAACTGGAATCACCATTAAACCTATCAGGTTTCTGCCCAGACATAGAAAATCCCCTTACTTGAAATCCCAGGTGTATTTCTAATTTCTCTGTTTAATTACATCCCTGAATTTTAATTTCATTTTATCCTGGAAGTTTTTTTCAATATATGTTTAAGTCATATTATTGAGCGGGCTAAACCCTTGCACATATAGAAACACAGATCTTTTTGTTACCCAAATCCCAGCAGTCAATATTCTAGATTAGAGAAATAAATGCCTGGGTTAGTAATTTCTATCAAACTAAAAGGTAATGCCTTTCTCTAAGTGCTAAAGTAGTCCTCCCAAATTACTGCAAACCGTGAGTTACTGTTTCACTCAACACAACAGTGTTGGACATACTTGTGTCTCAAATTTCCCCTCGAGATGCCTACAAAAAAATGTGCCGTGGCTCAGCCTGGTTTGAAGTGTTTCTGCCTGCCTTTTTGCCTTTCCCAGCACACCGCGTATTCCGCGTACAGCAGCATCCCCTAGTGGCCGCACTGCCTCTGCTCAGTGGGAAAGGCAGGGAACGGGGGAATTTTTGTTTCCCACCGTCTCACTCCATTTCCACGTGCTTGTGGAACAAAAGGAATTAGCTAGGATCAGGTATCGGTACCAATGCCGCACAGCAGTATCTACCTTTGTGGAAGCGAGAGCTGCCCCCCTGAGTTACGGAAAGCTCTGGCAATGTGAGGGTCGTGATCCTTCCTTCCCACCGGCTGCCTAGAGAGGTAGGGTGAGCTTTGCCGAACAGGCCTGTCCGAGGCTCCTTTGTGGGAAGAGTTTCTCCAAGGCTTGAATCAGATATCAGGTCTAATTTTGCGTTAATTTATACCAGTTTAACGCTACTGAATTCCTGAATTTTACTAGAAAAAGGTGTCTACTTACTTTCTAAGCAACTCATAATGAAGAATTTAGTCTCTGCTTTATCGGGAAAAAGAAAAGTGCTTGCATGAAGTTATAGAAGTACTGTGGATAGTTTCCAGACAGGCAACAATTTACAAAGAATTGGGGGAATGCTTCAGTACTTTCTGTAGCAAGGTTAGAGAGATGCATAGGATTTCAGTACGCTAAACGCAGCAGAGAGATTATAGACGCTGTTAACATTTCGGCTCTGATCTCTAGCTAGCAGGCTGGAGCTGGGTTCATCAGTGTGCACAGAACCAAGTACGGTGTTTTCAACACTCACAGGACAGGCGTAATCCTCTGAGCCGCTGGACACCCGCTGCATTCCCTTTGGCCGCTGCCACTGCTGGGCACAGCACAAAAAGCCCGAATTCAAGAGATGGTCGTTATTCAGGGGAGCTTAAGTACCCGCTTAGCTCCTCTTGTAGTCAAGATTAAATGTCAGGCACATGTTTCAGGACTTTCCTGAATCAAGTCAAGCCCATTATTTGGAAGGGAACTTGCCTACTGAATTCATTCCTGGTCATTATATCCATGCTTGCGTTACCCCACTCCACAACTGTTTGGAGCTTCAGTATTGTTTTCTCTGAAGCCTGCTGAAGAACGTTAAAACAGACCAAGTATTCAATCTCCAGCGGCAAAAAAAGAAGCAAAAAAGTCACGTCGAACTTGTTCAGGAGTGTGCGCTCACACTGTTTCCTGTCTTCTGCACAGATAAATCAGAGTACTTCTTTTTTTGTCTCATATGGGTTTTGATCTCTGCTCCACTATAATTTCTCTGGCAAGAAAAACATCATACAGCAGTAACAAAACCAGCATTATTTATTTATCGACCACTCTATGTGTGACTGACATTTAAAATACCCAGTGGGAGACACAGGCCTTGTCTCAAGGGTCTCGCAGCCTGGAAAAACAACACAGTTTAGAGTCATTGGCCAGACAATCAGAGCCAAACGTGAACCTCAAACAATTCACCATTTACATGTAAATGTTGCTTTTTTTCCTGGATTAATATAGAAAGGCTTAGCATATGAACAGTATTTGGGGGTAAAATGTAGATTGTTTCCACTGCAAGGTAGAAAAGGCAGAGAAAGTGCTATTTTCATTGCACCCGGAAAGACTAAGTACACTTGAAGAACCAGGGGATTAAATTTTCAAGAGAACTGGATGCTGATGCTCCTTAATAGGTAGAATTTGAAAAAATCCTGAAAATAACTGCATATCTCTCTCAGTCTGAAGCAAGAATTAGAAATGTGTTACGCATTGATGTGATCTTGAAGCCCAGGACCCACACACTCTGCTCTTTGTCCTCTCCACCTCTCTCCGCATCAAACTCTTCCGTCAACCTGTATTGTATTCTCTCAGGTAGGAAAATCCCATCTAAATCTACACTGATTCTCTCCTTTTTCCTCAAAGCCCAAAGAAGGTACTGCAGCACAAAGGAAGCAGGATTATCTCCAGGGGCTTTATGAAGTGGGAGGAAGCCGCTGCAGAGGTTTGTAGAGCCATCAGTTTTCTCTGCAACCTGTCAAACCAGGCAAGTAAAAGCTCCTATATACTATCAGTAACCGGTATCACCAGCAATGTTGTTTCTGTTCAAATATTGTTTCAAATATGGGACATCCTACTGATTCTCCTGTTATTTGATTGCCAGTAATGCTGCCATATTGTACACTGCTTCTGACATGCTATACACTAATGGAAGACATAGAAATTCCTTTTTTTTTTTTAATTCTGTAAATAAATGACCAGCTTTAAAAAATTAATGATTTTTAAAATAATTTAGTATTATTCCCTGCCATTTGTTGAAAATCAGTGCTTTTTCTAATTGAAATCCTTAAGAAGGAATGACCTCAGCACATTAACTGTGAATCCTGGGGATAGATTCATGTTCAAAGCTAGCAGAATGCTTCTTGGTTACAGCTCCTGCAGCTGGGAAATGTGAATGCCTGTGGCTATTCTCAGGGGGCAATGTATTTATGGTCCCCCCCTGTGCTTGACCAGCTCTCTTCATGAATGCGTTTACTTGGGGAATAGTAAAATAAAATCTTTGAGCACAGGCTTCTCAGCTGCTCACACGTCTCCAAGGAGATGGGAAAAGAGGTCCCTCATTTCTCTGCTTTCTCCACCCTGCAAGCACATAAAGGTTTTGGTCCTGTGACACAACCCCAGCATATAAAAAGCAAACACTGCGCAACAAGAGCAACAGAAGTCGTCACAGCTATAGGAAGTTAATAGCATGAAATTTTGAACAGGAAGGCTAAGTTTAACCCCAATTGCCCTGTTCAAGTCTAGCCTAGAGCTGGAAAGAAAATAGCTGGAAAGAAAAAACACTGTTGCATGACGGCGTTCGCTGCTGCCTGAACAGCTCCAGACTCTCAGGGGTGAACATGTGAGTGCTCCCAGTTTCAGAGACCTCAGATCACATCGGGTTAATTTATCTCCTATAAACGTAATCTCCACTCTTAGGGACAAGCAAACTGGGGGAATGGGGCCTGTCCTGTTGATTTTTCTGGCCATATTTTGCCCTCAGAAACTACACAGGAACACGCTCAGACATATGCTTAACATCCTTAATCTAGATGGCACTTAAACACAAACTTTGGGCACAAGTTTCTGAAGCAGAAGACTTGTTTAAATACTAAAAGGAATACAAGAAAATGGCTGTTTTGATCTTCTGGCCAAAATGAAAATAAATAAACAAATCTTTTGGGTCAGCCTGATATGAAAACAAAAGGCTTTTTGACATCAAGGAGAAAAAGAAGGCTGATGGGACCTGAACCCAATATGAATCATTTAGTTGCATTTCAGGGGCTCCCAGTCCTTTCATCACCTTTCCTTATTTTGCATTCTACAGCAGTCGAAAGTCCTAAAGAAAGTACTTCTGAAACTGAAAATATTCAATCACATTTCCAAATGGTATCAGGCCAGAGCTGCTTTCTTTGCAGGTAGTAAATAATTTGTCAACAAATGTTCATCTACTTCTAGAACCAAACCCAAACTGGGATCTCCGTTAACAATGAAAGCAATTAGGTAAAGGTCAAAGGAGGAGAAAAACCAGAGATGCCTCTCGCTATAGGCTAAGAAGCAGCAATGTCTTTGTCCCAAGTCATAGCAAGCATCTACAGAAAAATAGTTCGCCTCATAAAATAACGCCACAGATTGTGCTACTTGTTCTTTTGTAAACAAAACGCTTCCCCTTTGTCCTTGCAGGTGTGATCTGCATCTGCACTATTTCCAGTACAATGTGAAACCACACAGCACAAGCTGCTCTTAAAAGATAAGATGGCAGAGACCTATTTTCACTTCTTTTTAAAGCGAAAGCATGACACCAAAAGTAAGTTGATTTTTGTGTATGAAAATTTACATTCTGTGTTAGAAAAATATTTAGGTGTAAGCACTTTATTACTGAAAGGAAGTCACTGACTTTTATTGTTATTTTTACAATTTTACATTGTGAGCAAAAGAGGCACTAAACAGAGGTGCTCGTGCCACTGTTTCCTGTTTAGGTGAATTTGAAATTATAGTGCCACCACTTATTTCAACAGAAGTCAGTGGCATAAAAATAAAAGATTAATTTCACCCACTATGAAGAATGAAATTAAATTAGGAGGCAACTGTCGGGAAGAAGCTAGAGATAGGTAAAAAGCCACAGTTAAAAAAGCTCAAAGTAAGATTGAGACTGGTAAGGCTGTCAGAACAACAATAAGCACAAAAGGATGTTTTAGATGGGTGGTTTATATGTCTGAAAAGATTTTAAATAAACATGTCTTTCTCCATGAATGCTACTTGTACTTGGAAATTAAACTGAGTGTTGCTGTTTAATTTTTTTCATGCATATAATGTTACATGAATAAATCTGTAAGCATTTTATTAATTAGATTTATTTATTATTCTGTACAGTGAAAAGCACTCTCCGGGTTCCCTTGCCTGAAACGAATGCACTGCTGCTCATGAAAAAAATTGGATGTTAAATAAGTGGTACTTGATGGGGTACTACAACTATATGGCTGTAAAGGGAGAATATGTCACTTTATATGATGCCTTTGAGTAACGTTTTTCGCACAGGCATGGACCTTCATGTGCCTCCTCCAGAGTTAGTCCCACCGAAGAGGACAAGGCAGTCAGTGCAGAATCTGGACCTGGTCAGCCAGAGTCCTTAATATTTAATTGGCATTACAAGGTTCCCAAATATTGCCAAAACATCTTGTGAGAGGAATTTTTCAATTAGTTTCAGAGGGCAGCAGTCTCTTCAGATAAGGATAGAGGCAATTTCAGCTTCTTATGTTGTTTCAAATGTACACAGAAAACCAGAGTTACTAAAGTGTTACTGTGAAGTCCTTGAGGTTTATAGCATTAAGCTGCTAATCCACAGCATGGTACTTTTAAGTTTTAATTGTGCTTCAATGGTTTAATTATCTTCTATTTTAGTTTTGGATGGTTTGATCTACAGTCCGCAGGAGCCTATCTCATTGCCATCATTCACACGAGAAATCCTTTGAAGCCAAGGGTATTACCATGTGACTGAGCTCCTCAGGACCTACGGTGTACATAAATTGTGGAGCCTGCACAGTCATATAATGTAGGGGAGGAACTGTGTCTTTTGTATTGGGTCTGTGGGTTTCTTACTGCTCATGTGAAGATAAAGTGGGGACTAGTGACATAGACATCCAGAAAAATTGAGAAACTATTTTTGGACACAAGTTCCCATGTTTGCAGCACTTTTCTCTTTTAGAAGTAACAGCAAGCTTTGCTTTGGGGGCACATCTGGAGCCACAGGAGGAAGAAGGGAGCTCCAGTGGATCAGATGAGTCACTGTTCCATCTTAATGGAAAACCTATAAAATATCAAACTGCCAGAGAGTAATAGATCTTTCAGGGGTTTATTAGTTTTACAGGTCTTATAAAAATTACTGGAAAAACATAAAACTTTAATAGTTGAAGACTGAAAAGGTTTCATGAGCTTAAGCTCAGCCTGTTTGGATCACGGCATGGCTATGCTTGTACAGCTGGGATGTGGCACACTGGCTGCAAAAATTCCCAAGACTCTCTTGCTTTTGTTTAGCTGTCCTCCAAGGTCACATGAAAGCTTGCGGCTAGAGCTGCCCTTTGAACACAATGTCATTAAAATATTTAGAGCTCTGGATATAGCTGAGGTTCTTCCTTAGTCACAGCTTGCCTGGTGATTTCTAAGCACTAATGCCGTAGACTGAAGTTTGAAGCTGATGAAACCACCCAGGAGTATTACAAGTCTAGATACAGATATATATGTTTACCTGCACTGCATACTCAGGGGGCTTACCAGGCATAATTGCTAATCAGGAGTATCAATTTAAGTAGGAATTTATGTCATATTTCCAGATTTGAAGAGGCGGCACGGAAATTACAGACTAGACTGTGAACAGGGAGAAGACCCATCCTTAGGGTTACAGAATGGAACAACTACTCTGACTTTCCGTCTCACACACAAAGGCCATAATGATTAGCTAAATTCAGCAACTATCAGCTGTAGCAGCTAGCAAAGCTCGTCACCTTGGCTCAGAAAAGAGCTAAACCATTCTCTTACATCACTTACAGCCACCCTAGGATGATGACAATCAGACTGTTGTTGATGCCAAGGTAGTCAAAGGTGGCTGGATGGCCATTAGGTTGGTAGTGGCAGTGACAGTCCCCTTTGTCCTACAGTCTGCATAGGGACTGGTAAAGATGATGTCCGTATAGAATGTGCATACATACGGTTTTCCTTAGAGCTGGTGAAACCACAGCAAGGCAGATCCTGCTGCTTTCTGAGCCTTTTCTATTACAGGTATAAATACCCCAGAAAAAAGAAACGTAAAGAAATGTAAAGAACCCACAAAAATTAAGCACAGTTTAGTGTTGTGTACTCAACCTGAATACATGCCAAGTGCTTCAGGCAGACAAACAGAAGCCCTGCTCATTGCTGAGACAAGGAACTCCTCTGGAGTTACCTGGATAGTAAAGAAAATAAACTACATGGCAAGTAAAGCTGTACATGTGTAAGGAAGCTGAGCTGCATAACAACTGATTTCTCTTTCTCTGGTAGGTTTTAGATCTTTGAAAGATTTTTATTTAAAGTGGAGCACAACTACCCTGGGGCCTTTTCTACTAATTAGCCAGCTACAAATGAAGTATAATACAGATCTCACGCAGCGGATGCAGGGATTTATCCTTCAGTCAGATGCAGAGGTCACCCAAGCTTTGTAGGAACTTTATAGTAACATCAAGAGTCTCGATTTGCCTTTCTTATTCTGGAAAGCAATCGCACTACAGTGACTACAGGCAACTTACCCAAATAATGATTTTAACACAGTTTGGGATTTCTGATTGTGAAAATGTGAAGCTTCATTACTTTGCCCTGAAGTGGCCCACTTCCTGTAAGAAAAGCAGGAGAATAATTAGAAATTTAGTAGTGAGCTACGGTGACCCACAGCTGTATTTTGTTGATGGTGATTATAAAAGCACCTAATTTCAGCATTCTCCTTCTGAAATGTATGGCAAAGTGGAAGACACTTGGCTTAGTTGGCTTAGTTATGTTAAAGCTCAAAATTATTTCTAACTCAGTTTATAATTATTTTGTTCCCAGATGTTCCTCCTTACAAAAATAACTTTTGCTGTCTAGGTTTGGACGTTTAATGCCCCTTTTATCAGATTACAGGTAATGAGATACACTTTCATGTTTTGGTCTCCCAAACCCAAATGACAGAGGGACCTTTTTGTGTCATTGCAAAACTTCCTGCACCAAAGGTCAAAATAAATCTATTAGTAATTAAGCTTCACCAACTGGCTGAAGAATTTGTTACTCCTGTAAGCCGGTTGCTAGACTAAGTGGAAGCAATGGTCTAGGTGAGGCAGCTCACGTGTTATTTGTTGCATGATAGCATAAACCACAGACATTAACACTAATTTCTTGCCAATGCATTCAGATTCATTATAAATGAGGAAAACAAAATTAATGGATTTGAGTTTACAGTGGATTTCCATTAGGGGCTTATGTTCGAGCTGTCAACACATCTGCATTTCCTAGGAATTAATGGGTTTAACCACAGTGTAATTAATGTTTGCAGAAAATAATTAATTAAGCCATGTAAAAGGTTTTGTAAAAGCATTCAAAACAATGGGAAAATTCCCAGTTTCCTCTTCTTGCTTTTAGCACAATGACATATATCCCCTTGTGGTTGATCACAAATTGATGTGTAATTTTCACAGATTGTGATATAGGATATATTTACAGTCTCACAGCACAAGGAGTTATAGAAACAAGACTTTGGAGAAGTAAAACCTTTCTCAAAACACAGATTCACATGTGTTGCATGATGTGACAAAATATAGGAAGCAGTTACACACCTTCTAAAACGGCACTGAGAGTGAAAAGACAAACCAACTGGTTGTCCACATTCTGAATTATTTTGCTGTTATGAATTCATTTCACACAAGTACTTTGTGTGGGATGGAGGATGGGTTGCAAAGAAGGAAGAACAGCTTTAACAGTGGAATTTGTTAACCCTATCACAACAATATAGCCCCAGGAAGGAATTCAAGAGGTCACTTCTACCAAAGCTGGATGACAATTTGACTCTTGACATGTTTGTGTAACCCCTGTTAAGAGTCTTTCAGTTATGGCAACGTCACACCATTCCCGTGTCCTTTAGTATCTTAAGGTAATGTCTTTTTCTTAATAGCTCACCTGAACTTTGCTGCATTTCTTGCCTTAGCTTATTAGGACATGGAAAATAAACTGTTTCTTTCAGATATGGATCTCCAGTCTATCAAAGGACTAATGGAGGCCTATTCAAGACACCACTACATAGTTTCATAGGGTGTGAAGGCTGAGAAACTTCAAAATACAGTCAGTGCCTCCAATATTTAAAGATGCCTGCACCCTTTGCAATAACAGTAACAGTCAGAGCTGGACCATATGCTTAGCATAGAGGCGAAGTAATTCAAAAAGTATTAAAGTATTTAATGACAGACACGCATAATAATCAGCAGGAAAACCAGCATACAAACAGGGAAGGAACTGGTCAAATATATGTAACAAGTAAAGGTGACTCAGTTTTGTGGACTTGGTCTTGACAATACAATCACCAGTGTATGTTATTGTGTTTCGACTTCTGTATGTAATTAATAAAAGAACCTGAGCAATGAAGTCAGTCTTGAGTAGCGTCTGAGTGAATGACAGATAGGTGGTAGAGACAGACACACAAACTGCCAAAATTAATTTGGTTTAGTGTGTGATTGACTACAGACAGTGCTAAATTGAATGGAGACCCTTTGCCAACAGGGGAAGCTCACCAACACTTCCCTTTCTGTTTACAGAATATAATGCATATATTCTCTACAAAGACTGAAAAGCCCTGCCTTATCTCTCCTCAGTCCTCCTTGTCAAAGCCTTTCTGTCTCTATAGATAGCATATATACACACTATATACAGAGGATATACAGTGTGCACTCCTAATACAGAAAGAAAAGCCTTGCCTCAGCTCACCCTGCCCCAGTGAGGCTTTTCTGTCTATAGAATAATTAGAGGGAAAGCGTCACCTCACATCACCTTGTGAGGCCTTTTTCCCCTGCACAGAGCACACACACGTTACCTCTGTGTGTTCCAGGGTACATACACTCCTAAGATATAGATAGCATATATTGCCTATACAGACAGAAAAACGTCAACGAGGCAAAATGATGGGAGGTGTATGCACAGTATACGTACACGTCTGAGGCAGGGGCGGAGAAGCCTCACCTTCCCCCCGCGGCCTGTCCGCCCGCACCCACGGGGTTACAGATGGGGCATGCGGCCCCCGCCACCCACAAACTAATCGGGCCGGGCCCCGCCGCGCCGCTTCTCCCTGCCATACCGGCCGTTCCGCCCACAGAGCGGGTCAGCTTAGCACTTCCCCAGGGAGCGGGGGGCCCAGCCGGGCGGCAACTACTGCCCCCGGCGGGAACGGCGGCCTGGGAGGGCGGCGGGAGGCGGGGCGCCCGGCCTGCCTCACGCCGGGCAGGGCGGTACCGCGGAGGCACCGCCAGGGGGCGCTGTGGGCGGCGGCGTTAACGGCCGCAGGGCCGCGGCGGCGGGAGCGGCGCTTAGGCCCGCCTGCGCGCTCCTGCCCTCCCCGCTCCCGTGGGGCGGCCGCGGCCTCCCCTTGCCCTCGCTGTTGGAGACCCTCGACGCCCGGCTGCGGTTGGGGCGGAGAAAAAGGAGGAAGAGAAGCGGGCCGGAGCGAGGAAGCACTGCGAGAAGCCATGTCCGCGCCCGCCGGGCTGCCGCCGCGGCCCGCGGGTGCCGCCGCCGCCGTTTACCCGGGCGGGCCCGGCGCCTCCCGGGAGGCCGCGGCCCCTCAGAGCGGCGCGCCTCGCTACCAGAACGGTGAGGGGCCGGCGGCCCGCGCGGGGCCTAGCGCTGGCGGCCGCGGCGGCGGGGAGAGGCCGCCCCGCGGGGTCCCCGGGGCGGGCTGCGCTGCTCCCTTAGTGGAGGCCGGGCGGGGGCGCCGGGGGGGGGGCCGCTCGCTTTTCCCTTCTCCTGGGGTGGCGAGAGATACGGGGCGTTGAGGCGGCCGCTGTGGGGGGCGGCGCGGGCGCGGGTCCGGCGGAGGGCCCGGTGGGCCGCAGTGGAGCCGGCGTGTGAGAAAACCCTTTCTCTGAAAGGCAGGAGAACCCGCGGGGAAAGGCGCGTCCCGCCCCGGGCCCCCGCCGCGGCGTGCGGAGTTAACTTTTAAGAAGGCGCGGCCTCTCCCAGCCTCGCTAAAGGAGCGAGGGAGGGTGGGGAGAGGGTCTCCGCTTCCTTCCCTCCTCGCGAATTGGGATCCGGTCGGTGTTGTGGCGCCTGCTTTGTGGCCTTTCGGGAATGCTCTGGAGGCCAAGGCACCTCCAGGCCTTCGCTCTGGCAGTCGGGCGTGAGGGTGGGCAGAGAAACGCGTATTGTAGATGAGAGTACTTACTTCATGACTGTTTATGAACGTAAAAGTAGTAGGTGGGTTCACACAACCGGATCTTGGGTTTTGAGTTGAATAAAAAAGATCGGACCACTGAAATGTGGGTCACTGAAAAAGGAAATTAAAATAGTTCAAAGTCACAAGATACGGACTTGCTTTTCAGGTGGAGCGGTATTGAGACTAACTGCACTATGAATGAAAATAATTAGCATGCAGTTCCTCATTTTTAAATTGGTGCGCTATAAAATCGGTTCTTTATTAATACACCTCATTAACTTTTCAAAATGCCTGTATGATCTTCGTCCCCAGCTAATGATGGTTTGGTGTCTAATTTGGGCCTTTTGCTTACATAGAATTTTAGCTCCTACTGTTAAACCCTTTATTTTGTAGTCAGGCTGTTTTGCGCACAGGCATTTTTTCTGCACAGATCGGTATGCAGGGTAACGACCCGCACAATTTTTTACTCATGAGTGTTTCTCATGTCCAAATGGGTAGTTAGGCAGTAATCACTTACGTGCATGTACAGTAGGTTTTGAGTCAGTTTGCAGATAATGCAAAAGTCACTGAAGTGAATGAAAAGGAAGGTAATTAATGATAGGTTATAAGGAGATGCTAATGCCTCAGATGCATCCCAACTTTAATATTATAATGCTGAGTTTTGTCAAAACTATTCAGAAAATGCCAACTTACATGGCTTTTAATAAAAAACATGTCATTATCAGGGCACAGCTACTACAGCATCAGTAACCTGGAAGTGTGTTTCACAGAAATAAGTAGAAACTGACATCACACATTCTCCTTGTGTTTTTAACTGAATGAAACAGTAATTATTTAAAGAGCCATCATTACTATTTGTTATTTTAATTATTTAACTCCATGTTGCTGCTAATATTCTTAAAAACAGCTTGTTTAGAACCTTGTAGTAGACCATTTAGTTTCTGTGAAACACTTTTTCTTTAATTCTAAGACATTTATACACTGCTCAGTAATAGTTTTGAATTCTCATTGTGTAACTTGCTAACTACGCAACTTAACTTTGGCTTCTATGTTCCTTAAGATATCTTACAGTGATGTGTATTTGATGATTTGTAGGCAAGAGCTCTGAATTTGTCATTTTGTGTCATTTAGCAGTGAATGCATTTAGCATTCCAGAATTTTAGATTAGTTTATCTGTCTTCTTTAAGTACTAATCTTCTGAAGTTATAACACAGGATTTGAGGCTGCTTTTTTTTTTTTTTTTTTAAATTTGTTAAAGTTTTATTTTATTAAATTTTGTGCCAGTATTTTTTTTTTTTTTAAATAGTCTTGTTTGTATTTTATTATATTTTTTTTCTTCTCACAGTGCTCTCAGTTTGATCCTGTACTGAAATTAAGTGTGTGTTTGGGTTTATTTTTAAAAAAGAAGCCCTTGTTTGGGGTGTCGTTCATAAGTCTGGGGCTTTAAAATACAATTCTTCTGAATAAAGTCTTGCAAGTTTGAGGCGCTTTTATTGCAGTAGTCTTACAGGTGGCTTTGTATCTAAGTGGAAAATTACCTGTTTCCTAATTGCAGCGTAATAAAATGCTGCTTGTTTAGTCAGTATTAAAAGATGACATATTTTTCCAGTAGTGATGGAGGACTTCAGTGCTAGCAATTTAATGTATTGAAATGTAACACTGGGAGGATAATTGAGTTGAATCTCCATGTTTCTCCAGAAGATTTTTGTCTAGTGTTGTCTACAACTGGTTTGTGTACTGGTTGGTATCTCTACTAGCATTTTGGGACCAGAATTTTCATTATGACATTATTTAGCCTTGTTTTCCATCTGTCCTCAGACTTCGTATCTTTTGGATAGTTTCATTAAATTTGATAAAGAGAATAGAGTTCTCAAAGATATAAAATCTCTGAATATTTTGTGAAAATGGGAAGCTGGGTGAATGAAGAGCTAGACATTAATTCCGTAAGTGAGCTGTTGTGAGAGCTCAGCAGTGGCTTGATTTGCTGGCTTGTTTGCTGACAATTAAGGGCATGCAGAGCTTAACAAGGCAAAGCAGTGCTGCCCCCAGTCCATCTGGTAAGGGGTGCATGAGGGAGCTGTGGTGGATAAAGAGATGTTAAAAGTTACAGAAAACTAGCCAGGTGTTCTTGGCTAGAAAGGAAGGTGGTGGTGTAGGATATGTAGACTACGTGTAGGTAGGGTATGTGGCAGATGGCTAAATTATTCAGGTGAGAGAATGCATGGACATAAAAATCCAAACAAATGTGACACTAGCAAGCAAAGCTTTACTAATTCGCATAGTGGTATAGTCATAGTGCTGCCTTTTTTTTTTTTTGTGGTGGCTTTCCCCCCACCCCTTAAAGTGGTAAGGCTTTTGGGGTTCATCTGTTAATGTCTGTGTAGTTATACTTTATACAATATAAAGTATTAATTTGTCTGTGGAAGGAGAGGTTCATTGCTTTCATTATAGAGATGGTGGTTTAGCACATCTTCTGTGTGCAGCTGAGGTTTTCAACTCCTCTCGTGGAGTTTTTTGAAAGAGATTTGTCAAGTGTTTTGGAAGGAAGGTAGAGTACCTGAGACATCAGGACAGATTGTGCGATTAACCAGGTTTCAAAATGACACTGAAGATGTACCCAGATTTTCATTGTTGAAAACTGTCCAATTATCTAGTCATTAGGAACTTCAGGTACTAATTGCAGTACCAAAATTACTTTCTACTCATGTTCTTTATAATCAAATGGACAAAAAATTTACTTCAGATAGTGGGAATAATCTTTCATCTGTTATTGTAAAAATTGTTTTTAAAGGACCAGGAGTTTGAAGTCAAAAATATAAAATCTGTCTTTACTTATGGTGTGTGGTTTTGAACCAGAGCTAGATACTGCAAGACTTTGCAGTAGGTGATTTGATATGCAGCCTTTTATTTAGAAGTCAGGTGCTCCTAAACCAGTTTCTAAATTGTACCTGCTCAGTTAGTTTATTCTGCATATTTTAGTAGAACAAATGCAGAGACTCTTCAGAGAAAACATCTTTTCTTGCCATCTTAAGTGATATAACTGCTTAAAGCAATAAGCCTTGCAAGACATAAGTTATTAGTGTATTTTTGAATTTGCTCTTTCAGACTTTAAAAAAGCAGGTCAAAAATCTGCCAAAGTTCACACAGCTGTTAATGACTTACTAACTCAAAGTAATTTTCCTTTAAAGGAGAATAAACTACAGAGCTTTATGAAGCAGCTCCCACTTTTTCAAGAAGATAGTGAATCAGAAGCATAGCTACATATTCTTCTCAAAACTCAAGATGTAATTTTCTACTTTTTTTAAGTTCCTTATGCTTTCTCCCAGAGTGGCTTTCTGTCTTTTGACCCAGCAGTCCAAGTTACTGTTGTTCATTTTTTAGCTCCTTTCTCTTCTACTCAACTTTCTGGGTTGTCGGTTATGAAAAGGCATTTTTAATTCTATCAGAAAGCAAATTTGGGCAGTATGTTCCTTGCTTACAACATTCTGTTAACAAACTCATTATTAAAATTGGCTTGCAAGTTAATCCTAGAACATCTGGGTGTTACTTTGAGAACAGTGATTTTTCAAAATCTCAAGACAGGAGAAGTAATACTTAGATTTTGTATTCATTGTAAATATAAGGGAGGAAATCAACAATTTATTATTATCGCAGCAGCTGTTTAAATTTGTGAGTGGCCCAGTGCTGTGCTTGTGTTTCTGTTCACCGAGGACTGGGAAATAACACCATATTCGTTCAGCATGACATAAGCAGTAGGGTGTGGTAATTTTAAGAAAGGAAGTTATCCAGGGAAATGCGTTTGTGGTTCGCTAGAAAATAAAAATAGGGTTCAGGAAAAGAACTTGAGGAAGAACTTTCAGATTTACCATTGATCAGTTGTCATTGAAAAAAATAGTTTGGACATAGTTAACATTCAGTCTCTAGCAAACAAGTACTTGTTTGGCCCTTGCTGGACCAGTATGTAATTAACCTGTAATGTTGGAGAGCCATTTGCAGTGACAGCAGAGGTCAGTTTCTCTGATATCAACATCTTCTATACCTGATGTAAGTATCAAGCAGTAAACAGAAATTAAGTGCCTTGTGCAATACTCTAGTTTCATAAAAATGTTGGTTTTCATAAAAGCATAATACAAAAGAACATAGAAGACAAAAATAACTGCCCTGCAGCACTTGATCTTGGTCACCGTAAAGAGTACCTACACTTTCATTTATTGACATACTGGTTTGACTACAGCTCTTTATTTTCCATATTCAGTCAGTTTCTTTAAGGCATACTGTTCTATTCAGACACATAGACACATCAGTTTGGTGCTTAGTGTTGCTCACTGTTTGTTTAAATATTAACCTACTAAAAACTCTTAAAAATATTAAAAGTACAAATGTGAGGCATACAGTCCTGGCGTTGAAACCTCTTTCCGTGATGGAAACAATCAATTTTTCTGCTACTTCTGTGTGTGTTTGCAAATTACTTCAAATACTGGATTTTGCATGCATTATACTTGGTTTATTCTCTTTCTGCTGATGAAAATTGACCTCAAAAATAGTGACAGAAAAGGAGAGCAATTGTTTGTTAGTTAGAGTAAATTTAGAGTCCATTGACACTACTAGCAGATGCACCTTTAATACATGTGACATTTTCTTATTGTTTCAGGTCCTGTGCAGAGTCGGATGCAGTTCCCCTCTGGCTATGCCTCGAATCCTCCAAACTATAGTGTGCCCTCAGGACACTATTCCCAAGTGCCCAATAAAGCTGCTGCTTCACATTTGGATAATCAGTATAGAGCCAGTTACTACCCTACTTACTATTCAGCACCAGCACAAAATGTTGTGACACCTTCTGTGGGTACCAATGTGTTGAATACACAGGAATCGCAGCAGTTGTACAATAAAACTCCTCCCCATACAGTGGGATCAGCTGAAGGACCTATTCAAGGAGCAATATCATCTGCATCCTACTTGCATACAAGTGCTCAGCAGTCATATTCAGCATTTGGTAATCACTACAGCACTTCTGTCAGCTCTTCAGTTACATCTCAGGGATTTCCCCTTAATTCTGATCACTACACCATGCCCATGGTTTCTAGTGCCATGTATCCTAATGTCTCCTATCCTGCGGCTGCTGGCAATGTCTATGGGCAGGCATTTACCTCTCAGAGCCTACCTGCTGTTGGACAGTTCAAAGAGACAAATACATTTTCTAGCCAGAGTACATCAGTACCTCATTCACTTCAACAGCATGTTCCCATGGGATATAATTCAACATTATCAACTATTTCATCTGCTCAGTGTGTTCAAGACAACCTCAGCAGGAATCTCACTGGATCAGTTGCTAAAGTAAACAACCAAATAAATACAGGTATGGTATTATTTGAAGGTTAGTGAACTTCCAGATGTGTCTGGGAAACATCAGAAATCATGTGCTCTTGTTGATTTGTGCGTGTTCACTATGTGAAATTCTGTATTGTAATTTTGAGTTCTGTCCTTATTCATTCTTGAAGCTTTTCTCATTTGGTTACCACAGTCCTCACAATGGTAGCTCATCATATCACTGACATGTTTCTATTAAGAGATACAGGAAAAGACACTATTCGGGGGATGGTTTTAGTTTATTGAGTTTCGTGTTAGTGGCCCTGGAAGGGAATTCTTTTTCTTTCTATACTGGTAGTTTTCTGACTTCTTGCAGTTTTGACTTGTAAGCTGTGCAAGACAAATGGTTTACTTTTTCTGATGAGACAGATACTAGAGAACTGTAGAACGCTTCCTTTTTTATGCCAAATAGTTCAGATTATAGTTTAACATTGGAATTGTTTTAGGAGTCCTTGTAGCAGAGGTTTTATAAGACCAAGGAACATGGTTTTGATGATGGTAAAGCTTTGCCTGGGAAAAACAGCTAAGCTTAAATCAAGCTCATCCAATCCATACCAAGGATGGATTTAGTTTTAATATTGCTCCTGCCCTGCCCTCCAAGACTAGGATGTAGACTGTCATCCTTCAGCTCAGTTTTAGTAATTTGAATATTAGCAGATTTGAATTCTGTCTCTGTGAGGTGCTCTGTGCAATTTTCATTAATATTTCAAAAACATGGAACAAAATACTGTTTAAAAAAGAAAGATAGAGAGCTCCTTAAAAAGCTTCTGAAGTTAATGACATTTCAAGGCTGAGCGTAAAAATTAATTCTTTCAAGGACTAAAGGTTTAAAACTGGCCAAAAAAGTTGATTCTGTTGAGCACAGAATGTACAGCTGGTCTTGGCAGAAGGCAAGTATCGTTCCAGAATAGTAAGATTTGCAGTAGTCCTAGATGGATGAGGGAAGAGGAACAGACATCTACCTGGACTTGTGCAAAGCATTTGACATTGTCCCAAATGACATCTGTGTCTCTAAATTGGAGAGACACGGATTTGACTGACAGACCACTGGGTGGATAAGGAATTGCCTGGATGGCTGGACTCAAAGAGTTGCAGTCAACAGCTCCATGTCCAAGCGGAGACCAGTAACGAATGGACTTCCTCAGGGGTCGGTACTGGGACCAGTACTTTTTAACATCTTTGTTCGTGACATGGATGTTGGGATTGAGTGCACCCTCACAAATTTGCCAACAACCCCAAGCTGTGTGGAGCAGTCAACACGCTGGAGGGGAGGGATGCCATCCCGAGGGACCGTGACAGGCTTGACAAGTAGGCCTATGCAAACCTCATGAAGTTCAACAAGGCCAAGGGCAAGGTTCTGCTTGCGGGTTGGGGCAATCCCATGCACAAATACAGACTGGGCAGAGAATGGCTTGAGAGCAGCCCTGAGGAGAAGGACTTGGGGGTGTTGGTTGATGAGAAGCTCAACATGAGCCAGCAATGTGCGCTCACAGCCCAGAAAGCCAGCCGCATCCTGGGCTGCACCAAAAGAAGCGTGGCCAGCAGGTCAAGGGAGGTGATTCTGCCCCTCTGCTCTGCTCTCGTGAGCCCCCACCTGGAGTACTGTGTCCAGCTCTGGAGCCCCCAACGTAGGAAGGACATGGACCTGTTGGAGCGAGTCCAGAGGAGGACCACAAAGATGATCACAGGGCTGGAGCACCTCTGCTATGAGGACAGGCTGAGAGAGCTGGGGGTTGTTCAGCCCAGAGAACAGAAGACTTCGGGGAGACCTTATAGCAGCTTTCCAGTACTTAAAGTGGGCCTGCAAGAAAGCTGGAGAGGAACTTTTTACAAGGGCACATAGTGACAGGACAAGGGGTAATGGCTTCAAGGTGGAAGAGGATAGACTTAGACTAGATATTAGGAAGAAATTCTTTACTGTG